>VWYE01022973.1:17557-78535 GCA_013398995.1 Alaudala cheleensis | reverse complement strand
GCTGCTCCCGACGGGGCGGGCTGCGCCCGGCCGTGCTCCCGGAGCCCGGCTTGGACATGGCCCAGGCATAGCGGGTCCCCGTCTTTTGCAGCCCTCCTGCCCCACGGGGCCACACGGGCAGCCCCCACAGTGCCACTCGCAGGACGAGAAGGCGCCGGCTCCTTTTCACAAAGAGGGGTATCGGGAGGCACCCAGGCCGTAGGAGATGTGGGGAGGATGGGTGTGAAGTGAGGGGAAAGGCAAAGAGCTGGTGCTGCAAAAGGTGCTTGGAGGGCAAGGTGCCCAGGGCATCGGATGCCCAGGGCTCCTCTGTTTGCACAGCTGCTGTGGTGGCCTCTTCCATCACCGACCAACAGCGTGGTCCTACAGACAGGGGAAAGGGGGAAGAGAGGACAGGAGTAGTGCTCAGAGGAATGGTTTGGTCATGTCAGAGGGGTAAAGCTCCCCCTCTAGCTGTGTCGCCTCAGCCACGACAATCCTAGCTAGAATGTCTTCACAAGACAATAGACATCTTATTTTCCTGTTACCTGTCTTGCTACTGAAGGCACCAATACCTTCCTTATCTTCATTCATTTTAATGCCAGATTTCATATATCATTCTCAGTATTGGCTGAGGTGACCCCAACTGTCTCACATACCAAGGGATTTAATCTGAGATTTGTAGGATCAGCAGAGGGAGAGACTCCTGAGGAAGAAACTCCTGCTGGTTCTCAGGCCCAAGGGGCAGCAGCAAAGGCGGTTCCAGAGGTAAAAAAGAGATTTGCATTGCAGTAGCTGTTGTGAGTGGGGTCTCTTTTGGAGACAGTGAGTAGAATCAGGAATCACTAGAATAGATCCAGCTTTATGTCAGGTAGGTGATAAAATATATTTTTGAGGAAGGCAGGTGGTGACAATCCTGCCATGATCTGGCTATTCTTTAACATGAGGAACTTCCACAGAGGAGCAGTCTTGAGGTGGTTCAGCTCAGTGGCCAGTCCAGCAACAGCAGGAGCCAAAGCTGTGAAAAGAGACAGTAATGGCCCCCCTCTGTCACTTTTCAACCTGTGTAATTTGTGGGAGGTTTATGCCTTGAAGTGAGAAGATCTGTATCCACAAATGTAAACATTTGTGCAGCTTCAGTTGTGTCATCTGTATGAATTGCTTCATGTGATAACTTCCACATCACCATCCTATTCTGATTCAGGAGTTGAGTCTCCTTAGCATGAGTTGTTAGCCTGCTTGTGTGGGTGAATAAATCCTTGTGTTCTCTCAGGGAAACAGCAAACCAAGCTTCCAGCACTTTCTGTACTGTCTGCCTGCCTCCTCTCCACACAGGAAGGGACAAGCTGCAGCCCAGCATCTCTTCGTGGCTTAGGCTACACCTGACAGAGACTGGTGAGCAGAGCTGGATGGGAACAATCCTCCAGTCTTAAGGAAGTTTCTTGTGTTTGCAAATTAGTCTGGGTTATTATTTTGAATGAAAGCAAAAAGTTGAAGTTCTACTGTGAAGTGGAACAAACTCTGTGGGAAGAAGAGCTCTTAGCCTAGGGCTGTCATACTCCCAAGCAGATGCTTGTCCATCCATCTCATCTAAATGTATTTTAAAGATCTCCAGATATTTGGTTTCAGTGGTTTTTATGAGAGGTGTCTTGCGACTGTGTATATGCTGCATATTGACAATGCACACGCAAAGGAGCACCAATACTCAGACCTGGAAATCCTGCAGCCTCACAGTGCAGGGCTCCCTGTGTCCCCGGGAAGTCCAGGCCAGAAGTGTGACCCCTCCCCCCACAAGACTCATCTCAGGAGGACTCAGACAGCTGGGAGCAGTTTGTAATTCCTACAGAGTCAGGCTGTACTCAGACCAGCAACCTGCTGTCTAAAGTCTCCGCTCATTAAGATAGTCTAAGGCATCCAGGCCTGAAGAAACAGTGCTGTTGCAATGTTGGGGCATGAAATGGTTTCTGGAAAAGTTCACTGCATAAAGATCAGTTATTTCTGGACAGCAGCTCTGCAGGTCCAGGGAAATGCACTTCCCAGAGATACCTTGGAACCTTAAAGGAACAGAGCTCATGAACCAAGGAACAAACAGCAGAATCCTAAAAGCAGAAGCATTTACACGACAGCCAAATGTACTTCACAGGGTTTTGATGGTTTGCAGCTCTTACTCAGGACTTTGACAGGGACCATGGGAGGTTTCATATGTTTCTCACAGAACATGGATGCAATTAAATCCACTCTCAGAGCACCAACACGGCTTATGCAGCCTCCTTTGAGGCTACATTGGTGTGCTTGCAAGCAGCTTTCCTGGCATCCTTCCTGGTCTCTGAGCAGGGTGTGGTTAATGGCTAACAAGAATCCAGCCAAGCATCTCCCTCCAATGACAGCGACTGCAATGTAGATTTGTCATACCCAAACCTTAGGTTCTATTTCTGGCACCGTACAGCAAGATTTAGTGTGATTTCTCAGATATTTCATCTGCAGAATGGTCTATTGATAATAGCTCTCATCAGGGGACAGATGACTAGTGCTGTTTATGAGCCTCACGGAAATATTTAGGGTTCACAATGTATAAACTAGGATTGGGACTTGGGGATGCCTGTTTACCACTTAATGTGTTTACTTACACAGCTGGGCACCCTGAAAAACCTTTTTTTCCTCTGTCATATACATAAATATTTATATATGATATTTACCACGAGAAAATAAATTGCCAGGATAGCCTTGTCAAATATATGATGTTATGATGCTGCATGCTATTTTGCAGAGGTGTGTGTGTCCTCCTGCTTCCCCCATCCCTCTTCCCATCCAGTGTAATGCTTTTTGTCTTCTTCTCTTCTGAGTGGTAGGGTCCCTTTTTCATCCCTCTTGCTCTTGCGGCATCACTGATATCCTAGCTCAGTGAATTCCAGTCTGTAAAAGATGTAAAACTGTCATTTCAGAATTTAATTATGCTGCTTTCCAAAATTACCGAACACTTACTTGTTTGTTCTCATACACAGAAAAGATAATTAGGAGCTCTTGAATCATTAGTCTGGGAACCCACAATATCTGGAAGGAGCTGAAATTCCTTCTTTGCTTTAAATTTGTAACACTGAATTGCAATTTTCATTTGACCTCCAGCTTCTCTAGGTATGTTTGAGGTTTCCCAAGGCCAGAACAATCATTTAATTCAAAAATAGCTCGGGCTTTCAGGAGCACTGCTGACAAGGCTGGGTGCAGCTGGCCCCTGCCAGGGAAGCTCTCTGGCTCCCCTCGTTGTTTGAGGTGCTGTGCTGGCCTGTCTGGAGCCACAATCCTCACACAGCCAGCATCACTGTTCCTGCTGTTCATCTCCAGAGCCTCATCTCCACACAGCACATGGACAAGCTCAGAAAAGGGACTTCCCAGCACTGAAACAGGCACCTTGACAAGAGCCAGCTGGTGGTGAAGCATTGAGGAGCTGGGGTTTCTCCTTTCTTCCTTTTTGATGCCTTGCCAGCAAGGCAATCTCTGCCACCGCTCTTATTCTGCTGTTCTTTGATTCTCCAAATCTGGAAGTACCTCTAAGTCTTGGCCAAGCTGGCTGGAAAATGAACAGAAGGAGAGCCAAAGACTTCTTCAGGGGGGATGCCAAGTAAAGATGCTGACATGCATGAGGCAAAGGCTGTGGTTTGGAGGTGTTGCTCAAAGGTGAGTGCACTCACAAACCCTGGGCTTCCTCCTAAGAAACACACACTTGGGAATAGTCTCAGAAAGGAACCAGTCCAAAGCTGAACATCATGGAAGAGTCTGGTACTCCAACTCTACCCTCACCTTTGAGAAGGGTGGATGGAAGCTGCTCTTTCTCTGCAGCTGCGTTAGGCTGAGTGGTGAGCCATTCAAATGGTCACTGAATACTGCCCTTCCTCTCCCCACCCCCTCCTTCCCAATCCCCAAGATAAAAAGAAATTAGAAGAGGCTGAAGTGCACAGCTTTTTTCCTTCTAGACCTTGGGAACATGCAAAGAAACACGCGGGGTCATTTGGCTCTGAAGGCTGAGGGATGCGAGTGCTTTGCTGCAGAGCCTGCGGGGAGCATGAGTCACATGGATCGCCTCGGCAGATCCGGGCTGACAGCATCCACCAAATCGCCGCCTCACGTTGCACTCAGAGGGCAGAAATAAACTGGGAAGCAGGAGGGGCTTGGGGAGTTAGAGCTGTGGGGCAGGGTTATTTCAGCCTGTGTGTTTCTAGCTCAGCAGAACTGGACAGGGAAATGTATCCTCAGCTGTGTCCAACCTCCTCCCTCCACTGGAGCAAGGAGGTCCGTGGATCCTGACCGAGGACCATGCGTTGGAGGTGGGTCCAAAGGACTGAAGCCTGTGCTTTTTCCCTTCTGCAGCCCAGAAACACGGGGAACAGTAGTACCAGAAGACTGACGTAATAGGAAAAATCAGCACTTCACGTATTTTTCCAAACTCATGCTTTCTGTGGTGTTTCCACATCGCTACACAGAGTTCTTGCTGACATTGTCATTTTGTAGATATCACCATGTATGCTATCATCTCAGGGCTACTCTGATGAGCTGTCATCACATGATAAAATAAGTCTGTCATTGTGTTTGCTGCTTTGCAGAGCTGTTTATTGCTGTGGTTTGTGTCATGCAGAGGCATTAATTCCATTGCATAGTGTAGATACACCCTTGTCACACCTAGCAAAGGGAGAAGTCCTCAACACTTCCTGAGAAGGAGGACTAGGAGACATGAAAGACAGCCTGTAAAGTCCTGGCTTGGGCAAGATGTAACTGCATTCCATTGAAGCTGGGGACTCATCTACCTTGCCATGTTTTGTGCAAGCTTGTTCTTATCTGGTTTGGATCTCTGTGCTGCCTTGAAGCCCACACTGAAGCTTTCAGTATTGCACTCAGATGGAAAGCAAAGCCCAACCTGGGCTGACTCTGTGGATGACTTTTCTCTCAATCATCTCCCTGCATCTGGGGAACAAAGGAGGTCATCATACGAAAAGACACAGACAGGAGAACTGCCAAAAAAAAAAGAGATTTATAAGATTAGAGCCTACAGTGGTTTGTGCTTGCTGGTGAGCTTCAAGTAGAGTAGGGCAGGGTCACAACTTTTGAGATCAGGAGACCCACTAAGGAATTGTGCAGTGTTGAGGAAGGCCTATCATTTTGTTACACTTGTGCAGATGGGAGAACTGGAAGTTGTGCATCTGTGGATGTGGCTGTGCACTTACAGGCATCCCAGTGGCACCACCACATCTGCTGTCATGCTGACCAGGCCACCTGGAAGCAGATGGAGGGACGTTCTACATCGTTTGTGGGGGTCTGAGCCTGAGTGCTCTTTGCAGGTGGGTCCCAGCTATGCATGGGGACTGAACCTTGGGTCACTTGTGAGGGCTCAGGGTGCCTTTTCCAGCCTGTGGGAGAGAGGAGAGCTGCAGCCTGGCTTTGACAGCTGTCAGGCAGCTCAGGCACCTTGGTGTTCTCCAAGCTGCCGGTGCTGGCAGTGTCTGCTACCCATGCATTTTGTCCTGGACAGGCCAGGTTTGATGGACCCTCTGCTGAGAAGAAATTAACTCTGACTGAAACTGGGACACAAGGTTTTTCATGAGCCCTATTAGTTTAGTCTTTTATTGTCAGGATGATTCTCTTGCTGAAAAAGTGAAGGCTGGTGGGTTTTTTTGGTAAAGAGGTGGTTGGTGCAGCTGTCAGAACCTCAGGTGAGCGTCTGAACTGCTGAAGATGGCTGCAGTGCTAAAGGAGCTCCCAACAGATGTTCACCCAGCTTGATTTTTTGTCCCATCCAGGTATCAGGTGGTACAGGATAATCCCTCTGCTCCAGATACCCATGTGAGTGAAAAGGGGAGCTGATTTGGGTATTCAAGCAGTTATTTAAGGTGAAGAGTCTGGACTGCAGAAACGAGGGGACTGTGCCTTTTTGCTGAGGGGACTGTGCCACGCAGTTTGGCATGACCCTTACACAGACCACCACTGACTTTTCATTTTCCCACAAACAGCTCCTAAAAGGGACCTGTCCTTAAGCCATGATGATGGCTTGTTAAGCAGATTGATGGGCCACAACTGGCTCCCAAGGTATGCTGGCAGTTCAAGGACAGGACAGGAGAAGGAAGAGCAACTGCATGCACCAGGATATGGAGATATGGACCAAGGCTTTTCCAAAATCGATGTAGTCATGTGCATGCAAGCACAAGCTATGGGAGGGAAAGTGATGTTAGTGTGGGCCTTTGTCACTCCTGTTTGAGTGAGTGTGACAGTGCAGGAAGAGGCCTGACACCAGTGAGGACTCACACCTGCTGCCACAGCTGTCTGGGGCTGTGTCCCCACTCCAGGGGCTGTGTGGGGGGGATTTCCCCCAGCTCACAGGTGTTGCCTGTGCTGTTGTGGCCGCCTGTCTCTTGTCTGTCCGTAACAGTGATGTGACAGCCACACAGAAAGCCCCTCCTCCAGCACCAGGCATCCCACGGAGGGTCTTCACCACAGGGAGCCCTTCCCACAGCCCAGTGCCCCTCTGTGCCTGTCCCCAGCAAGGCCAGCACAGACAAACAAACCGGGACTGCAGCCAGTGACAGCTGTAGGACCTCAAGGCCTTTTTGACCTGCCACTAGCAGACAGTAGAGTAGCTTCTATAAACACAAGACTTCTGTGTACATATTTTAACAGCATTTTTCTTTCAGGATGTTCTGTCATCTCTGCAACATGCTTTTAGTTCCATCTGAAATTTCCTGGGCTTTTCACTCCCTCTTCTCATCTCCTTGAGCCAAAAAACAAAGGGTCATTTTGGTGAGAAACATTTTCAGTGGCTTTCTCAGAAGCATCTGCTCTCTGCACTCTGTGGGACTAGGCAGTTCAAGGCTGGTTTGTTCTCCTAGGAAATTACTTTTTCACCCCCTTCCTAAACTTACCTTCTAGATCAATATTCAGAACTTCGAGCTCTGACTTCCAGAATCTATTGGTATCTTGAGCTGCCCTCCCGATAAAATTAGTTCTGAATTATCCCACTGATTGTGTTGTTTTTACTAGTTTGTTAGCTTGTTATGGGAGAGGTGAAAGCTACAGGATGGGGGATAGATATGGAGGATCGGATATGTAGGTCTAAGGGTAAATATGTAGGGCACAGACTGCCCAGGAAAGGCAAATGAGCATGGACAGACAGGTTTCACTGAGAGCAAAGAGCTGGTGCATTAAGGAAGGCTCATGACAGCCAGGGAGGTTGGAGATATTGAGAATCAGCATTTCATATCCTAGCAGGAAAGAGAGAAATGTGAATTTGAACCAGACAAGAGTGCCTCAGAAAAAATGTAGTCCAGCTTGCAAAAAAATAACTCCCAACCCCAAAGTAATTTATTGTCTCTCAGGCAGATAAAAGAAGCACATAAAATTGGTTCCACAAGAAGGTCAGATTAAGTGCATGAACAAAATACAAGCATATTATATATGTATGTGTGTGAGGGTATATATACACACATATCTTCTGTTCAGCATCTCTCATTATAGAGCTAGGGATCAATCATAACCCCTCAGGGTTTCTTGTCTTGTCCATTGGCTCCTGGCCAGACAACCTCCCTCCATGGCATTAGGCTGGGGGGAATGACGAAGGAATAAAGAATTACATTAAAACAGGAGAAAGGGAGATGGATTCACAGAGCACTGTGGACTGCCAGGTGTTTAGGTGCAGGCAGAGACTTCATCAGTCCTTGTGATGTCAGTACTGCAGTATTACTTTTTCAGCCGGCTGCAAGAGAAAAGTACTACATGAGTACCACCCCCCACTTTTTTTTGCAGAGAATGACTGCCTGCCTCTGTAGCTGAGGATGCAAACAGTTATTTGAGCATCCACATGGCTGCAGTTTAGGTTTCAGTTACAGTGAGCTGCTTACTTGGCAAAGAGAGTTAGAGAACAACTGTATCAGCACATGTACTGCACAGATTTATCTAGATTTTGATGTATCTGTACAGGCTTTGTCCTCTCTTTATGGGGATTACTTTTTAACCTTGATAAAATATAGGTGAAAATGAGATTAATTCTTTGACATGTTATGCTCTTCACCACATATACATCAGCTCTGATGCAGTATTTACCAATAAACATTCTTACTGAATTCTTGGTGACAGTGAAAAAAAAAGTAGGTGAAACTATCACAGTTTGACAATGTCACTGGTGAAAATGAAGCAGAAGTCCTGCTCTGTACCCAAACATTCATTGAACTTGTTCCTGCAATCATTTATACTTCTCTTCCAGTGACAGAATGGCTGTCAGTGTTTCCAGCAGCTGCTTCTGAGGCCTGATACCATATAAGCTTAAAGACATGGAAAAGGGCAGCTTCTCTGCTGAGAAATCCTTGCTCCCATGAAAAGGGTCATGACATGATGGTGTATTTCACATCGCCCAAGGCCTTTAGGAAAGGGTACAAACCAGAGTGTTCTGTGATATTTTTTCTCTTCTTTTGTTACTCCTGGGAGGCTATTGGCAAGTTTCACCAACTGCAGTCCAGAACTGTGCTAGCAGAACTGGAATGAAATTATAGACATAATGTGGTTTCATCTTTGTGCTTGGTTGTGTGCCTTCCATGTCCACAACCTTGCTATCCAGATCTCTGATTCACTGTGGACCCTACCAAAGGACTTTAGAGCTCCTACTTGGGGTGGGCTAAAATCTCTCAACATTAGGATAATTTAAGTGAAACCACTCTGCTCAAAAGTTTCCCAGCACAGTGCTACCATGGGCTTGGGATTTAACACAGCTAATAACTCATAAGCAGGATTTAACATGAGTAAGAGCTAAAAATGCTGAAATGCAGCTGTACTGTTTCATCAAAGAGGCTCAAGTTCAATTTCTCCCTGCTCAGTCATCCACCTCCTCTCTCTTGAAAATAGTGTTTGCTCATTTTGGGTGCCCTCATTGCCACTTACTTTTGACACTGACATGTCTTGTTTTCCAGCAAATGCTGTTTAGCTTGTGCCATCCTTTTTGCCCGTTTCTGCCAGGAGAGAAGGGAGAAAGAACAATTTTAATGCTTCAAATGCTTTCCTCTGAAGTAGTAGTAAAGTGCTGTCTAACATCTGCAGACTGCCCATCTCAAAAACTTGCTTTGAGTCTAAGGTTTGACCCTTTGTCTGTTCTGCCCTGTACCCAGACAGGAAACCTGACTCCTCCTGTGGTTTGGAGAGCCACTAATCTCTGCACCTTTCACAGGGACCATGGCACTCACCCTTCTCCGCTGCCGGCTCACACCACTGATGATGCACAGGCACCCAAGGGCAAACGCCAATAAGCTGCCTCCAACGCTCGCTCCAATTATCACGTAGTTAATCCAAACAGGAGCTTCCTCTGTGGGAGGATAAGAGTATTTAGACACTGAAACAAAGAGAATTTTATAGCTCTAGGGCTGAGGCAGGGACGTGATGCTGATTTCCATACCCACGTGGTAATGAAGGCTGATCTTTCTGTCACTGTCTTCTATGAGGTGACAGCTCCACAGCCCTGCAGCGCTGATGTTCACCTCCAACTTGACTTCCTGCTGCTTTGAGTTCTTAATGTCCATCTTAGTCCCATTCACGCGTTCCCAGCGCAAGTAGGCATTGGGTGGGAGCGGTCCAGAGACCTGGCAGGTCAGGGTCACATTGGCTCCTCTGGAGAGTGGCCCAACAGGGTTAGCTGAGACTGTAAAGGCAAGGAAAGGACATGTGAGTGAGGTGATGGGAAGATGGGTCCATCCATGCTCTTGTAGCTTGCAGGTTTCTGCAGCTTCTTTATGACCCACTTCTTTTCCTCTCACCTTTCATCACCACCAGCTCTATCTTGCTCTGTGCATGCCTCCCTTGGTACTCCAGCTGGCACTGGTACTGGCCAGAATAGTTGAAATGGACTTTGGGGAGCTTCATTTCTATGGCACCTTCAGGTTTTCTTTCCAGTATCTCAAACAGAAAGTTGTTGCTTTTCTTGATCTCATGCAGCTGTCCTTGTGCTGTGACATTGAAATCAAGCAGCTCATGAGCCTTTGCACTTTCTTCTTTTCTCCAATTCAGCTGTCCTGTGAAATCTTTTTTCCATTTTATCTTCTGGGAGTTCAGACACCATGACAAGATGACAGTGCTATCAACAGTTGCATACTTTCTTTCCAAATCTGGATTCTGAAAACCTGAATTTAGAAGAGACAAGGAATACAGAGGCAGGAAAAGCCATGGTTACGCTTCCCCATGTCTACCCTTGATCCAGAGTGAGGCACGCTGCACTCAGTTTAAAAAGGACTTGGAGAAAAGCCATGACATCCTTCAGGAAGGTTCAACAGTATATGAGAATAAGACAGCAGAAAGATCCAAAGCTCCCAAGCACAGCAGAGCTGAGAAGAACAGACCATGAGGAAAGGAGAATCTTCTCCCCACCAAGCTTGGAGAGGAAAATTGAGTGCAAGAGTGGAACAGAGCTCAGGCAGCAGAACAAATTCCAAGCTGCATTGTTGGAAGCCCTGGGAAGTCAACCCTGGAGCACCAGTGCTTGGGATGTGGAAATTAAAAGTTAAACTAATGAGCTGAAGGGAACATTGATTCCCAAGCCTGTGTGTGAGTTCCATTTTTGTTGTCACATACCTAATACCTTCACATCAAAGGAGATGTTCTGATTAATCAGTGGAGAGTCTGAATGGACCTGACACACCCAGGTCCCGCTGTCCATAGCCTCCAGTTTCTTCAAATTCATTATGTATTTTTGACGGCTCTTGCTTTGTAATTCTGGTGTTACTCTGTTATTGTTACTGTCAAACAATGTGATGCTGAGATCGGGTAGAGGACTGGATGAGTTTTGCATTAAAATCAGCTCAGGGACTTCATTTTGCAGAAAATGCCCATCCAAAGAGATTGTCACTGTAAAAAGAAGAAAGCACAGCCAGTAAGTCAGTTCATCTACCTGCGAGAGAGAGACAAGAGCTACAGCAAAGAGAACATGGAGACGCTGTGCCCTGGAGATGGAGAAGAAATGAACTGTGATAGCCTGGGACAGAAGAAATGCAGCTGGATTTCCAGCAGAGATGTCTCCCCAGGCTCAGTGGTCCCCTCCCCTCCTGATGACTAAAAGCCCTCCACTCACATTTGAAGATGTGCAGTGAGGTGCGGACTTTGCGAGAGCCGTATTCACAGGTGTAGATGCCGGCGTCCGACAGCTTCAAATTCCACACCCGCAGCTGCCTATAGGGCATCTTGATTTCAAATGCACCACTAGTGAAAGCTGGTTCTTTTGGAAAAATAGGCTTGGTTAGGAGGGAAGAGGTTTCTCAGCCGTGTAAAGGGAGAAGGGGTGATGAATTGGGAGCCTTACTTTTCCAAAATTTATTATTTTCCATACGGCATAGAAGGGTATCATAGTACATCCAGCTCACAGCCATGTCCCGTAAGTCAGGAAGAATGCCTGTGCAGTTCAGGGTCACCTCCCCTCCTGCGAGCCCAGTCTGGAATTCATTTTGGTGGGCCATACTGGAGATCAGACCTGAAAGTCAATACCCACCAAAAAAAGGCATACTTGCAGGTTTCTGCAGGTCACTCAGTAAACACTTGTATCCCTGCAAAAAGATGTTGATAATTCTCCTCCCTTTCCCAGACACTGAAATGATCCTCAATTTCTGAATTTCTCACTCTTTTATATCATCAATCAATCAATCAATCAATCAATCAACCAAGCTCTTTTATTACCTGGCTAATGGTTATTTTCTTTCACATATATTCAGAAAAAAATGGAAAAATGCCAGTAGTTATGGTGGACCATCATTCATAATTTTGAAATGTCAACAATTTTACTGAAACAACCTTTTTCCATTGGATAAGACTTAGTTATTCTACTGGTAGCAGATGAAGGACAACATATGTCAGCCCTCCTTCACTCCCCAGTCAAAACTTGATGGGGCACTGACAAATTTACTCACACCTTCTTCCAGTTTTTGCATGGACAAAGACTGAAAACACAGAAAAATTAAGAGATAAAATAAAAAAGAAAGAAAGAAGGCTGATCTAATGTCAGGTTCCTGTTCATGGGAGGAGGGCTATGTGACAGTAAAAGAAATAGGATGTAGAAGGTTGAAGAAACATTAGGAGGGATTTCTTGGGAGAATAATTTCCTTTCCTTCAATATAAAGAAGGTTTCTGCAGAAGACCTTAAGAAGGAGAAGGAGTTGCCAGAAGTAAGACTGGGAATAACAGGGTTGTGGTCCCCTGCCTCACTGCTGGTTAGCTCTCAGAGATGCCTAACCTGCAAGTGCTCCAGGTTACCTGAATACTAAGGAGCTGTAGAAGTGTAAAATGAAAAATTTACATGAGTTTAATATAGGGTTTGCCAGAAGTTACGTCCCTCTAAGAGGTCACCTGCAACAGTACCAATACAGATTCCTGATAACTGCCCATTGAATTACAGAAGTTTATGATTTTGTCTTAAACTGTGAAATTAGAAATGTTATTAGTAAGAGTTAGTATATTTTGCTTTTCATTTGGTTCTAGGGTGCACAAAAGATTTCCAATCTTTCCTCTGTAACCAGAGGAATCAAAGCTGAATATCTGAGAAATGCAGGCTTGGCCTCATTCACTGTCTTTCCTTTCTTGGAAAATGAGCACTAAAAAATCCACCAAAGCTTATACTATTAGCAGTCAAGCTAAGCAAGCCAACAGCATTCCATTTGTAAGGGCAAATCTGTGATGAGACTCCGAAGATCACATCACAGATGTGGTTACACATCACAGATACGTTTTTGCCCAGGCAGCTGCAGGCAGTGTGGAAGGCAGTCTTTTCCACTCTGCTTGGTGTGTATCCTGGTTCTCACAGGACCCCCACTCCTGCATCTCCACAGGGCAGCTCCCCAAGCCTGGCAATGCACCCTGGTTTTGGCTGGCGGGCTCAGCAGGCTGCTGGGAACAACCTGAATCCCGAAGATAAACCGCGTGAGGAATCCTACACGACACATCAGAAAGAGCCTAGAAACACACCGAGTGTGGTGAGGCTTGTGAAAAGGCTGTGAGAACCACGAGGGTGTGCTGAGCCCAGGACTCACCCAGATGCAGAAGCAGGAAGGCAGCAGGCGTGCAGCTCACGGCTCTGCTGCGCGACTCCATCGCTGTGGGAACGCTCCTCCCGTCCGCAGGGAGCAGGGCTGGAAATGCTGCCACTGCCAAGGGATCTTCTCCTGGAAGACCCAAATGCTCTGTTAATAATGGCTGATTTTCAGACCTCGATGGATGGGACTTGTGTTCCCAGTCAGCTCCCACCATCCTTCAGCACAGCAAAATGGAAGCTTATTGGGAAAGTCACCAGAGCCCTTTGTTTCAGCAAAGAATCCATCTGCAGTATGCCCCTGGAGTTTGGTAATAAACATTTCATTTTACTCATCCCTAGGTTTCTGGCATTCATCAGGCAGCAGCTGTTTATACTGCCAAGAGTTCTGTGCTTTTTTACTTCTCTATGGTGGGTTATCATCACTCTTGCAGAGATTAAAGCTAAACACATACAGGGCTGCATTAGCAAGAGCACAGCCAGCTCTGCTGGAAGTAGAGTGAAGTAATTATTTCTTTCTATTTGGCACACCTGAGGTCTCATCTAGGATACAGGGTACAGTTTTGAGCCCCCAGTACAAGAAGGATGCCAACAAACTCTACAGAGTCCAATGGAGGGGCTAGTGAGATGGTGAGGGAGTTAGAGCACCTGGCATACAGGGAGAGGCAAAAAACTGGGCTTGATATAGAGAAGGGTGCCAAAGTGGAATCTAATTTCAGTTTCCCATTATCTAATGGATATTACCTAGAAGAATAAGCCACATTCTTCTCAGATGTGCCATGGGGAGGAACAGGAGGCAGCAGCCATATGTTGAGCAGGGAAATGTTGACTAGATGTAAGGAAAACTTTCTTCCCACTGAAGATGTTTCAGCAATGGAATAGATGCCAGGAGATGCCAGGCAATCTTCACCATTGGAGATGCTCAGAAGTTGCCTTGTCAAGCCCTGAGCAACATGTTGTAGTTTTAGAGTCAACTCAGCTCTGAGTAGGAGAATTAACTGGTGACCTCCTAATGTCCCTTGCCATCTAAATATTTCTATGTGATTTTGTGATTCTATGATTACAGCCATCTTTAGGCTGTTATTATTATTATTTTTCTCCAGGTTTGGGTTTGGGGCTTTTTGTTGGTCTTTTCTTTTCTTTTCTTTTCTTTTCTTTTCTTTTCTTTTCTTTTCTTTTCTTTTCTTTTCTTTTCTTTTCTTTTCTTTTCTTTTCTTTTCTTTTCTTTTCTTTTCTTTTCTTTTCTTTTCTTTTCTTTTCTTTTCTTTTCTTTTCTTTTCTTCTTCCCTTAAAAATCTCAATAACCAGCAAGTCTGATGTTGGAAAGAGCTGCTTGAATTCTTAGGACTATTCAATGATAAATATGGGGAGAAGGGAGGAATGAGGTCCAAAAGAAGAAGTTGCATTGATGGCAGCAAACCCTTAAGTGGGAACTGGAAGCTAGTGATCATGTTAAGGTGAGTTATCAAATTAGATGCAGTTTCTGACTGTAGCAAAGACCCAGTGCTGGTAACAGCTGCATCTGGGTGAGCTGCCAAGGTGAAGGGGACCATGGCTGCTGGTGCAAGGACACTACTGAGCTATCCATCCTGAAAGCAAGGCATATATCATGGAAGGGAAGCCAAGCAGCTTAAATGCTCTGGGGAGTGAGCAAGCCAGTGAGGTGACCTCCCTTCTCTGAAAGCAGGCAGTCCCCATGTCAGGCATGTGATAGACTGAAGACTGGATTAAATTTAATGGGATTAAACTCAAAAGAAATGCATGAATAATTTTCTACAACATTTATATGCACGATGTGCAATATTAAGTGTAATATATTCTATTAGAGGATAATTTAATACTGAAATTAATTTAATGATCAGAGCATGTGAAGCTATCAAAGAGTAGATGAAAACATCAGTACTACATTTAAATGGAGATCAGGTCAGCACAACATCTGACATCCAGACCAATGTACACACATGCACAGATGAAAAATATGTGTGCAAGAGCAAGACAGCAGCCATATGTGCCATCAGAAGAGAAACAGGTGGCAAAGACACAGTCAGAGGAGATTTGTGTCTTGCCTTGTGCAAAACAAAAAACCCACCCCAGGCCAGGAAATATTTGCATGAGCTATTTTCTGCGAAAATTGTAAAACAAAAGAGCAAGTGCAGATGATTGGAGATCACTCCTAACAAATGCAGAGGCAGTGATGAAGCAGTTTGCTGGGTTAAGCTGCAGAATGAAGAAAGGGGCAGTAACAAGGCATCTGTATGCATCTCACTCCGAAGGAACATCGATAACTGAGAGCTGGCACAGGGCCCTGAGTAAGATCCATTCCTGAGGTGACAGGAGAAACCTCATCCCTGCTGTGAAATCTCACATCACTGTTCCTGTGGGATGACAAAGTCAGCCCCCACTCTAATATCTGTGAATTAACAGTTCAGTGATTGGTTTCAAATTTTTTAAGTCATTAAACTTTATATAAAACCTAAAGGTAACAGAATGAGTAAAAATTAATGAAATCACTGAGTCACACCTCATAATTTTGTTTTGACTGGGAATCTCTAATCTCCTGTCATATAGCTTCAGTTTGTTCTTTGCCATGCTTCCTAGTTATTAAGCAAAACCACACAACCTGAGCACTGTGGGACTGGTGAACTGCTGACCTTGTGCATCTTGGTAGATGCAGGTTGATGCACCTTTGTTCTTCTGTTTCTTCTCTTGGTTTCACCTGCATTCCCACTTTGTTCACACTAATCTTTGTATTTCTGTGGCAGATCTCCACAGTGTGATGTTACCACACACATGCTACAAATCGGTGGGGAAAATGGGTTGCCTCCAGCTAGGATTTCTTCTACACACTTTCCCTCTCTCCCTGTTTATTTCTACTTCTCATGCACGCCACTTCCAATTCCCCCCTGCCTTTCTACTTCCTTCTGCATCCCTCCAGGCCAGATCAGAGGCGATGCTGCTCCGGAGTTTACAGATCTCAGTGAGAAAGGCAACGGAGCAAGCTGCTCTCATTAGCGGATGCTTGTAGCAGACCCACAGCCTCCTTACAGGCAACCCAGCTGTATCTCATGGTGGTACTCATAAATTAGGCGGTGTCACAGAATGTCCCCAGGCACTGGAACATACTCATCAGTCCTGTTAAATTGCTAGTACATTTCCTGACACATTTTTGGCCGGGGATAACTCCCGCTCTCCCGAGCAGCTCTTGGGATTCATTTAGGTGTTAGCACGGGCCAGGGACCTCTCCCATTAGGTGGTTGGCATGTGGCCAGTTCATTTTGAAGGTTAAGTGAGTTTAATAGCCCAGACCATCTCATGCCAGCTGGCCTCTGTGCCAGAAACAGCCCAGGCATACTTGATTTATTAGCACGTCTAGCAACGGAGGAGCAGGGCTCCCTCCCAAGTGAACATTGATTTCCTTTTCATTTTAACTTCCCCCTCTTATTAAACTGGTTTAATTTCCTTCTTGACTTATTTTAATGATCTCTGCCTCTCTGAGGGATAGGAAAAGGAGAGCTGAGGTAGTGAGTGGGCTTGCTCCAGAGAATGATGCCTGCAGGACCAAGTCATGCTGGAGAACATCTGCTTGAGAGCAGGGCTGGCAGCCCGTCAGTCCCTCCAGCACCGAACCCCAGTGGGTGATGGCTACAGAGACCTCTCCACAGGCTGGCACTGGCATGACACAGGAGGAAACATAAATTAAAGAAAACCTCAACAAATAAAAACTCGGCAACCGCTCCTGATGCAGAGCAGGCCATCTCCTTTTCTCGGTGTGTTCCTGTGCCTCTTTCTTGCAGTGTGGTTTTGTTTTCTGCTCTCGCTCTTGTTTGTGGCTGTGCTTTTGATCTGGCAGCAGCTCGTTCTGTCAGGGTGGGGGGGGCCCCCAGCCCTCCCTCCCCACCAGGGCTCCACACCTCAGCTTCCGCCGCGGCATTTCCCCTTGCGGTGCCTGCCAGGCCAGGGCTCAGGGCTGCAGCTGCGTCTCGCCCTGCTCCAGAGCCAGGCTCAGCTCTGGGGCCTTGGGCTAAAGGGCTTCACCTCTCTTCTTCTCAGTTTAAAAATCTGAAACAAAGCTGAGCTGGTTCTTTAACCAAAGAATTGGATTTACTTCTTAACGTCAAAGCAAACGTCAGGGGAGCATCAAGAGACCAAGCACAATGAAAATAGCCAGCAGAGAGCAAAGTTATGATAGCAGTGAAGGTCATTTCATGGTCCCTACTTTGCCCCTGGACTGTTTGACCCTGCCTCTATTTCCTCCTGAGCATCCCTGCTCATCCAAGAGCAGATGCCACCCTCCCGTTGGAGCTCCATGGGGTCACACAGGTGAAAGCAGCTGATCCTCCCTGAGAGAGGTCCCACCATCAGGACAAGGCAGGGTGGCGATGTCACTGTGTCAGTACCAGCTGAGCCCCCCTCAGCCATGAAGTATCCCATGCCCAGTCACATGCCTGGAACCATGTGGAGGCCACAAGAAGTGTTTCCATCTCCACAGCCCAGGCTGCTCCCTCCTGGCCTAAGGGGAAGCCAAAAGCTGTCTTTCTAAAGCCACTGGAGGCTGTGACTAGTCACAGCACTGTGATGCACTCTGAAATCAGCTCCTTCATCAACCTTCCAAGCCCTGAATGTGCTTGGGATGATATTTGGGTATCATTTGGGTACAGGGCCCCCATATGAGCCTGCGGCAGATCAGATGGGCACCATTGCTGGGTGCTCAAGAACTGCTCATGGGGATGAGGTGGATGTTCAGTCTGGATGAGCTGAGCCCTGCTGTGCAGCAGGCAGCTTTGGCAGACATGTTTGTGAGATACTGGGGAGGACGAAGGAGAATCAGGGAGACCTCATCACAGCTTTTTAGTCTTAAAGGTATCTTGTAGAAAAGATGAAAAGTTACTTTTTATGTGGTCAGATAGTGATAGGAGAAGGAGGAACAGTTTTAAACTAAAAGAGGGTAGGTTTTGATCAAATATCAGGAAGAAATCTTTTAGTCAGAGACTGATGAGGCACTGGAACATGTTGCCCAGAGAAGCTGTGGCTGCTGCATCCCTGGAAGAGTTCAAGGCCAGGTTGGATGGGGCTTTGAGTGACTTGGTCTAGTGGAAGGTGTTCCTACCTGTGGCAGGGGTGTTGGAATGAGATGTTCTTTAAAGGTCCCTTCCAACCCAAATCATTCTGTGATCCTATGATTCTAACCTGCACCAGGGACTGTTGAGTTGGTAGTGGAGAACATTGAGCAGTAACCTAAACTCAACCTTCATGCACTGTGTGGAGGAATATCTGAGGTGGCTGAGAGAATCTTAGCAGGATATGCCACCTGAAAGTTGAAAAATTCAACCAGAAATGAAACTCCGGCTTTCAACAGCACAGCAGCCCATAGAAGGGGAAAGCATATATCTTTTCTGTTGTCCTGAAATTGAAAGGATCCCTCTTTTTCCAAGAAATCCTGCTCACTCAGCCCTGAGCTGATGGATCAGGCTTCATTGGCAGCCAGTGTCAGGCAGTGAGCCAGTCAGCCTGGATTAGCAGAACAGACCCCTCCGGTCTCAGCACGTACAGATGTAAGTAGACATCCTTACTTAGCTAGAGACTGGCATCTTCTTATTTTTGCAGGCTTTTTTTAGAATAAAGTTCCCCTTCCTGCAGGGTACGTGGAGAAGGTGATAGCAAGTGGCAGCTGGTAGAGGGCTGCTCCCCAATGCATTTGCAGCCCTTGGGGATATGCACTCACCAGTGACAGGCCCTCATATAGGACATATTTCCCTATATATGGGTTTGAAAGATCCATGAGATCGCCAGGCTCTGAGGCAAGTTGAGCTTTTTGTAACGCCCTTTTTTCCTGCCCCGTTCAGAGAAAATTCCAGGAGACAAACGGTTTTTAGTTAAAATTAAAAGGCCTCGGAGAATTGCACAGCCAGAAGTATTATCAAGTCAAAGGTTTAAGATGGTGTTACAACAGACTTTTCAGAGGGGCAAAACCAATCCATCCGTGCTGAAACAGCAACTTGAGTGGAGTAATAAAGTTCGTAGCATTAAAAAACCCGAAAACAGGCCGGCCTCTTAGCAAAAGAAAGAGCTTCCTTACCTCTTTTCTCTCAGCCTCTGTGTTTCTGTCTCCTTGTGTTTGCCACCTGCTGTAATTGATGTCACCCAGCTACAGCTGAAACAAAAGAGGAATGAAGTTGATGTTCAGTGAGCAGATGTTGGGTTGGCCTCGATGTCTCCTCCTCTCCAGCCCCAGCGACAGCAAGGTCTTGCTGCCAGCCCAGGTTCTGTGACATCCGCCGATCTCTCCGGGCAGATGGTGATTTTCCAAAGGCACGTGGTTTCGGCTCTGGGTGTGGACAGAAATGGACCTGAGCGGAAGGCGATGTGTGGCAGCGCTGGGGAGGATGAGTGTGCAGAGCAGAGAGAGCCTATTGGCCATGGGGCAGCTGATGGAGGCCGTGACGGGGCTGACACTTAGACATGAATGGGTGGGAGCTGCTCCTGCTCCACTGAGGAGGGAAGCTCACAGACTCACAGGTTGGCTCGGCAGATCTGGACCCAGCCCACACCTCCTGCACTCTGTAAGAGTGATCTGAGCTCCATTTCCCAGCCTGTCTCCTGCACCACCACTAAGAGGAGGCACCTCTGAGGAGCTGACCCCAGCCCCACCTGCCTGTGGAGGAGTATGGCTGAGATTTAGGGTGAGATGAGAGAATATTTTCTTTATAGCAGTGGGGGCTTTTCCTTGGCTGTCTGCCAGCACCCACCCAGCTGCTCTCATTCCCCCTCCTCAGCAAGGCAGAGGGAGATGATATGAAAAACACTCTCTGGTCAGGATAAAGTCGGGGAGATCTCTCCCCAGCTACTGTCATGGACAAAACAGACTTAACTTGGGGAAAGGTTAATTTAATTTATGGCCAATTAAAAAAATTTAATTGATAAAATAGTGATAAAAAACCCAAACCAAACAAAAAAACCACCACAACAAAAAACCTAAACTTTAAAAAGCTTCTCCTACCTCTCTTTTCTTCCCAGGCTGAACTTCACCCCTGACTCTTCTGTCCCTCCTTCCTCCCCCAAAGTGACACTGAGGACAGGTCATGAAAGCTCCAGTCAATTCAAAGCGCTTCATCTCTGCTGCTTCTTCCTGCTTATGCTGTTCCTCTTCTCCACCATGGGGTCCTTCAAGCAATGCTCTGATGTGGTTTCCTCCCATGGACTGCAGTTCTTCATGCTCATTTTGACATGAGAAAGACATTTTTTACAGTGAAAATGATCAGTCACCAGAACAACCTCCCCAGGGATGTGGCAGAGTTGCCATTGCTGGAGGCTTTCAAAGTATGGTTGGGCAGGGTGCTAGATTAACCTCATCCAGGAACCCAGTGTGGGTCCTCCATAGGCCACAGCTCCTGCCAGAAAACCTACTCCAGTGCAGGCTGTCCATGGGCTGCAGGGGAATCTCAGCTTTGGCACCTGGAGCATATCTTGCCCATCCTTCTCCCCTGATCTTGGTGTCTGCAGGGCTCCTTCTCCCACATTTTGTCCTTCCTGTCTCCCACAGCTGCTGTGCACAGCTTTCTACCCTTTGCTAAATACACTGTCACAAAGGTGCCACCAGCACCACTGATGAGCTCAGCCTTGGTCTGCAGTGGGTCTGCTTTTGGACTGTCTGGAGGTGGCTCTGACTGACACCGGGCCAGCTCCTTCTCATGTCTCACTGGTGCAGCCCCTCCAGTACCAAAACCTTGCCCTGTAAACCCAGTGTAAGGTTACTCTTCAGTAACCTGCACCAACCTGCTCCACTACTGAATCTCAGCTGTTTCCCTTCTCTCTAGGGTGGAGGAGGGGGCTTTTGTGGTTTCCCACCCACATTTGGTCTCTCTCTCTCTCTCTCTCTCTCTCTCTGAATCCCAGCCTCAGCCAAGGTGGCGGAAACCCACTGAGCCCCAGACACGGCTGAGATTTCATCTCTGTGCCACCCACTCTTCTCCTTTTGGCAGTGACTTGCCCCCTTGTCTGGAGGACGGGGGTGTGAGATGCAGCCAGGCTTTGGGGGGAGCAGGGACAGACAGCCACAGCAGTGAGGTTCATGGATGCCACCAGCTGTGACAGGAACAGCCGTGATCAGGCCTCCAGCACAGGAGCTTCTCCACTGACTGGGACTTTGGGGAAAGATGATGTCCTGTCTCAGAGAGGCAGTCACCTGCATGAGATAGGAACTTTCCAGTGAGGGATGCAAACTGGGATGGGATGGACACTCTGCCAGCATCCACAACTTGGGAAAGTCCTTTTCCAAGACACAGCTCTCCTGCAACAACCTGACATATCACATCAGCATGTTCAAAACTCTCTTACATGTGTCAAATAGAAATGTCCTCTCTGGTCCCCAGCTGCCAGAGATGGGCTGTCCTGGGGAAAAACAAAGAGTTAAGAAAACTCAGGTTGGGATTTTAAGGCCATGGCATCTCAGTGCTTGGGGATCTGGGACATTGAGCTGATGCTTCAGTTTGTACAGATTCTGGCTTGCATTTTGTCTCCCCAGCACGCTGTAATGCAGAAACATTGGCTTGTTTTTAAACAGCTGGTTTATGTCACTGCAAATATCTACCAGAAATAGCATTCCCTGAAGGGGTAAAGCTTGCAAAATGCACTTGAACTTGCTGTAGAGTTGCAAGAAGAAGCAGGGCTGTGGGTCTGAGGTGACAAAGTTGCAGGCTTGTCACGTTGTGAGAATGCCTGTTCTGGATCCACTGTCACCGTAGGGTGGGGATCCATCCCTTGGAGCTGCTGCAGTTGTGCAGGGAACCCAGGTGCCTCTGGGACCAAGGGTCACAGCGTGCAGTGACGTGTTTGTATCACTTTCATCCAAGCATCTCAAAGCACTTTGCAAGCATTAATTAAACATCAGAATCCAGAAGGGATGAATAATATTAGCCAGTCAGTCTCTCTTCTGAATGTAATATTCCTCATAAATATTTAACTGGTTTTTAAGTTCTTTGCAAGTCTGGTTCTCACCTCTCTGGGACAATTGCTGTACTGCCCCCCTGGGGAAAGGGGGCTCATCCAGCATCACACACTGACCTTGCAGCACAGCAAGAACAGCCTGGGCACTACACACAGCTCTCCCCCCACAAATCAGTGGCTGTCATGTTTCCCTGCTTTATCCCCTGCAGAGACACTCTGTCGGTCTTTGCTCTAATCCCATCACCAGCAATATTTTTGCAAGCTCGGGTTGGAGAGGAACAGATCCTCTCAGTGGAGAGAAGTCTCCAGGCTGTGCTGGGTGATGATGGTCACAGTCTGCAGAGATGCTGTCTCCAAGGAAGTGAGAGATAAAGGGAGAAAAGGGCCTCAGAAATCAGGTGTTGAGAAAGACCTTTTAATTGGCTTCACTAGAAAGCCAAGATGCCTCCAGAGATTGTCTCCTTAAAACCAAGCTCCCTGCACATCACTGGGGGCTATGAGTGTGCCTCTGCAGTCTGATAGGTGAAAGATGACTTTCCAGATATGTTGGAAAATTAGTGATTGCCCAGTGGTATTGGAGAGAAGGAAGGGCAGGTGTTTGATGCAGCATTAAAACCAGATCTTCAGGCACCTGGCCACCAGCGGCTTCAAAGGCCAGGAGCATTCTCTTTGCAACAGAATTGCTGGCACCTGGTGAGCCTCTCAAGGGGATTTCTGATACTACACGTGGGAGCTAGAAACAACAAGCTGGCTGCTGAGGGGACACAGTGATTTGCCCCAGCACAGCTGTGCTCCTCAGAAAGGGGGGGGGAAACCGGGGAGAGAGACCTCTCTGCAGGCACCTGGAAGCCTGAATTGGGAAGCAGATATCATAAAGGTTCATTTGCTGATCACAGTGGAAAATCAGGAACCCTCCAGAGAGGTTCTTCATGAGCAAGAGGTCCCCTGGATTTAGTCAGGAGGGATGGAACCTGATAGAGCAAGACTAGCCAGGTGTGCTGGGAAATCAGGACTGCTTGGAGGGCACTGGGTGGAGGAATCAAGAATCACTACCTGCAGAGTGTCACCAAAAGTGACAGGGGGCTAAAGTAAGCCTAACCAAAACCAATCCCACTTTAAGGACACGTACGTGAGAAATGCAACAGGCAGGAGGGAGGTGGCTGGGGGAGCTTTTAGGGACCTATATAGGATGCAAATTGCTTTCTGTCTCACTATTACCGGCCTTGGCAAAAGCAAGGGGGAGGAGCTGGTGACAGCAGTTGTTTTGATGCCCAGCTGGAGGTGTTCCATCAGCACAGAACCCCGCCGCACAGCGCACTAGATGGCGGCATTGGCTCGGGACAAGGAGCTGGGAGGGACCGCGGAGCAGCCGCAGGGCTGTCCCCGCAGAGCTCTGCCGAACTCTGTGCGAGCTCACGGAGTCACAGAGAGGTTTGTGTGGGAAGGAGCCTGGAAGATCATCCATGGGCGGGAACACCTTCCAAAAGGCCAGGACCTAACCTGGCCTTGAGCACTGCCAGGGATGGGACATCCACAGCTTCTCTGGGCAACCTGTGCCGGGGCCTCATCACCCTCACAGTAAAGAATTTCTTCCTAATAGCTAATTTAGGATTTTGAAGGGTTGGGGAGTGCCTGAGTGAAGGGTCCTAACTGAGCTCCTGAGAGCCATTAAAGTTTGTTAGGGAGTTTGCTGGTGTGTCCTCCTTGGTCCAAAACCTGTGTACAAAAGGGGGGAATGCTGACTTGGTAACAAGAAAGAAGATACACGGTGTTTGTAAAAGAAGAGGAACATGAGAAACCTCAGTAAGAACAAGAATTACCAAATCCTTGCTAAATCTGCCCTTGTGTGTGGCACCAGGCGTGCCAGGAAGTGTCCTATGTCCTCAGGCCATAAGACCCTCTGAGATTCATCAGAATGGAGTGACACCCTTTCCAGAGCACACCATGTGACAGCTCTTGGAGGGACTTGCACTGAACTGGGGTGGAAACCTAGGAGAGAAACTCTTGAGCATGATGGAATCCACAATTATGAAAAGGCAATCCCAGATGCTTTGGAACTTAGTGGGAGGCACAAGATGCACTACCCACAGCATTCCCATAAGGAGCTTGGTTTGATGGCTTTTGCCTTTAGAAGGCAAAAATAAACCCCTACATATTTTGGCTTTATTCATCAAAGTGTTGAAGAAATAGAAGCAGAGTCCTAAATCATGGGATTTTTTTGCAGGATTGGTGCTGATATTGTTCCCATAAATTTGACAAGCAAATATAAAACTCAGTGTGCCTTAGTAGCCTACATAATTTGAGATCTGGTTTTGACATTTTATCATTTTTAAAAGACTGTGCAGAATGCACAAAGACCATAATAGATGTGTTTTTCTTGTTGCTCTTTTGTCAGATTATACTATTTGCTAGCACTTAGCCTCTCACTGTAAATCCCTCAGAGGTCTGCGATGCAGAACATCTGGACCTAGTTATGATGTTTTCTAATGATGCTGATCTTTCTTACTGAAGAAAGATTAGTTTGGGATTAAAGATTGTCTTCCTATTCCTTTTGGAGGAGTCCTACGCAAAGGAATGTGCATGCATAACACTTTCTTTGCATTCCTTAAGCCCTCGTCTCTGGTAGAAGGGAATCCACTGGATTTCCTGTGGTTTTTGTTTTTTTTTTTTAATTTTCATCCACAGTGCAATGAGTTTTCATGGCAAGGTTTGGATAGCTGGGGAGCTACAGAGTTGGTTTCAGTGAGAAGCTGCCAGAAGCTTCCCCCATGTCCAATACAGCCAATGTCAGCTGGCTCCAAGACACTGATGGCAAGGCTGGGCCCACCAGTGATGGTGGCAGAGCCTCTGGGATAACATGGTTAAGTGGGGTGGAAAAAAAGTGAACAACTGCAGCCAGAGAGAGGAGTGAGGACATGTGGTAGGAACAGCTCTGCCAACATCAAGGTCAGTGCAGAAGGAAGGGCAGGAAGTGCTCCATGTGCCAGAGCAAAGATTCATCTGCAGCCCTTGGTGAGGCAGGATACCCTCCTGCAGCCCATGGAGGTCCATGGCAGAGCACAGATCCTCCTGCAGCCCATGGAGGTTCATGGGGGAGCACAGATCCTCCTACAGCCCATGGAGGAGCCCAGAGCAGGTGGATGCCTGATGGAGTCTGTGACCTCACAGGAAACCCACGCTGGAGCAGAGTCCTGGCTGGACCTGTGGCCCCATGGGGAGAGGAGCCCATGCTGCAGGTGGGATTTGTGATCCCAGAGGGGACCCATTGCTGGAGCAGTTTGTGGAAAACTGCAGCCTATGGGATGGACTGAAATTGGAGAAATTCATGGAGGGACCCCACACTGGAGCAGGGGAGAATGTGAGGAGCTGTCCTCTGAGGAGGGAATGGCAGAGATAACATGTGATGGACTGACTGCAACCCCCATTCTCTGTCCCCCTGTGCTGCTGTGGGGAAGAATGTAGAGAAAATTGGGGGTGAAATTAAGCCTTGGAAGAATGGAGGGTGGGATAGAGGTCTTTTTAAGATTTGAGTTTATTTTCTCAATATCCTGCTTTCACTTGATTTGATTGATAATAAATTCAAATAATTTCCCTGTGGTGAGATGTGATGATAATCAGTGAGTGATCTTTCCCTGTCCTTATCTGGACCAACGAGTCTCTTGTTATACCTTCTGTCTCCCATCCAGTTAGAAAAAGGAGTGATGGAGCAGCTTTGGTGATTTTACCCAGCCAGGGTCAAACATTCTGGGGTGTTGAAAATATTTATCTGAGTTTTGCACCTGTAGCTGTATCCTTATGGGAAAGTATCAGGTCTCTTTCCTTCATATGTAATTTGCTTTATTTCCTGTTTCTATTTATTGACTCCACTTGAAACAGGTTTCCAGATTTGTTTGCTTTATTGTACAGACTCTTGGTCCTTCCACCTCAACTCTACCAACTTGCCTTGTGCCATCTTGATTTGGAAGTATTTCCCTATATACAGGAATAGTTTCTAGGAAGGAAAATGGAAGCTGCATAAATATTTCGAGGCTTTTGCTCACTGTAACCACACCATGTCAGGCATCTGCCTATCATGACAGGCACAGTGAACAGCTGGGTACAAGCTCAGTGTTGTTGAACTTCTTTCAGAGGAGCAGACAAAACACTGAAGGGCTGGATGGAAGAAATGCAGAGAAAGGCTCTGTGTCTCTGTGTAAATCAGCACTGCTCCCCTGCTGGGCTGCTGCCTCCTCTTCCAGAGCAAAGGACCCAAGCAGAGCTGGCCATGCATAGAGATGGGCTTGTGCAAACTGTCAGAGAGAAGGTCCCAAAATCTGGGATTTGTACCTGAAAGGCAATGAGTCAGGAGGTGATGGGGAAATAACAAAAAAGGGGATGTGATAAAACGTGGTAAAATAATGGCCATCCAAGGTACAATAGATTTGGGAGTCACTCTTTTCCCAGCCTTTGTGATGGGAGAAAAGAAAGCAGTGAAAGTGGAAAGCTTTCAATTCAAAACTGAGAGAGGAACCATTTTCACACAGTGAATAAGCAGATCCAAGGACTGATTGCCAGAGGAAGTCAGAGAGTACAAGGAAACAGGGAGGTTTAAAGACAGACCAGGCACACATCTGAGCAATGAGAACATCCAGGCTGGTAACAGGCAGTGCTGAAAATGTAACCCACAGGAGGAGAGAGCATCCCATTGTGTATGAGAAGAGAGAGCAAACCACTGCCAGGCACTGAGAGAATATTATGTGATCCTGATGGATATTGGATTGCCCCTCAGCCCCACGGGGGTTAACCAACCTTTTCTCTGCCTCCAAAGCATCTGGCAGAGAGAGATGATTAAGCTAGACAGATCACTCCCACCTGAAACAAAATTGCAGCATTATCATTTGCCTAGGAAGATGCTGGTACCATGCTGGACTGTCCTGCCTTGTGTTGGTTCTGCTCCTGGGTCTGCCTGAAATTGCACGGGATGGTTGAAGCAGACAAGTCTACCTGGCAGCTCTGCTGCACTTCTCTGGGATTCAGTGGATAAAGGGATGTCATTTTCAGTAAAATACATGGATAGCTGAGTAGCTAAAGAGCTGTGAAGTCCAGACATGCTCCCTGGAGTGGGCTAGTTGTGACTTTTGGGTACTGCTGTGCTACCTGCAGTCTAAGGATACCTGAGTGTATTCATTATCTGAGTGCCTGAACCTTTTGGGGAGGGAAGGTGAGAGCCACACAGTAAGAAGGTCTGCTCATGTGCCTGCT
Organism: Alaudala cheleensis; assembly: GCA_013398995.1. Lineage (NCBI taxonomy): Eukaryota > Metazoa > Chordata > Aves > Passeriformes > Alaudidae > Alaudala > Alaudala cheleensis. The sequence continues at coordinate 51,345 of VWYE01022973.1, read as the reverse complement.
GAAAAAATAAAAAGCTGGCCTGGCTGTGGTGACCTTCTCTCTCAAGTCAAGAGAATCTTCCATCCTGAACATGGAGCAGCCACAGCCTGGGGATCCATATGGGAGACATCACACATGTGCCTCTTGTTACTAGTGCTTCTAGAACAGAAGTGCTTCTTCTGGGGTGGCATTCAATGGACATTCAAGAGCAGTGCCACAGTCCTTCATGGCTGTTCAGAGGGGATGTGAAGAGCTTTCTCTGACTACATGAAACCTAAACACATTGAAGGTCTTGAGAGGCAGGGCCTGGCAGACTCATGATTACATTGCTAAGCACATCCTTAGCAGGAAGAGAGTGACAAAGAGCCATAATACCACTTGTAGATCTTTCAGGGAAATGTGAGGGCAAAAGGAATAAATGAATGAATGAACAAGGACAGTCAGATGGGAGGAAAAAAAAAAAAAAGAAGGCTCTGAAACACAGCAAAAAGGAGAGACTAAACCTGTGATTCTTCTTTCTCTAGTGGCATTTAATTTCTCCTTCCCCACTGTGAAAATGTCAGAAACGAACAGGCAACTTCAGTAAAACAGAACTGAGAGAAAAAGAGAAGGCAGCAAAAGCCTTAGAAATGGCTTCACACAGGCAGAGGTACACCTGGCTCCATCAAATAGGCACAATCCTCCACAAGCACACACAAGGGTCAGTGGGTTTTTTGCCACATGAATTTATTTCAAGTTCTAAAATAAGTTTCTAATAAGTTAAAATGCTCAAAATGTGCAACAGGGCAATGAGCAGGGGAGTGCATGGAGAGGGAGAGGAGAAGAGAGTCAGCATGGGGGAAAAATATTGTCAGACTGCAGGGGAGATGGATTCTAGCCATGTCCATGTTCCAGCACTGAAGTGTTCCACCAGAGAAAGCCTGAGAGAGAGGCCATGGAGGAGGGGCAGAGAGTGGAACAAAGATGTGGCACCAAAGCAGGCAGGAGCTACTGGCTCAACTATTCCCCATAGCTCCAAAGCATCTCTGCCTTGGAGAAGATGAGTCTGCCCTGGCTGCAGCTTCCAGCCCCTCTGCAGGTGCAGAGCTCCCAAGGTCCCCTGCATTGCTCATGCCATCCCCAGTCCCTTCTGAGAGGTCTGCATGGTGCCCATCTCTCTCTGCGTGGCACACAGAATTTCATCCTCCCATGCAGACTGGCCCCAGTGCCCCTGCTTCCATCAGCACTCTGTTTGCTGCATCTTCCCTTTCTGGTTCTCCTCCATGGACTTCCACAGCACATTGACTGCAGACATCCCTTTCAGGGCTGGGAAGGCAGGAGTCCATGCCTGAAAGGGAAGCAAGAGGCTCCATCAGACACAGGAGACATGGAATGGCACGAGTCTGGGCTTCTCCCTGCCATGGAAGACAGTCCCACTGCTTGCAGCCATGAGGCTCCCATTCCCTCCCAGATCCAGGGAAGAAAACATTCTCTGAGACATGCAACTTCTTCTGGGGAAGGCTGCCAAAAACAATCCTCCGTGGTGTCTTGGATATCAGGAATAACAAAGGGCAGGGCATGCCTAAGGGAGAGCAAAGACTGATCTGGGCAATGACCAGGCCACTGTCAGGTTTGATGGCATGTCAGATTTTGCAACACCTTTTGGAGAGAGGTAATAAAGGCATGAAGGCTTGTGCAAAATGAGATAAGAACAAATTGAAGACAGAACCATTATCACAAGTGACTTCCTAGACAGTGAAAAAGAGGTAGATCTCAGGGCTCCTGATAGCAGCACAGAGCTACACACAGACAGCACAGCAAGAAGGATGAGATTAGTTAGAGAATGGCATGGTAGGTGTGATCTCAGCTAAGAGGAAGGGACTGAGGTCTTGCTGACACGTTTCTGCCAGGCTGAAGGGAAATGAAAAGCATGAGTCTTCAAAGACCAGTCATTATTGGCACAGAGAGTGTGAAAGTGCTAATGAGTTAGGCAGCTGATAAAGTTGAGGAGTCTCATTTGGAAGAAAGAGGATGAGAATATCATGCAAGACACAGGTATTTTAGGAGAAGGGAGCACTGACCTGAAAGACAGGATCAATGAAATGCAACAGCACTGATCAGACATTGACAGGGTCAGGGAATTGGAAGAGGAATTCCTAATGTGTGGGCAACAGCCCATCGGGTGTGCATGATACACCATGGGGAGCATCTAGTTTCCAACCAGCACAGGAGCAGCAAATGCAATCTCAGAGGATGCCAGCAGAGAGAGGGAGAGAACCAGAGAAGAGCTAATCTCTCTGCTCGAGGCACCTCATCTGCACTCTGAGGGAGGACGAGCCCAGCAGGGAGTCTGTGCAGAGAAGGGTGTGAATCACAGAATCACAGGGTGGCTGGGCTTGGAAGGACCTTTGGAGATGATCCAGTCCAACCCCCTGCTAAAGCAGGGCCATGCTGAGCCGGTGGAGGATTACCCATGGATAGAGGGACCTGTGCTGCAATAAGGGAGCCTGGTTTGCTCAGCACAGCAGGGCCATGGGGGCATATGCAAATGGTTTGGAGTGTGAATATCCTGGTGGGATTAGAGCTGTTTAAGCAAACTGTTGGACACCCAGGTATCCTTTTTCCTGCTAGCTGAGGCTTTGCAGGTACACTGTCAAGGGGTTCCAGTCCAAGGTTTTGGGCCAGAAGTGTTGATTCTGATCACCTTGCACACTTTGGAGAGTCACACAGAAACTGTAGATTTTTGCCTCATATTATCCTTTACCATCAGTGATGATTAAGGATGGATGACAAAGAACCTGTCACGAGCTGCTCTTGCACTACCCACAGTGGTTTTTTAAAATTTCCACCTTGCTTCTTTTGTGATGATGCCTGCCTTTAGTCTCCAGCCACTGGGACTTGCTAAGACTTTTCATCAATTTTGTCACATCTCTCATCTCCAACTCAAGGCAGTTTCAAGGCTCCCAGCTCTTTCACCAGGGTGAGTTCTTCCAAACTCATCTCACTCTGATTGTCCAGCCCCTTCCCCACTAGAATTGTCATTGTGGGCCCTGCATCACAGCTACTCACAAAAGATGTCCCTTGTCTGCAAAAGGAAACCCTGAAGAACAATTTTGCCACGTTATTAATTTGCAGAGCAATAATATGAAAATTGCAGAGAAATGATCTGACTTGTTTGCACAGTGTTTTCCAGTGATGTGCTGGGGAAGGATTAGCCCCGGCCTGGTCTTGGGGATCATAAAGACAAGGTACAAGGTAGAGTTTTCAGAGGACAAGATACTGGAACAAGCTGAGCAAATGAAGGGCACTAAGTTGCCAGAAGCTGAGAGCTGAGGTGTGAGGGCTGAGCCCTGCATCAATATCGGTGTCTGGGCACCAGCAGGCATTGATACAGAGCAGGAGATGGTTACATTAAAGCATCCAGCTAAGGAATGAGAGAGAGGACATCTACAAAAGCCTGGCAATTAGCCCTCCTCTACAACAGCATGGCTTGACTCTGGGGGAATAAACAGGAAGCTTTTCAAAGCTGGGCTGTGATTGTCCCTTTGGAGGTTTTCTTTCTTCTCTGAGGTATCTGACCTGCCCCCAGAGGAATGCCATGGTCAGCCAGACTTGCCAATGCCCAGGGTACGGCTTTCCCTGTGTGACCATGACACCATCAGCAGGTTGTTCCAGCCCCATACCTCCTCTGGCCACTGTGTCCCCAGGACCTTTCACTGCCGCCTCTGGAGTAATCTGGAGAAGGTCAAATAATGGTGGATGACCAGGAAAAAGAACAGAAATGGGGTGATGGACACTTACCCTTTTTTGCAGGGCCAGAGCCACAACACAAATGGCAAGCAGGAAGAAGAAGGTGAGTGTGAGCCCAAAAGTAACCTGCCCACTTAAGATAGAGGGAGGGCTGGAGACCTGGGCACCTGTGAGGAGGAACCACAGTTAGGGAGGAAGGGGTGGCTGATTTGGCACCAAGGGTGGGACTGCACAACAACAGGCAGAATAGGAAAGAGTGCGGGGAACTGGAAGGAGCAGCAGGAGGACTGCTGAAAGCTAAGAGAGGATAACAAGAAGATGGGATCCCAGTGGTCCAAGGGGAGAAGGACAAGATGAGGTTGAGAGAGAAAAGGGCACCAGAGGGCTAAGCAGGGTAAGAAGAGGAGACCCATAGGGGACAGTACCTGTGATCTGCAGGTCATATGCCACTGCTCCCAGTCTGCCTTCTGGGCCATGCACACTGCATTCCCAGGTGCCCATGTCCTTTTGTGACACCTGGGGTATTTCCAAGATAGGTCCCATCCTGGAACTGTGGCCCTCCAAGTTCTGGGGAGAAGTCACAGCCATCTTGCTCTTAGTGGGGGCTGAGTCAAGGTGTGTCCACTGGAAACGTTCGTGTCCCTGGGAGTGTGTGAGGCTGCAGATGAGCAGCAAGCGGTTCCCCTCAGAAACCGGCCCTTGGATGCTCGGAATCACTGTGGCAAAGAGAAAAAAGTAACCTCAGGAAAGACCACAGGCATGTCCACATCTCTTCCTCATCCATCCTTTTTCTATTGCATTTCTTCTTTATTACTTTCTCTAAATTATTTTCTCTGCCTTTCTCCTTCCTGAGAGGAATAATCAAGTCACCTAGGAAAACCCCTGGTTCCAGCAGAGTCGAATGCAGTGCAGCGCCCTGAACAGAGATCTTGTTTCCTGCCCTGGTGTGGGAACCCATGACCATTGCACTGACAAGTAGGGAGGTTTATCTTCACCCCCAGAGGGGTGAGGCACCTCCCAGTCTCTCCTCTCACCTGTAACCACAGCCAAGGTGACGTCCCTGCTGATGGTCCTGTGTCCCACAGAGACAGAGCAGCGGTACTGCCCTGCATCGCCCGGCCCCACCACGGGCAGATGCAGGGGGAAGCTCCTGCTGCTCACATTCTGAGAGATGCCCCAGTCTTGCAAATGTCCTCCTGCAAGGTGGCTCCAGTGGGCTGCCACCACTCTCATCCCAAAGGCACTGGGAAGGTAGCTCAGACTGCACGGTAGATGGGCTGCAGAGCCAGCTGCTGCATAGACCACAGGGTTGGTTGGGCCATCAAAACCTGAGCCAGGGAAAGAAGAGAGTGAGGGGTGGTGCCTGGAAAGAGCTCCTCAGAGACGTGACTGACTTGGGAAGTGAAGACAAGGTAGCAGCTGGGAAGCTGGGGCCACTGAGGTTAGTCAGTCACATCAAAGGGATCAGCTGGGGGATGCTGGGTGTGAGCACAGAGGTTGAGCTCACCTAGAATTTGCAGGTTGAATGTGGCAGAAATAATCTCCTTGTCAGAGTACCGAAGCTGGCAGCGCCAGGAGCCCGCATCCCTCATGGCTGGATAGAAGATGGAGAGAGTCCCGGACGAGAAGCAGAAGGTCCTGGAGGTGGGGCCAGAGTGCTCGTTGTGGAACCAGCAGGTCTCCACAAGGCTGGCCTGGTGGCTGGAGTTGCAGCTCATCAAGAGCAGCTCATTTACTATCACAGGGCTGGGTGGACTGAGGGTTACTGCAAAGAGAAGGTTTTGAGTTGGGGCGTGAGCAAAGGACATAAGGGAGTTACCAAACCAGGCCTTTGTGCCTGTGCTGTCCAAGCCTTATCCCTCAGGCAGGTCCCCCTTCAGAGCTGAGGGCAGACAGCAGGAAGCTGCGCTTTCCAGAGAGTGCTGCCCGTAGTCTCACCTGCCTTGCCACACACGGCATCCCCATCCTATCCCACCTTTACCACCTCCCCAGTCCTAAAATCAATGTTCTCCAGGTTTTCCATCCTCTCCTACCTGTGACCACCCCCAGCTCCACGAGGCAGCTGTGGACCTCTGTGTTGTGTTTCACCCATGCCTCATAGAGCCCACCGTCCTCGCTCCGGACAGGGACGATCCGCAGGGAGAAATTGCCATTGCGTAAGGAGGAGTCCTGGAGTGACACCCGGGGCTTCATGAGCAGGGCTGTCTTCTGCAGGCCTGAGTACCCAACTTCCAGCACCACGTGTGGCTTCTGGTGCAGGCTGGAAGCAGGACAAGGGAGCAGCTCATATCAGAGGCAAACGTGAGATCAAGGCAGGGGGTGGCAAGGAGGGAATATGGGGAAGGAGAAAAGGGGCTCAAAGGGCCTCCAACACCTCCATTCCCCCAGAAGTAGTCGCATCTCTTTGGCCCTGGCATACCTTCCCCCATGCCGCCTCCACAGCACAGATATCTTGTCAGGCAGTTGCTTTGAACTCTCCCTCATCTTTTTGGGGCTCAAGTGGCAGGGCAGCACGGCTGAACTCCCCTCCCTGACCCACACTTTCTGCTCCTTGCTTCTCCCCTCGGATAATCCTGGTAGGATGTGGCCAGCTGAAATAAGATGGAGAGTTGAGCAAAGAGGGGCATTCAATATTATCCCACCCTGGGGTGGGGATGCCATCTTTGCCAGGGTGGGTTAGAATACAGCATGATATCTGGCCACCTTCTGTGGAGTTGGAAGGGATGAAATTCTCCCTTCCAGTCTTTCCAGGGATCAAGTAACACCCAGACTCAGATGACTGAGCTACTCTGCCCTTCCCAATATGTTCAGCCCCTCTTACCAGTGAAAGGCAGCAGGGTGAAGGTGAGGAACAGGGACACTGGTCTCATGGTGGCATCCAGGAGAGGGGCTGCTTCTCACTCAGGTCTGTGCTTAACGAGGTCCCAAGCTTGAAGAGATCAGCACAAACGAGGCATGGGCAAAGCAGGCTGCTAGACTGGGTGGGTGAGCACAGAGGGGTCAGTGGGCTGTGCTTGCTCTCATGCTCCCTCTCTCTCTCTCTGATCAAAGCATTCCCCAAAATGCCTTTATACTGCAGGTGGGCAGCGAATTTCCTCCTATCACTAAGAAGATGCGTCACCACCAAGAACCAGCGCGAGCCCGAGGCACGTGAGGGCAGAGGAGGGAGGGACCAGAGACTCTGCTCTAAGCATCTTTTAGTGGAAACTCTTTGGGTCGCTGTTGTTTTTCTCACAAGTTTCGCTTCTATATAGCCAGTGGAAAAAGTGTAGAAGACACTTCCCAGCAAGTACCCTTCATGTTTTTCTTTCATCTCTTACCTTTTTTGGTTTGATCTTCCCGTCTCTTACAGATTCTCTCTAATTCTTTCAGGGCTTTTGAGAACATGTTGGTCTTTTTTTCTGCTGTTCTTTCTTTTGTTGTTTTTCTTATTATGATATATATCTTTTCTCATTCTTTAATATTTCAAATGTGCTGATTTCTTGGTTTTTTCTCATAGGTCAGTTCACAGGCAGCATGAGGAAAGGATCTATGCTAAGTTCCAGCCAAGATACATGTGACTCATCAATCTAGAGTCCAGGGCTACTATGGATCACAGCTGATGTGGTCCAAGGAGACAGAGGGGAGCATCCAGAGAGAAAAAATAAGCACTGAAAAGAGGGGCTGTATGCTGTGACACTCTGAGGGGTGTGAGGAAGGAACCCTCCTGCTCCAGCAGCTCTGGGGGAAACCCACTCGAGCTCATGCGTTGAGGGGGCTCATCCTAGCCCCAATGAAGCTGCTGGCCTTTGCAGAGGGCAATACATTTCCATCCATGTGCCTCATCCTGGGGCCCCTTTTTGTCTCAGAGAACCCCCACTGCTGTGGTTCACAGTTTCCAGCAACCCACTGGCTCTGACTGTTTCGGACTTATCAGCCCTTCATGACAAGTGTCAGACACCTGAGCCCCTCAGTGGCTCATCCACCGAGGGCTTGGGCTTTTTCTGAGGCTGAGGGAAGGGAGGTGACTCATAGTGGCCGCCTCTTGACTGTAGAAGGAATTCTTGCTTGCTTTCTAGTTCTCCTCAGCTGTGTGGTGAAGGTGGAGGATGAAAGAGAGCCAGTGCGATGCTTCCCTCCAGCAGACCTCTGTTGTAGGGACAGCTCTCAGGTCTTTCATCCCATGTGGCTCTTCAGCCTCCTGAGTAGTGGGACTGGTGTACAGGTGCAACCTTGTGTGCCTCCATGCCCCTGAGGGGCTGCTCTGTGGTGGCCCTTCTTGTGTGACACAGCCTGGGGGATTGCACGAGAGAGGACGAAGAGACAAGTGAAGATGGAGGAGAACTTGTGACAGTTGTCAGGAGGTGTTTTTTCCTCCTGCTCAAGAAAAACAGTTTGTGGTGACCAGTTCAAGCAGAAAACATCAGCTTCTTTTCCCTTGAATCAGCAGCGCAAGAATGGTGTGAGTGTGTGGGTGAAGACAGAGAGAGAGAGAGGAGGGAGTTGGAACTGTGGTGGGAAGACACACACAGCTCCGCAGTCCAGCACCCTCTGCTCCCCTTCTCCTGGCTTTTTTCCAGGGATACACCGAGCTCACTGCTCTCCCCCTTCATTTCAACCCTCCCTGCACTCGTAGCCTTGGCACCCTGGCACTACCCTCCTCACCCCCCAAACCATCCTTAGTGGGATCTGTACTCTGGGAAATGCTTGTCTCTTGTAAGGACCAGCAAAGGAGAGGATGCGTTTGCATCCTGCTGCCGCTCCCTGAGAGGTCCCAAGGGACTGATGGACAGGCCGGGGAAATGACAGGCATCGCCTGGCACTGGCGGGGCATTTGGGGCCGAGGGCTTATAATGCTGAGTGAGCACGTTGTGAAATGAAGGTTTTGGAGGCGCCGTTTTACTCAGCACCAGGCTATCTTTAGCAAAGACACGGTGACGTTTCTCTCTTAACGACCCACTTTAAATGCTGACTCCCTCGAATGGCATTTTCGTCATCTCCCAGAACAGGACCCCGGCGCGGAGATAACAGTGACCGGAGAACGATCAGCATGGGAGCGTCTTCTCAGAAGCGCCTGTGTGTGTCCCCTGGGCGGAGAGGCTGGCAGGCACGTGTGGGACTCCGGCAGAGCCATGGGAAATGACAGGCAACTCCACAGGGAGTGGCCAGGAGCAGGGAGACAGGAGCCCAGCTAACTAAAAGCTCCTTTGTTTGTGTCAGGCTTCAGCCAGGTTCCAGGCGCACCCACAGCAGACACCTTGTGCACAAACCTTAATGCATCGCGCTTTTTTTTGGTCTGTTTTGGCAAGTCTTACAGATGCAAACTACCCCTACAGAGAAAAATAGGAAGAGAAAGCACCGTTCTGCAGTGTCATCGACTTAGTGTCACTGAAGGAATTTTTCGTTGTGTTTCCAGATTGCTGTGATACCAGTGTTTTTCTCGGAAAGATTCCACTTTCACACTTTGGTCCTTGCAGCATCAAGTCTGAAGCTGGTCACAACCTTCTGCTTTTTGCTGACTTTATGAGGTGCTCCAGAATTTATTTGCAGACTCTAGCTGATCTAAGAAACCATGCTGTGGCTGTAGCCTGGGCTATCAGCTGCTCTGGGTGTTTCTGAGATAGAGTGCTCGACAGAAGGACCTGGTGTAAAAAACGTCCTGACTGCTGTTTGCCCAGGGCAAAAGCAAACACAGCAAGCAAAAACAAGTTACTTACTAATAAGAGATAACTGATAACTCCATGGCAAGGGACTGTAAACAAAAAGCAGCCACACCTGGGGAAACAGAAGGGAAAGTCTGGCAGGGATGTGGGGTGAGCAAGAGCTGCTGGGCAGGTTGGTACTCAGCAGGTGCCTGCACGGGCAGCAGGGTTTCCAGGGATCAGGCTGGGATTAACTGCAAGACTTCTGGCACTGACTGGGAAGCTTAGGGAGCTAAAAGAGATCCAAGGTCAGCAGCAGAGGGGAAGGAGTGGAGCTGTCCCTTTCTGGGCACTGGGGACAGATGCAGTGGCTCCCAAGCCAACTGCAGCGGGGTCAGGCAGCAGGACACTGAAGCAGGAGGAGGCAGTGCCCCCATCTTGGCAGGCTTTGTGTGAATGCACAGTGGGGAAACACATCAAAATAGCACCCCTGGGGTAGAGGGATGCAAGGCACTCTATCCACACAGAGGGCCATGCTGGTTTCTACCAAGGCACCAAGCCAAGATGCATTTTGTGTATGAAATTGAGGGTGTGTACAAACTTCCTTTTTTGAGGGAGGAAGTGGCTGCTCCAGGCTTCTTTCTGTCCCTCCCTGATGCCTGGAAGCAGCAAATTATCCTCCTAGAGGCGGGATATACCACATGGCAGAGGGACCTATTCACCTGAGGTGATGGGTTCCCAAAAAGAGTGAGGAGAAGAGGATTGGGAAGGAGAAAATCCACATCACTCAGCAGATCTGGGTGAAACCAAGATGTGCCCCTGCAAGAGTTCTTGGAGTAGGAAAGAGTGACTGGATGCCTGACTGGGAGGCTTTGCTGAAAAAGCCCTTTTTAGAGGGTTTGCTGGATGGGCAGTGCCTGAGTGACCACAGGTCTCTGATATGGTGCTGAAGAGAGTCTAGCAGTGGCCTGCTTCCCAGAATCTCAAGGAACACCTTTAGGAAAGCATAGCTTTATGGGCGTTTTGGACAAATCTGCAGCCTCTTTCTACCATGCTAAAAGGCGAGCACCCTTTGTATGACAATCCTCAGCAGACAGCTGAATGTCCCAGAGAAACCTGAATTAGACAGTCAGGAACAGCACTGGGGGGTGCTGACTGAAGCTGTGGGCTGCATTTCTGCTATAAAAACCCTGGTGATTTAATTACTGAAGAGAATCTGCAGCATTCATGGGCATATTTGGCAGCTGGCAACTTGTATCTGGCCAGCATTCGCAGTGGAGAAGTGTGTAACTATCCTCTTTCAAAAGATCCTTCCTGCAGGAAAGATGGGATGCTGCAGGTTCCCCTTTGGTCGTCCAAAACTGCCTGTGGAGATGGTGATCAGTACCTTGGCCAGTATCTAGTTAAGTGATGCCTTTGATGCCACAGCCCCTGTGTTTTGCAACACAGAGGGTGAGGTGGATTAACAACAAAAATCCATGCAGCAGGCTGGGTTACATTTTGACTCATCTCTCATTGCAGCATTCATGCTTTTAATCCAATGGGAAAATCTGCAATAGCCTCCCAAACATCCCAGGGCTGCAGTGGGTTTTCTCAGGAGCTCAGCACGTGGTGGCAAGGTGGTGTCAGGACAGGCTGTGAGGCTGATGCTGGACATGTAGTGAAAGGAGGGCACCCAGATTCCCCCAACTGACTGCAAAAAAGCCCCCTCTTAGGTGTGGCTTCTTTGGTTTTCAGTCTCTTCACAGTTTTGCAGGGACACTGCATGACTGCTTTTCTTGGAGATTTTTTGGCCTGTGGGACCTCTAGAACAGATGTGGGTTGTGTCTGCTGGTATTAAGACCCAGCAGCAGATCTAAGGGAACATTAATAATTCTCCTGGTGCCAAGAGAGAAAGTTTGACTCACATATTTCAGGCTTATATCCCCATTGCTGCTGTTTCTCTCAACTGACAGTATAGAATCTCCTCAGAGAAAAAACACCACAAAAGGATGTGCCTTCTGCTCCTGGGGCTCTATTCCTTTCTGTGTCCCACTCTGGGCAGTTCCATGGGTCTGTCCAACACAGAAGAGGCACCGTGGTCATGTCTCAGATGCTGTTCAGGGCATGGAAAGGTTTGGCTTAGCTTCCTGTGTCCTCAGGAGCTGTGAAAAGTAGATCTGAGCCATGTGCTGTGTTTTCATGATGCATCATGGCAGGAGAACAGGAGCCCATGTCTCATGGTGCACTGGATCTCTGGAAGCTGCAGGCAAAGATTTATTAAATAGTGAATATGTCATTTCTTAGTGGGAAAGCTAGATATGAAAAATGTAGGGTAACTAAAGGGGCATGTAATGCTATGAGAAATCATTTGCAGAAGAGTACATCCACAGGGAAGGCTGCTGTGGGTGATGGCACAGCAAGGAAGAGCACAGCAGTGCTCCAGAACAGTCCTGAAGAGAATGAAGTCTCTGATTTGGTGATCCCCAGCCACTTTGCTCTGAACAAAGAATTGCTAGGGAAGGAGATGGTGCATTTTTAAACTGAAAGGGCTCATTGTAAATCAAAATGGATTTATTCCTTTTTACTTTAGTTTTCAGCTGGATCAATTCTCCGCTGCTCATCAGTGTTGACAAAAGAGAGGCAGCAGGAGAGATGAAAGGGAGGATGGGATTGCCCCTCTCTGCAACAGTCCCCATCTGTGCTGGATTAACAGCACCATGTGCCACACTGCAATTCAGAGGCTGCTGGCAGCTGAGCTGTTTTTTCAATTCCCTCTCCACTTGGCACCTCATGGCAGGTAGCACCCTGGATACTTCTGTAAGATATCTTCTACTGCCCCACCAAGAAAAAGCCCCCACAAAACCAAATAAACCAAACCAAATAAATCCACTTGTTTGTTAATCACAGCATCACAGGAAGATTCAGGTGGGAAGGCACTTCTGGGTCTCCACCCCTCTGCTCCCAGCAGGGTGAGTCTCAGACTAGGCTGGGTTCCTCAGGGCCTGGCCCAGGTGAACCCTGAACACCTCCAATTGTGGATAATCACTCCTTGCTGAGCTCTTGCCTTGAGCACTGCAAAGACCTGGCTGGCTCTGGAGTACCCCTGTTGTCACCCTGCTGGAAGATGACTGGCACACACAGCAGCCTTTCTTGGTGTCAGGGCTGACCCTTATTTACCCTCAAAGGAGGCTGTGACCAAAGAGTTGGAACTGTAAATAGACTCTAAAATTCCCAAGGAGGGGTGGGGTCTCCTGTGTTACAATAAGGGCTGGGAGAGATCTGGGTTCCCAAAATGGAGAGCAAATGAAATATTAGGAAGTTCTGCCAGGAGCTGGTCACTGGGGTTCAATTGAGGTGACATGGAGTAAACATGGGTTTAGGCTTGATTTTTTTTTTTTTTTTGCCAATTATAATTTTTCCTGGTTCTAAGAAGTTGCTGTTTGCAGACATCAGATCCCATTCTCCAGGAGGAGCACATGCTGAGCAGCCTTCTCTCCACTCTAACAGGTTTCTCTGCCAGGTCCTCCTCTGAAAGCCACAAAGGACCAAAGGACTCTCTTTGGCTGCACAGCATGTGAGAGAGTAGAAGATAAAGCAGCTAATGCTTCTGTGCCCTGTGTAAATACTTCAGACCCTTTGCTGCTGAGATTAAAGCATCCTAGAAATTCAGACTGTGTGAGCTTCCAGTGCTAGGCTGCCACAGGATTTGCTCAAAATCCATGGATGTCTTACACTGCCAAAACATGATTAGGAGAGCTTCAAAGCTCTGCAGGTGTGGCTGTCTCTCCTGGCATGGTGCACATACTTGGCAAGGTTAATGGGAAGCCACTGCCTCCTAAGACCCCTGCTAAAGTCACACTTAGAATTCCAACATAAGGTTCTGTGTTGAGGAACAAAGAATGTGGATCACACTTCCAGAACAGAATACAGTATCCTGGGAAGACAAGGCTCCAGGGAGGGAGCTGGATGATAACATGCTGTATAAAATGGGATCTCAAAGAAGGAACAGATTGTGTTACCTCTGTTTACAGCACAAGTTACTGGAATGTGTCCATATTTCGAAAAAGGATGTGGAAAAATGGAAAAAGATTTAGAAGAGTGGTACAAAAAAAAAAAAATCTCACTTGAGAGCCTGGGGATCTTGCTTTGAAATGAATGAACTTGAGGTGTTTGATTTCTTCTATCTAATCTGAAGAAAACAGCGGTGAGCTCAGGCAGCAACTTCACTGCAAACAAAAGGAAATTCATTTCATGTGTCACAAAGATGGTATAATTCTTGTTAGAGGATGATGTGTAGGCCAGGAGTGTGAGTTCAAATACAGATTGGGTTATTCGTGGAGGATCAGTTCCTCTCTGGCTTTCAAATATGCTGACCTGGTATGGGTGGCAGCTCAGGATGTCCTTGACTCTTGCACAATCCATCTCTGGCATTTTTTTCCCATGAGCAGAAGATGTGAGCTAGAGGCAGACTCTCCACTCCAGCAGAGGAACACAAAGATGACCAGAGGTTCAAAATTAAACCCCAAAATCTGTCTAGAAAGGAGGTGCATGATTCTCACAGAAAGGCACTGACATGGGAAGAACTCTTGTCATGGCCTCTTCACCACCTGTAGACTGTTAACACAAAAAATGGTCAATGGCATCCTCTTGCTCAGCCCTAGGATATGGGACTCTGCAGAATTAAGGAAATTGAGCCTGACAACCACCATCATAAGAATAAAATGGTATCTAGTCAGATTTCTCCAGGCTTTTTCCTTACTCACAGCCCTGACTGGAGGGCCTCCCTAAGAGATTGTGTGTGCCCTTTCTAAGCCTCAGAAGTAAAAGCCAGCTTGTCTTGCTCTGCAAGAAAACTCCAGTGGAGGGAAACAGTGGATGAGCATGACTGCTGGGCTGAGGGACATAAGCCACAGGGAAAAGGAAGGAAAAAGCTCCTGGATTCAAATGAAGTGAGGTGGCAGTGGCATGTGGGTGTGGGGACTTTCCCCTGAGTTTGGCAGGGACTGCCTGTTTTTTCCCTAGCTACAGGTGCTCAGAGGGCTCATTTGTTCCAGCCCTGAAGGAGATACAGAGGTTTCTATTTTTTTTTTTCAATTACTATAATTTTCTTCTGTGTGTTGCTTATTAAGTCAAAATAAAAGTCACTCTGGAGGACTGGCAGCCCCAAGGGCTCTGTGTGCCCCCTGTCTGAACTGTAGAACCAGATCAGCTTGTGCAGAGGAGGAAATATGGGCAAAATGGTCCAGGTCATGAGCCAAGGTAAAGTTCAGAAGCCTTAATAATGGAAAAGGAGAGTACAGTCATACTGGCACAAGAGTAGTTATTCAAAAGGAAAAGAAAATAAAACTGAGCCAAGAGTAAGAGCATTTCCTAGTCTGTGAAAAACAAATGTTTGGGGTCAATATAAAAGCCAGAAGTTCTCAAAGTGAAGTGGCATACTCATTCAAGGGTCAGAAGATGATCTGGAAACCTTCCCAGGTTCTTGAGGGTGGGATTCCACCTTACAGCTGTTCTCATGAGGAAACTGATCCAAGAGAAGCTCTTCCTGTCTCAATGCCACAGGGAATGACAGCCCCTGGCTACATAGTCACTGCCTCTGGTGCAATTTCTGATAATGTGGTCCTTCATGGGGTTCTAAGACAGACCAATGTAAAATTTTGGTTTAAAAGAAGAAGGACAAGAAACTGAGAGTAACTAGAATAGGGAATAACTAAAATTACTTCCATGGCAGGTTCCTACAGAGAGCTGCCTCAGCACGACTGAGTGGATGACAAACTGTGCTGAGGCTGGAAGGGACAGAAAACTTTGAAAATGCCATTGCTGATATGTAGAACTGAAGCTGTAGACAGTGGGAAAAACAGGCCCCTACTTCCTAAGGGTGGGACAGTAAAACTCCAAGGCTATACCCAGGGATCCAAAAAGGTAAGGAACACTTCTGGTAAAGGATCCAAAATCCGTATGTGCCTTTCTAGTGGAGGTCTATTGGGCTTACCTTGGACTGTCTAGGCAAAGGACTGAGTCTCCTGGAAGACAGAGAGACACACACTTGAGTGTGTTCAAATCAACCCACGCAGCCAAGACCAATCTGACCGTGACTGACCACACAGGGACTTCTCCAGGTTCACCGCTGGTGTGACCAGAGCCTTTCCTGGTGGCTCCACGCTGAGGGGCAGCTCACAGCCTGCCCTGTGCCCGGCATTTCGGGCGCAGAGGCAGGGGGATGAAGCCTGCTGGCAATTTTCCGGCCGTGTTGTCACGGACACGTCGGGTTTGGTGCCACCAGGGGGCCCTTGTCAGGCGGGGAAGCTGTGCCTGGAGGAGCTGTGCCTCTTCCCGAGATAAATCTGTCCCAGCGGAGCAAGGAAAGCAGCATAAGGTGCACCCTCCAAGCACCTGAGAGGTGCCAGCCTGAGCCAGGTTTGGTTGTGCTGCCTGTTCCCTCTGGGTGCTGCTCTTTGTCAGCACAAGGTCTTGAAAAAACGAGATTGGGGCTCAGCCTTTGTGCCCCGAGTTTAGGCAGGACTTGGTCCTGCTGGAGGTCACCCCGGAGTCCTCAGTGATAAGAACATGTACAGCACTAAGGTGCTCTGGGACACCGCAGGTGTCACCCCTCCATCCCAACTCCATGGCACCTGTCTTCCATCCTGTCTGCAGTCTGGAATCTCGTCTGCAGGCTTTTCACACTTTGAAGTAAAAGCAAAAGCAGCCCAGCAGGGGGATATTGGGAGCACCTATAGGGATCCTGCCACAGATGGGAGATTTGATCTGAAGTCAGGATTGGATCTGGAAGCCCTTTAAAGCATAGAGAAACTGAGGCAGAAGAGGATCCTCTCCCAACGAGAAACTAGAATCAGCATGGCACGCCATTAGCAATGCTATACCAGAATGCTTATTTCCACAGCTATGGAAAGAGATTCACAGACCCTGAAGCAGTCTGTATTTTCTTTAGTTATGAGCAAAGTCTCCTGACTCATTTGAATTACACGGTTGGCTTTTCCAAACATCCCTACTGAATCTTCTGTGAAATTTACCTTGTGAGGAAACATCAAATTCCCAGCTCAAATCTGGGTCCGTATTTACCATGCCGCTGTCCTGGAAGCTCAGGAGGTTTGTTGGAGTCATATTTGATAGCTGCAGCTCTTTTCAAAACTGGATCTGACACAGGAAAAAAATTTTGTAAGTACCAAGAAACTTCCCAAAAGAAAATAGCAACCAGCTATAAGTTTTCCAGTGGGATTTCTGGTGTTCTTATGGACAAGCCTATCTGGGGGTCACGCTGGGCTCATGCTGGGAAGTGCTGTCCAGCAAAGACCTTTTTGTCAAGTCATTTGGATATGCAGCAACAGAAAAGCTTCCAAAGGATGCTTCAGGCAAGGGGCTTTGAAAGTTTTCATTACAAATTGTGGAGGCTAATAAATGCATCCTAAAATGATGCGTGAATTGTTTTAAGACCAGGGAAAGTCTAAGCAGTGACTCTGCCTAAGCTGCCAATGAGGTATTGGCAGACACAGGTAATCACAGGGCTCTGGAAACTGGCTGGTTTTGCTATATCTTGTATCCTTTAGTGGTTGCAGGATCTTCTATTCTGGATGCAGGGAGCCCTGGTAACATTTTGGACTTAGGGACAAGATCTGTCATTGCAGGACATGTAGCCAAGCGCCCTGCTGGCATGACACCACTGTGTGACTTAAGGGACTAAACTGAGAATTAAGCATCTTGTACCCAGATAGGACACTGGGAAAGCTGACCTGGACTTTTTGGGACGCAGTGTTTAAGATACATGGTAGAGAAATACCTCCCACAAGAGCAAAGCTATGCTTGGTGGCACCACGCTGGGCCCATGAGCCATGTTGTGGGGCTGAGACCCTGGAATACATAGAGACCCTGGGTGTCTCCTCAGCCCTGTGACTGTCCACGCTTTGCTAGAACTATAAAAGCTCACCAGGAAATAATACTGGGTTTGCATGGCAAGGTTTTAGCCATGGAGGGGCTCCAGGGGTGATTTCTGTGAGAAACTACTCATGATGAACTGGCTGCACTGCTGGGGGGGAGGAGGTAGAGAAAATTGGGAGTGAAATTGAGCCCAGGAAGAAAGGAGGGGTGAGAGGAAGGTGTTCTAAGATTTGGTTTTATTTTCTCATTATCTTGTTCTGATCTGATTATTAATAAATTAAATTAAATTTTCCCCAAGTCAAGTCTGTTTTGACTGTGACAGTAATTGGTGAATGATCTCCCCCTGTCCTTATCTAGACCCATGAATCTTTCTTGACATAAGCCTTTATTGTATTTTTTCTGCCCCCCCCCCCCCCCCCCCATCCTGTTAAGAAGGGGAGCATTAGAGCAGCTTTGGTGGACTTCTGGGGTCCAGCTGGGGTCAACTCACCACAGAAGGAAACCCCAAATTCAGCCATGGATGAGACATCCTGTCCATCTGCAATATGTCCTGAACCTAAGCCCACACATGTAAACACAGACTCCTTCCCTGAGAAAACAGACTGGAGCAGCCATGAGCATGGCTGTCTTTGACTCCGTGTTTGAAATAAGGGAGAGAGGTGGGAGGGAAAAGTACACGGGCTTCTTCTGGATCTGGGAAGGCAAGTTGTTTCTGTTTCCCATATGGCATATGGGAAGTGGCAGAGCACTGTGTCTCCTAACCAGAGGGACTAAAGAAGCCCTTGATCCCAGGGGGAGTGATGGGGGAGAGGAGAAATAATTGCTCTTCACTGTTTTTTAAAAGCTAGTTCAACAAGGTGATTATGGACTTCCCCGAAGCAAGAAGGGTTTTCCTCCCAGACCAGCAGTGGCTGGAGGGCTCACTTTTTCCAGGTCTGAAAGAGGGTTCACAACTCTGCCCATGTGATGGTTTTGATTATTCCAGTCTTGTTTCATCTATTGAGTTAAAACTGGTGTGAAAGACAAAAGAAGCTGGACAGAGGGGATAACTTGCCTAAGGGGAAACGAGAAGGTGACAGCTATAAGATACAAAGAGCATTCATTTCTGGGCTCAGCACTTCAAAATGCCTTCAGATTCAGCTCACATTTTCCATGGCAGGCTTCTATTTCTTCATATATGGTAGCAATTGGTAGGTGGAAAGGGACATCTCAAGATCCCTAGCCTAACTCCCTTGGTCACATCAGAGCTGATTCCAGAGCTGCATCAGGTTGCTTAACCAGAAGCATCATCTGGTTTTACTCACCCAACAAGGCAGCATTTTTTGGTCACCTGCAGAAGCCAGAGCTGTCCCCAAAGGTTTGGCACTCCTCTCACAACCACAGCCTTCAGGAGGTTTGGTCATCACTCTGGTGGGCCCAGGTCCCACCTGTGCAGTGATCCCTGCCAAGGAGCACGGGGTCATTCGCTCATCCAAGCTGGGACAGGGAAACAGCCAAGACCCAATAGATGGCTCTACCTGCTCTCTGCACTGGTGTCAGTGTTTGCTTTTCCACACCACATAGAAGGGCCATCAGAAGCAGAATTTGTCAGTCTAGAGGGAAGGTTAGCAGAGCCTGCAAGAGCACACCTCCACAATTCCCTCAAAGCAAGTGGACCTGGAGGAGGAGGACCAGATCTGCTGTAAGCTTGCAGCAGGTTCCATCAGAAGCAAGGAAGGCACAGCTGAGGGAGTTCTGCCCCCAGCTGATGAGGTTAACAGATGGTCACGGGAATTAAACGAAGGGAGCGGAGAATTAGCACAGAGCCGAGAAACGCAAATAAGGCCCTGGAAAGGTATCATCATTTCTGAGGAATCACTGGTGAAGACAGGCTTTGTTCTTACCTTGCTGACACCAGCACAAGACGACTGATCTCATTGTGGAAGAAGAATTAGGCTGAATGATTAATAAATCTGCAGGCTCGGACACAAACCAAGCACACAGGCAGGCTTGAGATGAAGTGCAGTGCAAAGCCCTGCCTTCTCAACTTTTTCTGGAAAACCTATGCAACTGCTTGCTGAACTCACTCTGTCAGCCAAAATATCACTGGATACAGCATGGATTTTTGCAGATCTATAGGAAAGGAAGAAACTGTGTGATTTTCTATTGTGTTATCTGTAGCCCTCACCTCAAGTCAGACATGATACCCTGCGGGTCACCTTTTTCTGCCAAAACCCAAAGCAAATATTTTTGTATTTCTGTATCTCTAGCTGTATCTTCTAACTATATACAATGACAAAGGTATTCAATAAAAATGAGTAAGATGGAAGAAATAGTAGAAACTGTTGAATCAAGGGGTCCCTAGAGACATGGAGAAGCTGTCTGGCAGCCCTTTGTCACTTCTCTCTGTCCTGCAAAATTTCCCTCAGAGGAAAGGAAGGGTGGCTGCTCACATTGCTAGTGCTGGCCTAACAATCAGCTGCTGCCCCACTTCCTTCTGGATGACTGCCTGGATAGAGCCAGTGGTACTGGCGTTGCATCCACATGGGAAGCAGAGATGGAATTGAGCTTCCATAACGTCTCATTGGCAAGCACATTCTTCACCACCCCTAACCAGGCACTGCAGCGGTGGTGGGGAGGAAGTACGAAAGCTGTAATCTGCGTGTGCAGAGACTGTATCGTCCGCTGATAACTTGTCTTCAGTTCTGAGCAGTAAACGCTAGCTGCCGAGCAGAAAGTTTGGGGAAGTCCTGAGGACTTGCCCAAATCTGGAACAGAGACTTGAATCTGTCATTTTTTTTTAAATGGAGCAATGCCGGGAATACCAAATTGCAACAGCGCAGCTCCGAGGCGGGGGCAGGCTGGAGCAGCCCGTTGATCCCATCGCCCAAGGCGGGAGCAGGGAGGGGTGTTCCAAATCACTCCCAGGCAGCAGCGACCGGCTCTTGGAACGCGGCTCTCGGGGGAAGGCGCCCAGGCTGGCTGTGGCTCCAGCTGCCGGCAGCTCCGCCAGGAATGGGCGCTGGGATGAGGCGCAGCTCGATCCCAGCCGGGAGGCACCCACGGGCAGCGGCCCGGCACCGGCGCTTGGAGAAAATGACAGCGGATGCTTTGCCCCTCTGGAGACAAGCGTTTGCGCTTCCAGCGTCTGATCCGCTGCTGCAGTCGGACGAGCACAAAGCGGCTGCCGCGCTCACAAAAGTCGGTATTATTTACAGCTCCCGGTGGCTCCTCGCGCGGCTGCCAAAGTACGAGTTTCAAAAGGAGAAACACAAACAGCAGCTTTAAAGGTCTGCACAGATAAAAAGACAAACGCTTGACAGCTCTCCCCAAGGCAGCTGGTGGGACAAAGAACTGAAGCTCTCGCCTCTCAGAAACGCTGCCTGTTCCCTGCGACTGGTGCCGTGTGAGTCACACCTGAAGCCAGCCGGTACACGGGGCCACGGGGCAGCGTGAGGTGACAGCAACACCGGGCTGCATCCAGCTGGGTTTCCCTTTCCAAACCCCTTCTGCCCAGTGCCGAGGCCCAGCAGCAGGTTCAAGAGATTCAGGACATCCCTGGAGCTCCGTCCTGTTTGTGCCATGCCCTCGCTGTAACTGCAGCGGGACAGGGGAGCAGGACCCAAACACGCTGCCCCAAGAGGCCCTCTAAGAACCAACACATGCCCTTTGATCAACCTCGGGCCCCCCTGCCCGCCCACTGCTGGGCAAGCCCCTCCTTCCCACAAGCCAACTCCCACCGAGCCCTGCAGGATGTGAAAGACACAGCCATCCACGCCAGCGGTTTGAAATATTTTTAAACGCTTTTATTTACAGTGCTTGTTGAAAACAATATATATATTTATATCTATCATCCTCGTGATGTCTGTGCCATAGAAAACGCTGTGGCTATATTGCCTTTAATTTACAAAAAATGGTCACAAGAAAATCTGAAGGGAAAAAATGGAAATCAAAGTTTGGTCCCCAATTGTTTCTCTCTTGATTTGTTTTAAAAAAGCCTCCAAATTAAAAAAATACACAGCTCAGATGAAATTCATATATAAAAGCAACCCTTATCTTCCAAAAAATTCACGAGGGCCAGCTTGCTGTCATGTAAACTTTGGAAAAAAAAAAAAAAAGCTTAAAATAAATCTTGTCTCCGTGTGTCGCTTAACAGAACCATTATTTGCTTGTAATATTCTTTGTCTCTCAGGGTTCAGCGGGAAAGCAGATGGGAAGAGGCCTAGGGCTGGGGAATGCACCATGAGATCTGTGCCTGCACCTCCTGGCTCAGGGAGGAGCTCTGGCAGCAGGGCTGGGGAGCAGGAGCTCTCAAGAATCTCATGCCAGTGACAAAAACAGGTGACAAGGGGATGGGAGGTGCTTTGCCACGTGAAGCGCCTGGCAAGGTTGTGTGCCCAGGAAACCATGAGATTCTTGAGGGAAGAGGAGCACTGGAAGTGAGGCACAGTGAAGGGAGGCAGGGGACTGGGATCATTTCAGCTGGGGAATGTCATGGACAGGTCAGGTCTTTGGGTGAGAAGGGAACTGCTGTCTTCCCCATCTGAGAGCATTTCTAATCTTTCCTCATCTGAGATTGTGTGAAGCCAGAGGCTAATGGGCAGTGCAAGCACAGGCTGGAATGGAGGAGGAGAGATGGACGGAACAGGGGAGATGGGAGGGGAGGACTCAAGCTGAAGAGCCATTTTCTGTCTTCTGTCTCTTTGGATCCACTTCATCCTGCATCAGCCACGGGGAGAAAAAAGGAGATACCATCAGCCACCACCCCAAGGTACATTATTTCTCCACAAAATTCTTAACTGCTGCTCTTCCCTCCACACGGCAATTTCTGTTAGGCCCACCCCTAAATCCACTCCCCTCTAAAGGACCCTGGAGTGCCTGATACAGCTGTTCTGTTGGTCCTGGCTAAGATGTGCAGAGTTCCATTCAGAGGGACACCACACCCATGCTGTTACTTCCAGGAGGTGCACGAAGCTGAGGCTCGCACCACTCCAGACAGACCACCCTTACAGGTCCACCCTTACAGGTCCATCTCCTGGCCTGAAGCCCAGAAGACACAGGTAGTTCAGAGGTCATTGCCAAGCACAGCCTCCAGCACCTTGACTCTCTCACTTAATCAGCACCATGACTGCTGGTGGAAGGACCTAGATCCTACAGGGAGCATACAGTGACTTACTACATCCCCTTGCCACATCAGATTTGTTTACCCATCTGCTGCTGAAGCAACGAGACCTGAGGCCAATTTCAGATTCTCAGCAGAAGCATGCACATGGATTTGATCAACAAAGAACAAGTAGCCTCGTTCCTTCTTCCCACCATTATTCTCACACTACTGCTCACCTCCTCCTCCTCTGCAGATCGTTTCTCTGCATGGCCATCCTGCTCTTGCCCATTCTCATCTGCTTCTAAGCACGAGCAAGAAAGGAAAATCACGGGTTAAACTGAAGGGAATGTAATCTCACAGTCAAGAGGGCTCAGAGAAGGAATTTCCCTCCACAATCCTCTATTCCTCTGCAGCCTCCTATTCCTTCAATCTTCCCTACCTTCATCCTCATCACCACCTTCTTCTTCATCTACGTCATCTGGATTCTCTTCATCATCCTCATCAGCTCCGTTCTCCTCATCCTGAATGAAACAAATTGGTCAGAGCAGAAACTGGTGCCAGGATGACATTTCCACGTGCTCTTTCCTACAAGCACAATTCCCAGAGCTCCAGCCACTTCAGGTGTGCATTGAGTGCACTGTTACTCCAACAACACCGTTATTCCCACCACCCCTGCTGAACACTCCTCCCAACCAGCATTCCTTCACAAAGCCAATCCTTTGAGTCCATCCCCAAGAACACGAAGCTCCTTGTCTCCCATGAGCCGACATCCTGATGAGCTGCTGCCATCTCTCCCAACAACCAAAGCATCTCTGTGATTACAGGCTAATGATTTAGCTGAGGCTCATGGTACATCTGCTTCCAGATCCCTCCCAACCTCCATCAATCTGTACATTTCCTCACTGTTCCTCCCCCACCTTCTCCAACACATGCTCCTTGTGCACCTCAGGATACCTCAGTGGGCACAGGACCACATCTCCCGCGCCACATTCTCCCACTTGTTCCCGGCTCCGTCCCCTTCTTTGATCTTTTTTCTCCCTGATGGGCTGTGCTGACTACACTAAGTCCTTGAAGGCTCATTCTCCACAATTATCCAAGTGCTCACACTCCCTTTACCTCTATACCGGAGCTCCCTTGGCCTGCCTTCCTTAATCTCCTATATTCCCTTCATATTCGTTACCCACAGCGAGCACAGAAACCTCCCCGACGTCGCCAAATCTGTCCCTCAGAAGAGCCTCACCTCTACTATCTCCTTCTTCTTTTCTTTGTGGACTGCCTTCTCTTCGAGTTTTTCCTTCTTTTCTTTCCTTTCCTACATATGAAATTAGGCGCGAGGGGAGGGGGGGAAAAAGACAACAACATTCCGGCGGTCAGCGGCAATAAAAGACGGGGATGCCTAAACAAAGAAGGCTTGGAGGAGAGGCGGAATAGCGGCCGAGGAGACATATTAGGCGTTAAATCCGCCCGCCTGACAAAGGAAAACAGCAGCGAGCGCGCGTCAGAGCTACTTTTAGCCCGCACACGCGTGTGGAAACCAGAAGTGGCACGGAAGAGTTTTAACGATTAAAAAAAAAAAAAAAAAAAAACAACCAAAAAACCCCCCCCCCCCCCCCCCCGAGGATAAAAAAAAAGGAAAAAAACCCCAAAACCGAGGCAACCTTGTCCGTAGGATCGAGGCGTTTCCGGACGTGTCTCTCTCTCCATTCCACCCCTCCCTCCTCCTTCCCCCGCCATCCGAGGGCCCGCGCTTTGTGTCCACACAACTTTCCTCCTGCTCCGCCGNGGGCCGCGCGCGCCCCCCGCCGCCAGGGCACCTCACGGAGCCCTCGGCCCCCCCTTCCCCCGCCGAGCCCGTTCCCTCCCCTCCCGTCGGGAGCGCGGCCGGGTGCGAGGATGGGGAGAGGGGAGCGGGTGGGGAGGGAGGTGTCTCACCTTAGCGCTCAGCTCCGCCGGTGCCTCCTCGACGCGTTTTTCCGACATCCTGGCCCCCCGGTTGCGAAGGAAAGAGGCTGGTGGGAACCGTGCGAGGGAGGGAGGGAAGAGAGCAAGGAGGGGTCAGCGGCGGGAGCCCAAAGTCCCAGCGGTCCGCAGGCGGCGGCAGGATCCCGCCCCGGGGGCCAAAGTACCAGGGTCTCCCGCGGTGGGGGGATCCGCCGGGGCAGGGGATTTATACAGCGCCGGTGACGAGGAAGGAGGGACCTGGGGAGGGAGGAGAGAGGGACGGGAGGCGGAGGAGGGAGGGGAGAGGGACGGGCCGCTAGAACAATGTGCGCTCAGCCGCGGCCGCCCTGCAGCGGGGGCGCACCGCGGAGCTCCGCCAGGCGCCGCACGGCCCCGTCGAGGCCAGCCGAAAGCCCCGCTCCGCGCTGAGGTGCTGCGGCTCCGACGGACAGTGTCCGGGGAGGGGAGCCGAGCCCTCTGCGCGCAGCGCGCCCGGGGTGCCGCCCGCACAGGCTGGCTGGCTCTCCTGGAGGATTCCGGGGGAGGCGAGAAGCGGCGCAGCGGGGCCGTGTGGGAGGGCAGCGCTGGCGACACGCGGCCTCCTGCCTGGAATTTTCCACTCCAGCTGCCCGCCCTTCCTCCCGCTGGAAGCGCTCCCGGCCGCGGCGCTCCTCCCTCCCCTTCTTCCCCCCCCCGCGCCTGCCCGCCCGGCGCTGGGCGCTTTTCCCGCGCTCTGCGCGCGGCGGAGGGAGTGGGCNTCCCCATATAAGGAGGGGCTCGGGCTGAGGCGCCTGATTGGGCTATTCAAATGAGCTCTCTGCCTGGCAACAGGTTTCCCATTGGCCGGCGGCGGGCGGGGCGGGGGCGCGGGGCCGCTTGCTGCAGTGCGAGGCGGGAGGGGCCGCTGGCACGTGGGGCGGCGGGAAGGCGCGCGAGGGCGCGGGCAGTGTCCCGCTAGGCTCGGCTCCTGCTCGCCCGGCACCGACGTCCCGCTCCGCACCGGGCAGCGCACGGCGTGCAACACTGACCCCTGTCGCCCGCCCGCCTCGAAACCGCACTCTGGCAGACGCTCCGCCGGTGCCGCCCTCCGGGCTGGGAAGGATCACCGCCCAACTCCGAGTCTCCCTTTAGCCAGAGGTCCTTCCTGCGGAACCGCAGGTGGTGACTTGCAGCTGCAGGGATTTGTTGCTAATGAAACAGGTGTTTCTGTAGCTGCGCTTCAGCCCGTTGTTTTATCAGCTTGAGCAGAATGGGATGACTAAATTCCCTTCACCTTTCCCAGAAGGTTTATATTGTCCCGCTCTTAGTCACAGGCTGATACAAAAGAAAAAAGAAAATAAATCTGCACGCGTTTGCAAGACTACCTACATACAGAATTCAGCGTGCACATGAGCGCATACGGATGTACACGTGTGCAAAGTCATTCTCGCAGGTACAAGGCAAGGTTATTAATCCATCAGGTTGAAAAATGTATCGAGGTACACACAAGCCTTTCTTGTCCTTCAGATACAAACTCAGCCTCCGTGCAAAGTCAGGATTTAGAGCTGGTGCTCTTGAGTTTAATCGAATGTGTCTCAGTTTGAGCATTTAACAGCAAAATCCATTGGTATTCGTGGAACAGAGGGCACTGAGTACATATCTCCTGAAGGAAAGTATGAAAGAGATTGGATAAATTGACAGGGAGGTAGAAGGTCCCCACCCTGTCATCTCGTCTCCTCCACAGCTACAGCTGCTTCTCTCATGATCTGACTAATTAACGTTCTTCCCTGCTACACAGAATGCAGAGTGCCTGCCCCAAAAAACAGTCCTGTAACTCAGACACACAGATCTAGACTAGTACCAAAATAAACCAAATTATGAAAATGCATGCACTAATTTTTTTCCCTTACCATTTCACAAAACCCATCTGGCCAATTTCTCAGGTCTGTTATCAGCATTCCAGCCCTGGATTGGTTCAGTACCCCTCTTTCATCCTCTTCTTTTGCAAGAAGAAAATCTTAATTTCTAGATATACACCTAAAATTGTGTGACAAAAAAAAAACTCGATAGAGTGGCCAGATGTTATTCCTCTCTGCTTCTGTTTGTTAGAAGATACGTGGCTCATTGCTCTGCTGTTCTTTTCACTAATCCAGGATTCTATTCTTTTCCTTTACACACTCAACTACTGAAAACACAAAATTACATCGACACATGTCCCTTGGCAAAGACATCTTCTCATTAATGCACAAACAAGCCTTGACACAACATCCTAGAGGGGGGAAAGCAAAGGATTATGTTCAGGGATGTTCCCGCACCCAAAGCTCAGCGTTGACACAGACTGCACACCCATGGATGCAAGCAGACAAACACCTGTTTGTGCAAGGGAAGCTTGTTTCCAGCACCTCTTTGGTCAGAAATACGAACTGGCATGGCACCAGTGACTTCTCCTTTCCTCTCCATCACCTGTAGTTTGCAACCTCACCTTGTCCCTTCCATGCTTCCCACCACATCCCCTTTGCAATTTTAACCTCATTTGCTGCTTCTTCGCATTTGTTGCCTACCTGTGTTCTTGGCAGCACTCTTCCCATGGCTGACTCCCTGGCTTTCCTTTGTGACATCCTGTATCTTACGTACAAAATTCATCTCACATCCCCTCCTGTGTTTTTCATGTCCCATTTTGCCCTGCATGATTGTATCAGCTTTTTCCCTTAAATCCAACGTGAAACTCTTCTTCATTCCATGTGATCTGCCTGTTTCTGCATTCCTACTCTTCTTGCCCTTTGGATCCTTGTGGTGAGATTCCCTGGGCTTCTAGTGTGCAGCTGCTTCCCTCAAGCCCTGAGGGTATCCATTGACTGTCTCACCTAGTTCTTCACCCCAGTGACTTCTGCTCCTCCACCTAATCTGTGCCACTCTGCATTTCGCCTGCCAGATCGATCTGCAGCTTTTCTCTGCTCCTCTCTCCCATCTGTGCTTTCCCCTTTGTTGCAAATGCAAGTACACTCTTTGTGCACTCTGCAGATGCCAGTCCCTGCTCAGTGTGTTCTGTAGTCTTTGTCTGTGGTGGCTTTGCCAGCTCAGCAGAATATATTCCATCCTTTTCGGGGACTTATGTCCTTAGACAAAATGAGGGAGGTGCAGAAGTTACATAACAGATCATTGTGTGGAACAGACACTGTCCATGTCTGTCTGCAGCCCAGACAACAATGGGAATGTCATTTTCTCCATACACTGTTACGATTTTGGTGCTGTACCCTGTTTCTGCTTGGTGTTTATGTAGATGTGTGCATGTGTTTAAGTGCAGTACATACTTGTTTGTGTACGGAGGGGATATTTTCCTTCTGTTACATTCTTTTACTTTGTGAGTGTAGAATGTAGGGTACTTTTCTATTGAGGCTTGCAGGCATGTGCCATCATACGTGAGCACGTGGTTGAGATGTGTTTGGTCTTTCATGCGAGATACCTATTTTTCTGCTCCCAGAAAATGCGGGGTGAATGCACCTAGAAGCAATTATTTATGCATTTTGGTCTATTACCTTGCTAGTCATGTCACTGTGTTCTTATGGGGGCAGAGAGGACGGTGAATTTTGTGTTTATTTTGAAGGCTGAATTAAGTAACCATGAGCCATTTTCTGAGCAAAAGCAAAACACAATAACTGGGTATTTTAAGAATTATATTTACTGAGCTAACTCCTAAGTGGTTCCAAACCTCTTCCAAACTGTTTGCTGAGTAACAAAAGAGGAGAAGGATGTGTATTTGCATTAAATATTCTTAGATTTACATAAATCCAGAAACGGAGAACATCTGTCCTTTCACTTACAGCAAAACTAGGAAAATCTCAATGTGCATAAGGAATGTGTTTGAATGCATTTATGGATTTAACCCACGGTGTTCATCTTTCTGTACTGTGTCCATTAAAAATCCCGGCAGATAATCCGCTTTGTTCTTCTTTCACGATGCCGTATACTGAAGTTAAGAGGAAATACCCAAGAATTCAACCACCGGCCAACTTTGCATTGGGAAATGGCTTCCTCAGAGGCAGCACATTTAAATAAGCCCTGCAGGAGGGCTGGAAAGCAGGGTAGGTAACACAAGGAGAGGAAGCACAAGGAGTAGAAGGGATGACGAGGGGTGACACAGCCTGTCAGAAGACTGGAAAGGGGAGGGATGTTTTCAATCGTGATTTTTTTGTGAGCCTCTCTTTGCTAACGTAGCACAGATGGAGGTCGTGGTTCTCACTCACAGTGTGACAGACACACTCTTAACACGAGCAAAATATTCTGAAAGTAATCGCTGCCACGCAACGCAAGCTGCAGCCACCACAAGCTGGCTGTAGCATCCCAAATATGAATTGTCACATTTGAGGATCAAATCAGAGCCGTCCTTCACTCCGGGTGCCCTTCATCTGAGGTCACAGTTACTTGTTGGGTGAGGATTACGTAAGAGGCACAGATGAAGGGAACCAATGAGGAAATGGCTGTGGGTAGCTCTGACTTCTGGTAACGAGGATTTCTTTGTCTTCCAGGCGTCCACAGGGCCCCTGGAACATAGGGGCGCGTTGGGAAGCTGTTTCTGCCTTCCTGGCCCGACTGCTCGGTCCGTGCCAGAAGCAGGTATCAAGGCACGGCTACTCCCCGTGCCCTTTATTTACCTTCCCCACGTGATGCTCGGTTTGCTCTCGCCGTGCCGGGAGGGCGCCGGCGGTGCCGGGGGGGCCGCGGGCAGCGGCCGGCGGCAGCAGCGACGAGGCGGAGCCGGGGGCAGCGGCGCCATTCACCGCTCTCCGTCCTGTCCTCCGCTCACCTCCTCCGGGCCGCCTGCCGAGCGCCTCCTCCCTCCCCTTCCCCCCGCCCGGTTCCCCCCAGCACAACCTGGGCAGCTCAAAGGAAAAAAAAAAAAAGGAAATGGAGAGACATAATGGTTTTTATTCGTGAAAAGAAAAGCGGCTTGAATACAGAGTGTGAGAGGAGCAAGATGGTGCTTTTCATTCACATCCCCATTATTATTATCACAGCTCGTTATTGTGACCCAGCAAATGGCCATTCCCTTGGAGCACATGGGGCATAACGCGGTGAGTGCTGCGCAGAAACCTCTCCTACGAGTACTGCAGCGACAGATCCTGCATTCCTCACAACTGCGGCCTTGTCCACATTCCACAAAAAGGTTGCCGTTCCAATTCCTCTTCCCTGGGTTTCACGCAGCGTTTGCCACCAACATGACTCTCTGCAAGCGAGGCTCCCTCAAGGTTTGCTGGACTGGCAGTTTTGTAAATGCAGCCTTTGGTAAGGTGTCCATCAGGTGTAAGGGCTGCCTGTAAGGCTGCAGAAATACCCAGGGAGAGCCACAGCGTCAGCCCCCAGTCTCACAAACTCAGCCCTTGTGTTGTGCTTGCAGAGGAGCACCCTTAGGGACAGAAAAAGGATGTACAAAGCAGTGTTTGTTCCAGACTCTTCCCTGTTCCTTTCCCCTCTGTGTTTGAAGGCAGCAATGCCTGACATATAATTTGGAAAAACTGAGAGAGCCCTACCATCTCTGGGACACTGTAGGCGTGGGAGGATCACTGGTATCAAGGAGACAGCAATTTATTTTATCCCAGATCTGGGCAAAAGAAGAAAGAAAAAAAAACCAAACAAAAAACAACCCAAAAAACTCAAAAGAGATGTTTACATTTCTGCCCTAGAAGCTCTTTACCTCCCTTTGCATCCTGACACTTGAGGTCAACACCACACTCCAATCAAACACCTCAGAGAGAGAGCCTCAGAGCAAAAGGAAAACACACCAGACAGGAAAGGCTTTCCAGACTGGAGGTCTCTGAAGGATGATTCAGGTTTGCAGAAGCAGCATCAGAGAGGCTGAGGCAGCGCCAGCAAGGGCCTTGTGTGAACTTCAGCACTCACAGATGAGCTCTGAGCTGGAGACAGGAGGCTGTTTCAGCAGCTCACTTATGAACAACCTCCCTCTGAGAGCTTTGGCCCTGCTTAGCCCCTGCCCTGCCCACAGGACTTGTGTCCACCTCATGATCCTGCACCATTGTGCTGTTGACAGTTCCCCTATTGTGGATGTTTTGGTTTCAGCCTCTGCAGAATGCAATTACTGTGTGCAGAAGGGGCTTCTGAAGAGCCTTCTGCATGCACACAGGCACAGACTTCCCCTGAGAGGTCTTCTTTCTCAATACCAAGCAGCTTTGAGACCTGCTGCAGCAAGAAGTATTGCCAAGTCCCCTATGCATTCCACACATGAAGCATGCCACTGGGTCATTTTCCTCTGTCAGACTCTGAAATCCAAGGACATGGCTCCTGCCACAACTCAGGATTTCTCAACCACTTTTTGCAACCTGCTATTTCCAGTCCTCTGGCACGGGTCCAGTCTGGCTCCTGCACATGGTGGGCCGGATGCAACAGTCAACAGAAGCACCACTGAGGAAGCGTGCCCTGAGCTGGAGCTGGATGAGTCAGTCTGCTCTCTTCCCTGTAATTCAGTGGAGCTGGTGGTAGCTGAAGGCAACCAGCATTCCCCAGAGATGGTGACACAGGTGTCATCCCCCTGCTTTCTGGAGATTCCCCACCACTGCTGTACATGCACACAAGTACCAACGCTTTGCCTGTGATTCCCAGTGGCTGTCCAGGATCAGTGATGACCCACAGCTGGCTTACAAAGTATCCTCCCTGCTTCTGCCAGCAGAGCACTGCATGCACGCTGTCCATGTGCTCAGCACAGCCAAGCAGCTCTTGTGGGTGCCTCCTACATGCCCATGCCATGCAGGAAGCCTGGGATAAGTGCTACCTCTGCAGCAGCCAGGCATCGCTGTGGACTCTGGCCAGAAGCCAGCGGGCCACAAGCCAACAGGGGTTACTACAGAATCACAGAATATTCTGAGTTAGAAGGGACCCCATCAGGATCATTGAATCCAGCTCCTGGCCCTGCACAGGACCGTTACCAAGAGTCACACCATGTGCCTGAGAGTGTTGCCCAAACACATCTTGAACTCTGTCAGGCTTGATGCTGTGGGTGTTTTCCTGGGGAGCCTGTCCCAGTGCCCTCTGGGTGAAAAACTTTTTCCTTACATCCAGCCTAGAGCTCCCCTGACACACCTTCAGGCCATTCCCACGGGTCCTGTCNCCGGCAGGCACGGCCGGGCTGGGGCGCGGCGGGCGGGCCGGGGCCGGGACTGGGACTGGAGGCGGGGGGGAGCGCTGCCATCACCTGCCCGGGCTGGCGGCGGGGCGGGGGGGGCCGGTTCCGAAGCTCCGCCCCTCCCCGCCCTCAGCCCCGGCTGCGCTCACCGCCCTCTCCCCTCCGCAGAGGCCGCCCCCGAGCGAGGGAAGCATGTTCCGGCTGATGAGGGACGGCGAGCCGGAGGACCCCATGTTTGCCATGTGAGTCGGGGCGGGCATCCTGCGGGGGGATCGGCGGCGGCGAGCGAGGGAAGGAGGGAGGGCTGCGGCACGGAGCGTCCCCGGGGAGATGTGCGCTGCCCCCGCGTCCCGCCAGGCGGGCAGAGGCCGGCCGGGCCCGGGGAGCGCCGCTGCAGCGCTGCTGTCTGGGGACAAACACAAACATCCTCCGGAGGGGCAGCGCGGAGAATGGCAGGGATCGCGTCGGTGTCGTTTCCGCGATATCGGAGCGTGGTCTTGGCGGAAAGCGTAACAAAGTAGGCCAAAAGGCATCGCAGCTGTCTGAGAGGAAGGGAGGGCTGGAATAACTAATCTTTTTTGCGCAAGGATTTATATTTTTTTTTTTCTCTTATGCAAAGTAGGGTTGCAGTTGAGATAGATAAAATCTGCTGTTCTGTCCAGTGTTTGTTGCTGTACTGCACAGGAAGTCATTAATGGAGCTGGAGAAGGCTGCTGAAGCAGTTGACAAGTTGTGAGGAACAAAGTAAAGAGAAAACAACGAGTAGTTTTGAAACACGAGCATTGAAATCTAACAAAGGTCCCAAGAACTCTTCCTGGGATTCCTTTCACTGAATGCTTTTGTTTCCGTTCTCAGTACAGAAATTGGATGCTATTGATAAATTTTGGCAGTGACACTAAGTTGGCAGCCCTTGCCAAAGTGGATAAGGAATAGACTGTAATACAGGAAGAATTGGATTATGTTAAACAAGACACTACTAGAAATTTGGTGGAATTTATGCACGTAGAAGAAGAGTCCATTTTTTGCTTATGAAATCAGTAGTAAGCAAGAATTTTATCAGCTGTGAGCAAATTAGCAGGAGAGGAGACCTTGATGTCCCAGTTAGTCACCGAATGACAGCGTGTTCTCATTAACATGGCAGGTATGAGTCTAGCTTTTATTATGGGAAGCATTTCCAGTAGAGACGGAAAACTACTGGTTTGCAGTGGGTACTTCTGTGATCTCAGGGATAGTCTGTGCTGTAGAGGTCATTAATGCTCAAGAGGGATAATTGCAGACTATAAGATGTGCAGGAAGAAAGCTATGGTATTTCCCAGAAGTTTCCTGTTGTGGCCACCGTATTCTGTGACTGTTTATCCTTACCCTCCTTTTGCTCCTCTTACTTCACCAATGTGTGTGAATGTGTGCAGCCCTCAAAGTGGAGGCTGCAAAAGAGGGGAAAACCAGTCAGGGATCCCAGTTACTGTTCTCTTTCTCCCTCAGATCTGGAAAAGTGTGGTCTGTGGTCTCAGCCCCTGGGGGAAAGAGGGGTGTCAGGCCATGTAGTCCATTCTGGAGGCTCCAGTCTTGCCTTTCACTGTTTGTGCCCGTGTACAGGGAGGGGTGAGAGGACAATATGTAGGATCTCCTGCTCCCTGGTACCATTAAGTGTAGCCCTCACTTTGCAGCCAGGAAGGTCTTCATGCACCTCCCTACAAAAGATGGTAGAGCACTGAGGTTCTGGAGTGGCCTTGGCCATACTTGGCTTCAGAGTGGTACTGGAAGCAGAACACTAACCTACTTCTGAGCAGACAGGAATGAGTACCTGAGAGGGCTTCTGTGGTATGAAACCTTCTACCACAAGAGATGTGGTGGGATCCAGAGGTCCCTTCCAGCCCCAGAAATCAGCACAGACAACACAGACTTCTCAGGACTCTGAACTTTCAGCTTGGGAAGGAACATACAGTTGTGTAAGAAAAACTCAGAGCTGGGAGGAGTGGATTATATGGGCTTTGTCCTCACCCTTGTTCTCTGCCCCTCTCCACAAGGGATCCCTTTGCCATGCACCGGCAGCACATGAACCGCATGCTGTCCGGGAGCTTCGGGTTCGGGCCGCTCCTCGGCATCACGGATGGCACCACGCCTGGGGCTCGCCAGGCTGGCCGCAGGATGCAGGTAACAGAGGGGCTGGAACTGCTCAAACTGACCTGTCNCTCCCCTGACACACCTTCAGGCCATTCCCACGGGTCCTGTCACTGGTCCGCAGAGAGGAGGGATGAGTTCCTGTCCCCGCGCTGCCGTGCTGAGGAAGCCGTGCGGAGCGATGGCGCTGCCCGGTCCCCCGTTCCCTCTCCCGGGCTGCCCGGGGGGCGCTGCGGGCCGTGCGGAGCGCCAGGGGGCGCTGTGCCGAGAGACCCCCGCCTGGCCCGCGCCCTCCCCCGGGGCGGGCGCGCATGCGCGGCGCGGG
>VWYE01022973.1:0-16392 GCA_013398995.1 Alaudala cheleensis | reverse complement strand
TGTGGTCTGTGGTCTCAGCCCCTGGGGGAAAGAGGGGTGTCAGGCCATGTAGTCCATTCTGGAGGCTCCAGTCTTGCCTTTCACTGTTTGTGCCCGTGTACAGGGAGGGGTGAGAGGACAATATGTAGGATCTCCTGCTCCCTGGTACCATTAAGTGTAGCCCTCACTTTGCAGCCAGGAAGGTCTTCATGCACCTTCCTACAAAAGATGGTAGAGCACTGAGGTTCTGGAGTGGCCTTGGCCATACTTGGCTTCAGAGTGGTACTGGAAGCAGAACACTAACCTACTTCTGAGCAGACAGGAATGAGTACCTGAGAGGGCTTCTGTGGTATGAAACCTTCTACCACAAGAGATGTGGTGGGATCCAGAGGTCCCTTCCAGCCCCAGAAATCAGCACAGACAACACAGACTTCTCAGGACTCTGAACTTTCAGCTTGGGAAGGAACATACAGTTGTGTAAGAAAAACTCAGAGCTGGGAGGAGTGGATTATATGGGCTTTGTCCTCACCCTTGTTCTCTGCCCCTCTCCACAAGGGATCCCTTTGCCATGCACCGGCAGCACATGAACCGCATGCTGTCCGGGAGCTTCGGGTTCGGGCCGCTCCTCGGCATCACGGATGGCACCACGCCTGGGGCTCGCCAGGCTGGCCGCAGGATGCAGGTAACAGAGGGGCTGGAACTGCTCAAACTGACCTGTCAGGTTCTGTCTCCCACCCTCCCTGGCTTGGGCACCCCCCTCTCCTCCACACAGGTCGTGGTGCAGAATAAATCCCTCAGGCAGTGCTGTTCTGGTCCTTCTCTTCACCCCACCTCTCTTATATTAATGTGTTGAATGCAACTGTGTTCTAGGTTGGGTGGGAGGAAGGGAATAAACGTGCTGTGTTTCAAGGATGTAAATTCAAATAATGGGGATAAATTTAGGAGCATCACCTCATGTCTGGTTTGTTAGTGGTGATATGGCTTGAACCCCCGGGAACCCATGGGGGCCTTTCTTGATCTGAGTCTGAGTGTTCCCAGTTCTGTTTCTGAGAAGGATTAGTGTGTTCTGATGAGGATCTAGTGTTTGGCTGTTGCAAAGTCATTCTCTGTTCTGTTTTTCTGTTCTCCTGGCAGGCAGGAGCTGTTTCACCCTTTGGGATGCTCGGCATGGTAAGTTTTCTGTTTTTCTGGGTCAGATTAGAGTCTTTCCAAGTAGTGGCTCCATACTGAGATTCGTCAGCACTGTGTGCAACCAGTGCTAAAATGTAGCCATCTGTGAGCATGACCAGCTATCCTACAGGTAGGGAGGATGGGAATGTCTCAGGAGACCAGGATGAGCTTTAGATTTATAGTAAATGGAATAGGGAAGAGGGTATTGAACTGAAACTGGAAGCATCTGGTTTCTCCTGGACCTCTCATTGAGTTGCTTTATGACTTCAGGCCTTTACCTTGTTTCCCCTCTAATGTTTTAATCTTGTCCGTGAGCTGTTTTTGAAGAGAGAGCCTCTGTGTGTCTGGGGAAGTTGTATTTGCACCTTGACCAGAGAAAAGCCATAAAGCTGTTATAGCACAATATTTCGTGGGAATTGGGACAGTTAATATCTGGGAATAGCAGGTAGTCCCTTAATAACCTCATATGTCTGGAAAGAAGCTGCAGATTTGGAGGTAATGGAGGAGCTGTGAGGATGCAAGGAAATGGCTTGGCCATCAGTAGGCAGAGGGGATTATTGCACCTCCTTTGCCAGTGGTGGTGGCTGGAGAAGCCAGCAGAATGCTTCAGGTGAACAGGGCTGGAATGAGAATGGCTGTGTGTACGTGAGAACACCACGCTCGGAACCTGCTGATCTCTGTCTTCCTCCAAAACAATACAGTGGAAATAGGTTATTCCAGATGCAGCAACTTCAGCTGTCTTGGTCTGCAGAATTGCCTCAATGAAAGAGACTTTAGCGTCCTGGAATTTTTGTAGCTCAGAGGAGGATTAATAAGACTACAAACACATGGACTTCAAAGTATAATAACAGTGTGTGTGAGTGCTGCTCTGCTGGAAACGAGAACAAGAGGCTACTCGAGGAAACAAAAAAAAAGAGAAATCAGCAAGTTTGAATTGACATTGTAATTTTGTTTACATATTGCACAATTA
Organism: Alaudala cheleensis; assembly: GCA_013398995.1. Taxonomy (NCBI): domain Eukaryota; kingdom Metazoa; phylum Chordata; class Aves; order Passeriformes; family Alaudidae; genus Alaudala; species Alaudala cheleensis. The sequence goes on along the minus strand of VWYE01022973.1, from coordinate 14,273 downwards.
ACCTGTGAGACCTGCTGGCCCAGGGTGTAACTGCAGCATTCAGGTTTACAGGATGGAAAAGGCAGGTGTTTGTAGGGGAAAATAAGGAAATTTGTTGTTATGCTAGAAAGAAAACAATCAGTGGAAATTTTTTTAAGATCACTGTTAGTTCACATGCTGAGATTTCTTCTCCTAACTTTGAGGAGTCCCCAGGGTCACAAACCCCAGTGCATCAGCAGCTGGCTGCAAACTAAAAGAACCTTTGCCAGAACATTGGGCAATGCAACCTGAGAGAATGGGAGGGAAGAGCAACCCCAAATTCTGGGGTTTTTTTTTCTGTCCTACTGAAAAAATGTGAAAAAAAATCAAGGTTCTTCTTTTTAGACAGCAGGATTTTTGCAGACAGTTTTTTGTTCTTTCCTCATGTCTCTTCTCAGACTGATGACTCTTGTGTTCTCTTTTCCTTTTTATCAGGCAGGTGGCTTTATGGATATGTTTGGGATGATGAATGACATGATTGGAAACATGGTAAGAGTCCTCCATGAACCATTCTGTATTGAGGGGAGTGCTGAGGGTGCTCCTGCCATCCCTCTAATGCCTCTCATCTTGCTGTGCTGCTTGGGATGGACTGAGCCACACCTGCCAAGGTGGCAGAGGCTGTAAAGTTTGCTACATTGCTGGGAGTCAGTGACAGAGCTTGTTCCTGAGTGCAGGGAGGGGAGAGGGGTGAGGAAGGAAGTGTGGGGGTGGACTTGTTTAGCAAGAAATAAGTATTAATTTAATAGGAATATGTATTCTCCACAAAAATGGACCCAATGGGATTATATTCTTCCTATTGTAACTTCTTCTGACTTCATTGTATGGAGAGATTTAAATGCCATCTTTTCTTCCCTCCCTTCCCTTCTGTCCACCATTCCCCATTCCTACTTGCAGGAGCATATGACAAGTGGTGCTAACTGCCAGACATTTACCTCCTCAACTGTCATCTCTTACTCCAACCTGGGGGATGGGCCCAAAGTCTATCAGGAGACCTCAGAGATGCGTTCAGCACCTGGTGGGGTAAGGAGGAGGCTGCTGGCTTTGCTGTGGGAGGGTGGGTGTCCTTTGGTGGCTTTGTGGGTGGCCACCAGCAGCAGGCTGGCTTGGCAGGCAGCTGCAGCTCGAGGAGCACATTGTGCTCTTGTGACTCACTGAACCATGCCAAGGGCCCCTGGGAGGACATGGGAAGTGCTGGCAGTGGGGAATCCATTCTTCCCTCTTGGTAACAGTTGTGTCTGACATCCCGGGAGGGGTGGCGGTGCAAATTGGCTGAAACACTGGAGGCAGGAACCAGGGTGCCTTAGGGGGCTGGGAGAAGGAATGAAGATGTTGGTTGCACGTGGGAATGTGCCCCCAGATCCGTGAGACGAGGCGAACCGTCAGGGACTCGGACAGCGGCTTGGAACAGATGTCCATTGGACACCACATCAGGGAGAGGGCCCACATCATGCAGCGGTCCCGGAACCATCGCACGGGGGACCAGGAGGAGAGGCAGGACTACATCAACATGGATGAAAGTGAGTAGCGCCCACCTCCTCCTCGTCCCAGCCAAGCCGGGTGCCACTTCCCCACCTGAGCCCTCTGTCCCCCCGCGCAGGCGACGCCGCAGCGTTTGACGACGAGTGGCGGCGAGAGACGTCGCGCTTCCGGCCGCAGCGGGGCCTGGAATACCGGCGCCACGAAGGCAGCGGCGGCCGGCGCGCCGAAGGCACTCGCCTGGCCATCCAGGGCCCCGAGGAGTCTCCCTCCAGACAGTCCCGCCGCTACGACTGGTGAACTCGGAGCAGGCCTTGGGGGGTGCGGCCTGGCCACCCCCAAACCCGCCCACACGCCCTTGTAAGTCCTGACGAGCTCCTTCCGTGCCTGCTGCTGCGTGCTCGCCTCTCAGACACAGGGTTGTTTGTCTTCTTTGCACTGATCTTACACTGTTTTGAAGCTTCAGTTGAAAAGGGATTTGCCCACTTTGGGAGAGCAGGGGAAGGTGTGAGTTTTGAGAAGATGGTGTGCTGAAGGGGAAGATGGGAGCTGTTTAAGTCAGCTTTGTCATAAACAAAAGACCTGTGGTGTCAGCTTGAACTGATGGCTGAAATAGTATGACATGATGTAGGATTGCAATCTGTGGAGTGTTTATATTGTCATTGTATAGAACTTAGAGACCATTTGCTGTCCATCCAGTTTGAAATATAAGTAAGTGCTGGTGCCTGCTCTCCTGTGCTTTGAATAGGGCTTACTAGGATGTGATCTAGTGCTTGAAAGGGAACATTTTCCCCTTTTTTGATGTCTAGACATCAGGTTTAATCATGTCTTTATCTGTCTTCTGCTTTCTAGGCACCACTTATTCTTTTTATGTCTTCTGTTTCCTTTCCTCCCAGGTACAGACAGTGAAACTCAGAAGCCCCTTCAAAGCACCACTTGGACCCTCCTCAAATTTAGTATTAACCTCCCTCCCACTTAAGAATTGAAACAAAGCAACTAATCTTCTGCATTGCTCTTTTCCACCCCATTTGGGTGCTGCAGTGGGGCATGGGGAATCTCACTGATGTGCAAGGAACACATTAATTGCCCATTCCCTCTCTGCTGTCCCTTGGCTCTGTTCTTTCTGCCAGTAGTGCTGGGCATGAGGAGCTGCCACCTTGCCTCTTCCATCATTTCCACTTTTTCTGTGCTGGGTTGGGCTGGTTCTGAAGTTTGTGTTTAGTCCCCTAAAGTGAAAGGAATATGAGGGGATCCTGCTCGAAGCCCCTGTCAATCTCCTCACTGGGACTTGAGGCTTCAATTCCCCTGCTGCTCCTTGGTGCATCTGTGGAGAAGCAGAAGGATGTGTGCATTGGAAAAAGGAGGAGTAGAACAAAAGCTGGATCAGCCTGTGGGCCCCCCGACCCCTCTTCAATCAGCTCCCCCACTTTTTTAATTTGTGAAACTTGTAACTAGATGTTTACTGAATAAAGAAACAAACTGTAAAGAATTGGTGGATCGGTCTTTACCTTCAGCTGACCTAATCGTGCCTGCTGTGGAATTAAGTAACCTCTTTCAAATCCTTGGAAAATTGCTGAGGAGAAACTTGGTGTTAAATTCTAAGGCTTTGTTTTCTTACAGAAAATAGCCTAATAGCCTTCCCATGTAGTCACAGAGTGAGATGATGCTCAATATGGAAATTATGAAAGAAGACCCAAGAACTCACCATTTGCAAAAAATGCCCTCTTAATTGCTGTAGTTTTGCTGTGCACTCAAGGGAAATTGGTTGGTCTTTCTTGCTGCCTGGTGAGCTGTGCAACCCTGAATTGGGTCTCTGGGGTTCCTGCACAGACAGGGAATACTTCCATTATTTTCTTATTATATCACTGCAACCATGGCTGACGTTATGCGTGACCTTTTCTGAACTTCTTCAGTATTAGGTGAAAATTGAGAGGCATTAGGAATATAGGACCAGGGAAGATCTCCTGAGTTCTTGGCCAGTTTCATGCTCTGGCACACACCCTTACACAAACCTTTTCATCAGTTTTGTTTGGAACAGAAGGCAGGAAATCAGTTCCTGACTTACACTTGGAAGTGGTGTGCTGGGATTTTGCAGTGTTGTACATGTGGGCATTAACAGAGAGACACACCTTGCTGGGGCCTGACTGTCCTGCCCTGAAAAAAGGATGCAGCATCCACCCTCTGGAAGCTCAGGACAGAGTTTGCATGTGTTCCACCCTTCAAGGAAGTGCAGAATAGAGCCGTGGCTCATGGCAACCTCTGTCCCCACTTCCCCCTGCTGTTTCATCCCATGGCAAACCTCAGCAGGAGTCATAGAATGGTTTGGAAAAAGACTTCAAAGACAGCAGCCTGCTGTCCCTGGCAGTGGAGTGACTTTCTGGAGGTGTCATAGTCATGGCAAGCCCTGAAGAGAGCAAGGCTGAAGGAGGAGCTACACAGAAAAAAGCAGGGCTTGGGAGAGGTTTTGTGGAAGTCATCTCGGGGTTTGCCAGACTATGAAAGAAGGGACTGCAACAATAGCAGCCCTCATCTCTGGCAGTCTTGAGCCAGTGCAAGATGTGGCACTGGTGTTTTGAGCCAATAAAGAACTAGCTGAGCTCAGGAAGGTGCTCACAGCATGGAGATGATGGCGGTAACCAGCTGCCAGGTCCCGGCCAGGTTTTGAGGCAGTATCTGAGATGGAGAACAGGAAAGTGGCCATGGTGGATTAACACTGACCTTTGCTCGTGAGCATCCCATTCCTCTTTGGGCATGGATTTCCTAATCTTGATCTAATCCCAAATCCTTTTTTCTGGATTCAGCCTTTGCCCCTGTTGGGTGCTGTCCTGACCCTTGGGTGCTCTCGCACTCAGCAGTGGGAGGGTGATTTACCTGCCTGCCTGAGCCTTGCTAACTGCTGTACAGCCTTTCCCAAGGTCTCAGCCTTCTCCAGGGGCAGCAAGGCACTGGTGGCCTAGGAATATGGAAAAGAAGTGCAATGAGAGCTTTGTGTTAAGACAGGAGCCCAGGGGAGAGTTTTAGAAATCCCAAAGCAGGAAGTAGGGGAAGTATATTGAGAGCATGACCCTTCTGCTTGTCCCAAGCTGACATGGGACATGAACTTCTGATTTCAGAAAGCAGGAGGGTTTTCTCCAAAGAAGGGAACACACCTACCTGGGGTGAATTTTTTCCTATTAGTTACAGTTCCAAGTGAAATGGTTTCCCCTAAAAGCAATCTACCTGTGTCAGGGCATGGGAAAGGCTGGGTGAGACTTTTCAATTTCTGAAATGTCTCTGACAGCTGTGCCAGCAAGATGGAGAAAGAGAAGGTTGGATGTTCTCAACATGAAAATCAAACTATTTATTTCAGATGGGCAGAGCATGATTCCAGGTCATCCTTATCCATCCAAGGGAGACAAAATCCCTTCTTGCTCCTTCTCCCATAGCTGTCACCTTCAAATTGGATGAACTGAAGCACCAAAGTAGTTCAGTGATGCTGCTGGATCTTCCTAAGGAGCATGTGGGCACCTGAAGTGAGACAGAGGGAAAGGGAGGTGGGTAGAATGAGGTGGAGAGAGGCTGGAAACATTAGCAGGAAGATGCATAGTACAACCTCAGATGAGAATGCAACAGCTACGTGCAAATGAACCAGAAACTTAGGTGGCTTTGTTTGCTGTATATTCAGTTTTCCATAATTGAAAATATATCATGAAAATAAAACCCATTAGGGCTAGTGGGAACTTTGTCCTTACATATTTTTGTGGGTAGCCCTGAAAGTCTGTGCATCTTTCACTGTACTTTTTGAAGTATTGTAAAATACTGGGGGGATTGTAGAATAGTGAAGAGAAAGAAATCTGGGAAAGTTAACCTGGTTGCCAATACTTGTAAATAAAAAATTAGATTATATCCACATCTGTGAACTAGGTAAACTGACATTAAATCAAGATAAGAGATGCAAAATGCATTAAAATAAAAAATAAATATTTGTGTCTCAGTGTTTATAATATGTGATCTCACTTCTCAAAATTGTTCCTGTCCAAAAACTGTGATAATTTCTGATTAAATTATGGGTTGGGTTAACAAAGGCACTACAGCAACCCTGAGTCAGAGGTTACAACAGCACAAGGCATTTTATCTGGCCACACAAGACTGTTCTGTTGTCAAATAAGTTAGTAATTATTAGAACAACAAAAGGGCCAATATTACAAATTTTACTTCACTGATAGATTTCAAGTAATGAGGGGGAAAAGAGACTGTAAAATATGAAATTATTTCCAGTAGGATGTTGTTCTGAAACTAATGCTCATTAGTAACTTGATTAATGATCTGAAAGAAGGTATTAAACCAGTGCTGATGAAGCTTTCAGAGGATCCAAAGAACAATGAAAGTAATAAATGTTGGGAAAAGATGAGATGTACTGAACAGTCAGTAACTATTGGTGTGTTTATTTATAAACAGTAGGTATTTTTGGCTGCACTGAATGCAGAAAAGACATTCACCCAGGGACATAAACACAGTCTGTGCTCTTTCAAGATGGGGAACTCCAAAAGAAATTGGGATTGGAAGACAACCAAGGAAATGAATGGTACTTGCATAATTCTTCTCTGTGCAGATGGGTTACACTGGGATGCATTAGCCTGTGTTCACCAAGAGCAGAGGTAAAAATTCTCCCCTTTGAAGAATCACAGGATGGTTTGGATTGGAGGGGACCTTGAAGGTCATCCAGTTCCAGCCCCCCTGCCATGGACAAGGACACCTTCCACTAGATCAGGTTGCTCAGAGCCCCATCCAAATTGGCCTTGAGCACTGCCAGGGATGGGGCACCCACAGCTTCTCTGGGCAACCTGTGCCAGCGCCTCACCACCCTCACAGTCAAGAATTTCATCCTAATATCCAGCATAAACCTGCTTTCTTCCAGTTTGAAGCCATCCCCCTTCTCCTGTCACTACATGCCCTTGTAAATAGTCTTTCTCCATCTTTCTTGTAGGCTCCCTTCAGGTACTGGAAGGCTGCAATTAGGTCCCCCCAAAACCTTCTCTTCTCCACACCAAACCATCCAAATTCTCTTTAATTTTCTAAGCCTTTCTTTGCAGGAGAGGTGCTCCATCCCTCTGATCAGTTTGGTATATCAGAGCAGTGAACCAGTTGTGGGAAATCCGAGTATTGGACACTAAAAAGCAAACCAAAGAAGACTCCAGAAGGGTGTAGCAAGGATGACTTGCAGCCTGGAAACACTTCCTGGCACTACAGGCTAACACGAACTCAAGACTCCCGTGTCTGAGTTCACTGGAGCGCAGGCTGGCGTTACCTCAACGGGAACGAGCCTTCTGACAGTAGAGGGCTCTTCAGCCCAGCAGAAAACCTGCAGCGACCTCACGATGGAACTGGGGATGAATGCAGCCCTTGTGTGAGAGCAGTAGAGCACACCTCCGTTCCCCAGCTCTCCCTACTCCAAACCCCATGGGGTGGCCCAAAGAGAATTTGGGGAGTGGGCACAAGAACGGGGCGAGGGAGTTCTTGGCCAACGATGTGATTGTACCAGTCCCTTCGGGCTTCAAAAATCTGTGAGTAGGAGAGGGAAACAGTGGCACAGAGACTGAAGGGAAAGGTGGGAAGGGCAGGAAGAGACCTCTTGACTTGACAAGGGCTTCAAAGCGGGTGGGACCACAAAGAGTTGCAGGAAACAGAGCTCTGATTGGGCACAATGGTTTGTTTGGGAAACAAACAGGCACTGCCATGGGGCTGGAGTGTGAAATCCTACAGGCACTGGCTCCAGTGCTGGAAAACAAAAGGATTTAAAATATCCACTGTGTAACTTAAAATTGTTTGTTTTGCAGTATTTTTTTCATAACACTCTAAATGGACTTGATTTTATTTTTTCAGCCCTGTCTTAAATGTAACTGGAATTTTTTTTCCCTCCTGGGAATTTTCCTTTTTAAAGACAACACTTCAAAAACTGTTCCCATAGGGAAACTTCACTTTGGTTATTATTACTTCCACTATCTCCTCTACATCTGGATGGCTTTTTAAATCCTGAGGGCACTTAATATAAACTTAGTGTGGAGGGAAAAGGTAATAAAAGGAAGGGAAACAGAGCAAATGCTACCTATCTCCAATTGCTGGCGATGCAATGTCCAGAGGTAAACTGGAAGATTAGACACTATCCTCACAATTTCCATCCCTTGCTAGTGACAGAAAAGGAGAACAAAGATTGCAAAAGGAGAAATGCTTGAATAAATAAATAAAACTCAGCAACATTGCCAAATTGGATGATGGTATCACACAGGAGGATGTAAGTGGCCTTGAAGGTGTCAGGAACAGCAAAAGAGCTAAAGTTTGTAACACAAAGTGAAAGGGAAAAGGAGCATAGGACCTAAAATCAAGATTTTAGCTATAAACTGGGGCTTCTTTGATTATAACCATCAGAAAAGAAGGAATACTCTGGATCACCAGAGGAGAAGACATGCAATCCAGGAGGCATTTCTGGTAGCTATAGGAGTGTGTTACTGCGCCTGTGAGAGATGCTGATCAGACTTCACCTGTGGAGGAGAGCTGTGCTCATTTCTAGCCAAGAAAGCTTAATTTGAAGTGCAGGTACGAGAGCACTTTTGCACTCTATTTGAAGAGCAAGTAAGAGAGTATGGAGAGTTCACGGTGCACGAGGGGGCTGATTTGGTTAGTTAAGCAAAGTGAAGTCTGTACTCAAGGGAAATAAACACCAGGGAGGAAGTACAGCCTCAGCTAGAGCCACACTGGCACAGGCACAAGAGAATATAAACTAGCTGTGAATTCATTTCAGCTGGAAATCAAAAAGCTTTAACCACTACAGCAGTTGGGTTCTGCTTGGGGCAGCCTGCTGAGGGGACTGGTGGGGACAATAAATTAACCGGTTTGGGGTTGGCACCTGAGAAGCTTTTGCAAGGGAGTGTGAGACCAGAGTGGTAAAAGATCACACTTGGTCACCAGGAGCCTCCTTGCTTTTGCTCCCACCAAAGAGATCATCCATCTTCCCACATCCTGAAACTGGTGCTAAATGCTTCAGAGGCAGAGGCAGGCAAAGCCTCCCCAGAAACATTTTCTCCTGATCTGAAGGGGCTGGGGCTGTACCTGTCCTCAGAACTGGAGGGTGCAGGGTAATTTTAAACACGTGCACAAGTGCTACAGGAATTCTGAACATTCCTGTTACTGTAAAGGGGTCACAGCTCTCAATTCCAGCTGACATTTTGCTGCCTATTGAATTCATCACAACAGGAATATAGTTGCACACTGCACAAAGAATTTTTGCAAATGAACTCCTTTCCTTGGCAGTGGAAGAGCCTGCCACCAGCAGAGGAGGCAGACAATAGTCCAGCCTAGTTCCATATTGGACCAAGAGGTATGCTCCCAGAAAACTGCAGAAGATGAAAGAACAACACCCAAAATATGGGGTGCCTGTGCAACCGGTAGAGAAAACAGGTGTTTTTTATATTAGCATTTCAGCTAAGCAGTGCCTAGTACTAGGAAAAGGGATGAGGCAAGAAGAGCCCTGTAGGTGGGAACACAGACAGACTCCCATGGAGAGGATGGCAAAAAGGGAAAGGGGTCACAGAAGGAAAATGAGCAGCTATTCCAGGGCACACAAAGGAGACAAGAAGTATGTCAGAGATCTGAGACATGCATTTGCACCAGCTGACATGGACTGTGAGATTCTTCTGACTACTCTACCTTGCTCTGCATCCTGCAGAGCCAGGGCCTCATCCCAGGAAGGATAGTTCAGCTGTGGCAAGTAGCAGGCACAGCCCTCAGTGGCTGCTGTCAGGGGGTCTTTGTGCAAAGGTGCAGCCCCACAGGCAGCAGGGGGGACACACATCATCTGTGCCAGCTCTGCCAACAGAGCAGACTGTGGCACCCACTAAGGGCCTCCAGAGGAGCACTGAGCCACTGCCCTGCTGGAGCAGAGGCATCCAAGGCATCCCTGCATGGAGCTCTGGGGGACCACACAGATGCAGGATTACCCTGCAGCCCAGCAGATGCAATCTGGCTGGCATTGCCACGGCCTCTGCAGCACCACTCCTCAGCTGGCACCTCACAGGAGGATGGAGCTGGTGGGCACATGTCCTGCTGCTGGGCAGGGCTGCCATCCTCCCTGCTGTCCCCAGCGAGGCCTGAGGAAACCTGCTGTCCAGAGATGTGTCCCCCAGCCCGTGTCACTGGCACAAAGGAGATGTGGTGATGTGTAACAGTACTTGGGTGCACAACAGCCCACCCATTCTTCAGGAATCAGCTCCCTGCCAAAGGTCTCCTTTGGAGAATAGAGGCAATGACAGCCTTAGCAAGCCCAGTAAATAAAATATTGACTCCTTTTGAGCTCAAAAAGACCATCTCTGATTCCAGAGGTACCTTGGCACAGAGCAGTGGAGAATGAGGAGAACCTGCCCAGCTGTGACACTTCTCCCACTCCCCAGGTACTGATGGGCACTGCACCAGAGGCCCAGCTGCTGGCAGCAGCTGCCCAGCACCTTCAAGAAGGGGAGCAGCAAGCTCCCCAGAAGAAATTGTGTCCGAAGAATGCAATAATTACCATCATTAACCCCAATACTTGGTTACCTCTTGGCATGGGGCGGCTGGAAGTGGCTGGCAAAAGTTGGCCATTAGTGGCAGAGCAACTGAGGTCCTCTGCTACCTCCTCCCTTTTCTGAACCCATGTGAAAGCCCCATGCAGATACCCAAAGAGGGGTTGCAATGAAACACTGCACAAGAGCTGTTAAACTTTCTATGCTGGGGATGGCAGATCTCCTGCTCCTTATTTTGGGATGGACACTTCTCTCTCTACAGCTTTCTTCTACAGACAGCCCCCTAAACCTGATTCCTTTGCAGGTCTCCTCTACACAGGGTCTGTTTTCTCAGTCTTTTCTTTGGGGAAAAATGGGTTAAAACACGAAGACATTTAAAAATGAAAACTTATAATAATGCTCAGTACTTACCTCACTCTTGCCATCTTCAAAGTGATTTATAAATGTTAACTAATTAATTAATCTTCACATCTTCTCCAACTGAAATTCAGAGTCACGGCTGAAGTGAGCCGTGAAAAATAAACTCGTGGTTTTCAGGTGAAGGGCAAAGGCAAACCTAAGCTCCTGCCCTCTGTTTGCCATCCAGCAAGGCAATTTGCAGCAATACTTTCATTCTGCACTGCAACCCTCTCATTTATTTTTCAGTCCTACCAAAGGTCTGAAGTAATTTTATGTGCTACCTCCAGCTTTCCTTTTCTTAATGGAGGTCTTATAAGGTGCTCCCTTTGAAAAGTAAACAAAATGGAAGACTTGCAGAGCTCTGCCTAATCCCAAACTCTCCTAAAATCCGTAACACAGGCAGCCTTGAGAGGCAGGCAAATGGGAAGGGGTAGCAAGGCCTACCTATGGCTGTGCTTGGCAAATGCTGTTCCCAGAGGGATGAGCTGACCCTGGGAGGTGACAATGAGCCGGATGTCACACAACAAAGCTGTGGCAGAAGAACACAGCCAGACTTGTGCCAGCTGTGACTGGGCCCTGAGGATTCAAGTCTGGGGCCTCAGCACAGCCTGGGGCTGGAGTGGCAAGCCCCCCCAGACCCATGCTGGTCCACTGCTGGCTGCTGGCACCTGTGGTGGGGCTTTGTGCTCCCAAGGTCGATGGCAGTGCGTGACACAGAGCTCAGGCACTGCTCTGCCTGGCCTTTGCTGCACAGGGAGTCACAGGAGCCCTGTCACACACAACCAGCCTGGAACGCTCAGTGCTGGCTTCCAACACCACTCCTGGGATCTGCAGCCTGGATTTTAACTGTGGATTCAGGGAATTTAAACAGACCCTTTGTGCCTAATAGCCACAGTTTGGTTAGATAGCAAAGCCCAACAGACCGGACAGGAGCTAAGACACTCGGGGCAAAGAGCTGTTACAGCTGCTCTTCCTAAGCAGCAGCAGGTTCTTGTGGGACACAAATATCCTCCTCCTCCAGTACTGGTAACTTCAGCTCTCCCTGGAGGTGACACTGCTGCAGCCCAGCTCCCACTGGATGTCAGCCAGTGGCTGTTAGGACACGTGCTCTGTCCGGCTGCTCAGCTCCATCCCAAGCCCATTCTCCTCAGTCTTTCTCATCACACCCCAATGGCTTTGCAAGCAGCACATCTTTCAGAGGGTGTGAGGTGCCAGACATCAGGCAGGTGCTTGACAGGCATCTCCTCCCCTGTTGGCACCTCGATCCCAGACCAGCCCTTCCCAGGGAGCTGAAGATCTGATACACATGGATGTTATTGTTTCCTGCAACTGCAAACACAGCGAGCCCAGTGCCTCTCCTCCCTGACAGAGACAGATGCAGAAGGAGGAAGGCTCTGGTGATTTAGACAAAAGCTGGGAGCTTTGTCACAATCCCTCCCAACAACTTATGGAGAACGGGATTCATCAGGTAGGCTCCCGATGGCTGCAAATTCATCAGGTCTCTCTAGGTGGGTGTACACAATCCTGGCCCAGCAACCCCTCACGTGCTCCAGCAGCCAGATTTGTGTCTCCCATCTGGACAACATCATACCAAAGCTCTCCTACTTGGCACTTCTGTGCCAGGCAACTTCAGCCAAGGTGCTTGATGCTTCGTGCAATAGAAGGGAGGAAGATGTGGGGCTGCCTGAGCTCTTGGGAGACCCAAGCCAGTGAGAGCTGTCACCCCAGGACAGCTGGCATATCCCTGTCCCCAGCAGAGCCAGCTGGTGTGCCCAGCCCTGTGACCACACACAGAGGAACAAGCAAAGCTGCCTGGAAGTTTTAGGAGTTCATGGGTTCGGATGACAGGGCTTTCCCACTGACACAGTCAGTGCTGTATTAGAGCAGTCTGGAACCAGCAAAGCAGCAATATGGCATGAAAACTGCATTTTGTGGGGTTTGAGATCTGAGATGGCACCTTGCTACCACCAAAACAGGCACAGACTCACCCCCCTCCCCATCCCCTTCACAAGACTTGCTCACACCTAGTTTGGCTCCAGCTCCCACCTGTCTGCACATGGAGCTGACCCAGGAGAAAACCCACCCCAGCCAGTGAACCCACAAGGCCCCACAGAGACACTGGATTATTTTTTCCATGGTTTGCTCACACACAGAAAGACAGGTTCAGGGAATCACATTTTAGTCTTGGCACAAGGCGCAGAACCAAGCGGGGGTGGGAGTCACGGTGTCAATTTACATTTACATCAGCTACACGTCGTGGAGAAGCAGTGTGACACTGACATCCGTCTGACTCGGCTCCAAGCCAGCCTCCAGGAGGCATCCTTTGAAGAATCTGAGTTAGTTTTTTTCCTGGGCATCTCACAGGAGTCACTTTGACTGATTTGGACTTTTTTTTTTCCAACCAGACACCACCAGCACCCGAGAACAGCTTGTGCAGTGTCTATCCTGTGAGAACTCACACAAGTGGGCATTGACTCTGCTACCTTCACCTGTCAGCCAAGTCCCCACTTCACTTTCCATTCTGTCCAGGATCACAGGACACACAGTATTGACACAAATAAGGACAGTTTCCTCAGTCTCTGAGACTATCTGAAAATCACCTTTTGAAGGGTCTAGAGGCAAATCAACCACATAAGAAACTTTAAATAAGATTTAAGGTTAATTTCTGCTTTATGGGCTTCTATCCCAATAGAGATCCTGTGGCACTACCTTCGAAAAGGGAACCTATATTTTGAGAATAATTCCACCCCAAAATGGGACAGAAGCTCTTAATATCACGGCTTATTTTGGAACCTCCAGAATTGGCATATGAGGCAAAGAGATGCCACCCACAGGAGCACAGGTTTGTACAGATATGTTCATAGATCTATATTTTTATTGTTTTATATATATTTATAATATATTTATATATTTTTTTTAAAAGAACCCCTCCAAAAACTACCCTCCCACCTAGCAAAANACAGAAAAATCAAAGTTCAAAGTGGCCACTCAGGTTCCTATCTCACTTCTTTCCTAAGTGCACAGAGAAAAGTGCACTGATGTTCCCATACACGCACACAGGCTCTGTCTCTGCCCACAGTGCTCACCCTTTGGCTTTGGAGGTTTTCTTGCTCGCCTGGCGCTGGTTGGTGCCAGGGGCCGGCTCCCTGAGCTCCGTCAGGTGCTGCTCTGGGTCTTGGGATGTGGCTGCTGCAGCGGCTGCTGTTGTCACTTTAATGGTCTTCTTCAGGTTTGCCACCTGCAACAGGAGCAAAGCAAGAACTAATGGGCTTCCCAAAGCTGGGGATTTTTTGACTATGGGCTTTTTTTGTTTCCCTTTGTTTCTAAAGGGAGCCGTGGAGCTAAGAGCTGCAAGCTCACATCAAGCAAAAGAGCCAACAACTGTCCAGGCCCCTGCACTGCAGAGGAGTATTAAGCTGATTTAGGACTCTTCTACAGGCACAAGTCCCTGGGGGGTCTGGCCTAGAGAAAAGGCAATGCCTCACTCCAGCAAAGACTGTAACAACCACAGGCTACTGATTCTGGTTGTTGTAAGGCGAGAGGCACAGGCTGCTCCCTGCTGCACCCACTCACCTCGCTCTCAATCTGCTGCTTCAGGGCCAGCTGCTGCTCCTTGTGCTGGTTGGCCCGGCTGACCTGCTCCTCGATGCCTGACAGGACAACCTCACAGCCCTGGCACCTGGAGAGTAGACCCACAACTCAACAGGCCAAGGAATTGGCACAGCACGGAGAGAAATGTGAAAGACAGGACATTTCAGCTCCAGAGGCCGAAAACACTGGGAGGTGACAGGCAGGGAAGACACAGGGGCAGGAATCCGATGTAATAACACAGAGAATTATGCTATTATC
>VWYE01022972.1:0-128187 GCA_013398995.1 Alaudala cheleensis | reverse complement strand
TGCTATTTGATCACAGACCTAAGAAACTGTTGCAAAGTGATGGAGTCTCAGGCAAAATGATTTATCAGTCTCTAGCTATATACTTAATATCTGAAGGAAGGGGAAACGTTATTGAAATGTTATTAAAACAAAAAATTATATCATTTCCTGTTATGCTGCTTTACTCAAAATTCTTTTTGTCACTGTCATGAATCCACGGAGTCCTTTTCTCCTGTGACCTGTGTTTAAAGCTTTTTAGACATGAGACTGTAATTTATTTAATTCAAGCAGACATGACTCTGCAAAAGTCATCTTACAAAGTTTATACAATGTATTGGGAGTTAAGCATCTGTTAAAGGAGGACATCTGTAAGAACTTGAAGACTCCTGGTTAGAAAAAAGTGAGTTTTTCTTTTCTTTTATAGTACCTGGTAGCTGTTTGCTCTTGAAGAATCATAGATCCAGCCAAAACATTCCATTAAAATGTCTTTTTAAAAAACTTTTTAATTCCTGGAAGCCCCAAAACATTTTAGACTTCTTGTAAGGCAAGAACTGTAATGAACTCTGTCTGGCAAATTGATGGCAAATTTAAAATAAAAGCTATCTGGTCCAAGCTTGATATCTGCAGCCCTCAGTAATACAACTGGCACTAAGTCACCCAGAGAAATAAAGACTTCATGTTTATTTATACAGGCTTGAGCTGTGTATCATTGACCTGGGATATGAACATCCCATGTTTTAGTGCTGCAGCTTATAACTGACTCTTATAAAAAGATGAGGATCTGGTGAGGGAACATGGATGTGCATACAGGTGAAATCGGCTCAGTAGTCCCACACAGTACAAGCATACTATGAAAAAAAAATGTGATGAATGTTCAGATTTAGAAAGAATAGACAGTTAATAAATGTATTTTAATGACAGGAAAAAACCCAAAGTATTTACTATAGTGTAGAAAATATTTTTTTTTTTATTCTTTTCTAAAAGCATGAAGCTGCATGTAATTTTGGACACCTTTTTATGATGAGCCTACAGTTTGGCTGAACAATTGTTACACGGAACAGATAGGACTATTATGCTCTAGGAGGAAAAGATCCCCATGCTTCATACTGTGAAAAATTTGTGTCAAAGGGTCAAATGCAGCTTGGTTGCAAATTCCATCTAAAAAGGAAAGGTGTAGTTGCACTTTCATTGGGATGGAAAAGTAAGCTGGTTTGATTCAGTTATGATCCACCTTTGAATTTCGGTTTCCTTGGGCAAATCAGCTGGAGAGGAGATATAGGTGAAATTTTGGACAATCTGTGTGTGCCTAACTGAATCAGCCAGCCCTTGGTGGGTATGGTACCATTCAAACAAAATGTTACCAGACTTGTCATATTCAGAATTTTAGTTTCAACTACTTCTGTGTTACATGCCCCTACCCAAGAGGAATTTGCAATCTCGCAAACTTCCCTGTGGATATGGACAGACTGCTGTAAGGTGTTCCCAAAGCCATCTTGTCTGTAGGTTGAAGAACTCTCTCTTGCAGCTTCTGCCCAAGCTCCTGGGAAGTGTGCCAGCCCTGACCATCCTGTTGGCCTGCACTCAACTCACTCCAGTTTACCAATGTCTTGTACTGGGAAAAAAACCTGGGAGTATTTAAAATGTGATCTAATGAATATCAGGTAAAGAGAGTAATCATTTTCCTTTGTCAATGGGCTGCAATTTTGTTACCAAAGCCCAGTATGACAGGACACTGCTGACACATGTTTAGACACAAGCATATATTGATGTAGTACCAGACTGTTCTGCTACACCTCAGGATCTGCAGGCAAACACTGGTTTTGAGCCAAAAATAGCATCTTGACAATCTTGGATTTTTTGTGACAAAATATATCAAATCTACCTTACTGTATGACATCAACCCAAATAAATCAGATGGTCTCACATTGAGCAAATCTATTGTATAGCACACATTACAAGTTTATGTTTACAATGTTGGTATAAAATGCCTTTGATGCTTCCCCATTTTCTTTGGATGAAGGGTAAGATATACCTAAGAAAACCTTCCTTAACTAAAAAAAATACTTTTCCACAGAGTTGCTCCTTATTGATGGAAACTGGCTAGGAAACTGTTTAAAAGAAGAAACCCACAAAATACTGAATGAGCTCTAGATATTTTAACAGGCCACCTGGCCCCTGAAGAGACACAGGAGCACTAATTACCACAGCAGAGAAACAGCCTTGCCTTAATGGCTCACAGCTGAGAGTAATAAAGAGAAGTGTGATAAAAAGAGGGCAGGGTTAGCCTCTCCTTTTCCTTCCCTCTTACTCTTCTCTTTCTCTTGTGGAATAAGAAGACCAACTTGGCAATTGAAGGTAAGAAACTTGAAGCTCTCCTCTTTCTCTCATTGAATATGAAGAGCAGCTTAACAATGGAAGGTAAGAAACTTGCACCTGTCCTCTCCTCTTCTCCTTTCAACTATGAAGAGCAGTCTGGAAATGGAGTGTAAGAAACTAGTGCCTGTTCTCTCCTCTTCCTCTTGTTGAGTGCCAAGAGCAGTCCAGAAATGGAAGGTAAGAAACTCTCACCTCTCCTCTTCCTGATGGCAAGTTTTTTCCTGATAGTTCTAGCAAAAACTCAATTTTCAAAGTTCAATAAGTACCTTGAGGACAAAAAGAAACCAACTTTATTAGTTTCAGGTATTCACCCTCCTCTCTCAGCCCCCTGGAAAAAAAAGCCATAAAAGATGGAAGATAAGTATTGCACAACAAGAGTCCAGAAGCAACTAAGCATTACTGCTGAATGGCAGGGAGAATCAATCTCCTTTGGCAATCTTTCATTGCCAAAGAGGAATAGCCAAAGGCTGTTGTATTGTAAGATGTTATTCCTGCTTGCTTACTTCTAAACAAAGCATGTCTAAAAAGAAGTGGGTTGCACTGAGCCTTTTGCTACCTCAGTGAATAGACAGCAGTCAGAGATGACATATGCTAACTAGAGTCTTTCTCCAACTTCCTTCATTTTACAGATATTTTCAGTTCTTCAGTTGCAGTCAGTAAGTAGATGGCTTACACTGAATTAATAGATTTTCTGTCTATAAATAAGATATCTCACTTAAATTATTTGTACACAATCAAGAGCTCCCAGACTCAAACACCTTATTCAGGACAGGATAAGTCAATGTCTAGAACAAGATGTTCACTGACTACACAGCCTTTATAGCTAGGCTTCACACTCCAAGCACTCTGAAGACAGAAAAGATGACTGTTTCGGTTTGCTTTCAAAGCAAATTAAAATTTACCTTCAATATTTCTAGGCAAAGAAGCCAAACTAAAAGATGTTGGCATGTTCAGTACTACAGAGCAAAGCAGCCCTCTTCAATCCATCCAATTTTAGGAAAAAAAGTGTACAATTCCTAGTCAAAATTTTGCAGCTCTTTACATGCAGATGCCCACTTTAAAGAACAACGTTCTTGAGCATTAACCTAGTCACAAACAATTCTTTTACCCCGTCTTTTAGGTTAGAACCCCTTTGCTTTCGTTCATCAAGTCAGTCCTCTCTATTGTCCTTGAAATATAGGATAGAAATTACAATAACAGTAGATAAATCCTCTAGCCAGTGCAGCAACAGCAAATATAATAATATCTAGGAGCCTGGACTAAGTGAAAGCCTGTTAAAAACAGGAGAACAGCACAGGTGTGGCAGTAGCAGAGCTAATGAGCAGCACGTTTTCAGTTAAACCCTTAATTTAAAGTCTCTTCTAAGCCAGGAAAATCTTGGGAATGGAGATAACAGGTAATCAATGACCCTGTCAACTAAGAAATCAAGATTGGAACTCAGTTTTATTGCCAGCGTATTGTTTGGCCAGTACTTAATGAGTAATTTTTATTTATTCCATAAAAGATGTTTTTATAGTCACTTTATCTAGAAAGAATTTTCAAGAGAAATAACAGGTTGAAGAAAGGCTTTGAATGGTTGCATACAGTCATAGTGCTTTACCTTGTACTATACATTGTTAGCTTATTTTACATAGAGGCTGAGAACAGGGTTAGTGTAATAGAGACTGAATAAAATTTGTCTTGTATATGTCCATTAATTGTCATATCTTGGGTTTAACCTGTGTCATTAAATTCCATGCCAAAATGATGAAAAGCTTATTCATGTGATCAGAAGAGGTTTGGTCTTATTCCACTGCTGCACACACAACTAAAAGTCCAGCAGACTTCTGCACTCTCACTCTGCAGCTTCTGATAATGAGGGGAAAGCATGTGGGCAACCTGCTGTGACAGGGAACTTTAAACAGCAATTAAGAGGCAATTGCTTCCAGCTTCTTCTTCTTTTGTTTCATCCTTTTAGAGATGGAGGAGAAAGGATGGAGCACTGATTCACGAAGAAACAGGAAAATGCAGAGGAAAAGAAAAAAAAGGGACAAATAAAATGTGAGAGCCCTCCAAAGCAGGAGGAAGCACCTGCATATATGATCTGTCTGCTTGTCTAAAGTAACTCTGCCCTTTCCTAAGGGCTTTGACAGGACAGATTTTAAAACTTTTTCCTGAGGATGCCATTATTTCTCCCACAAAGGAACGGGAGATTTTGGAAGACAACCTTTGCATGATGGAAAGGTTACCAGGTCCATTTTACACCTGGAAACATCTTTATACCTTCCTACTCCTAGGTTTGCTCGCTATTACCAAGTGGAAAGAACTGCAAAAGTGGTATTGCTCCATTACATAGTCAAAACCTACACTGAGTTTAAAGAGGGACTGCAGGGAAAGCTCTGCTGACACACCTTTGGCTGGAGTCACCTAGTTTGGCAGCACAGACCCCCTCTGGCTCTGCAGGCATTTGTTGCCTCCTGATGCCCAGCAACTGGGATGGCTTCCTAATTTATGGAAAGGTAATTCCTAATTTCCAAGGTAAACAAGGACAAATTTAGCTTCTAGTGTCAAAGAGGATCACCAATTATAGAAAATAACACCCAAGTCATTATGAGCTATGTGTCCAAATATTGAATATGATGGTAGAAGAAGTCAAATTGCAGTTTGAATGAGCTTCTGGAATGTGGCTTCTGCTTGAATGGAGGCTACAGGTCCAGTGTATGTGAAGGGATTCTTTCTCCACTCCCAAGTTGCANCACGAGCAGATGGTGGCAGGCTCTCCCAGGAGCAGAGTCGATGGTGACAGTGAAACTCCTCTAGCAGCCAGCGAAAAAGCCTGGGTGTCCTCTCTTCTAGAGTGCCAAGGGGAAAAGTGCCCACCCCCCAGCTCCCCTGTCCCTTCGGTCTTTCCTTCCCTGGTTTCTTTTGTCTTTCATTAAGTACCAACAAGCACTCAGTCCTTAGTGTCTTACCAACTTGAGGGAAAAAATTCCAAAAGGCAAAATAAAAATAAAAAAGAAACAAATCTAACCCCCAACAGTTGCTCAACACTGAGAAGATCCCATTATATGTCATGATGCCTCTCTGACTGTGTTAACTTTATTAGGAATTAGGCAGAGATATTGGCAGGTCTGCACTTTGTTTCATCAGATAACCCAATCTTCCTCACTTAAAGCAAATATTTAAAGCCTAAAAAATTATTTGCATTTCTGGGTCAGAGAAATGCAGATGACAAACTGATGCCTCATAAATATCCATATGCTTTTAAAAATATTTAGTAAATTGTAAAAGTTCTACATAAGCAAAGGATGCATTCTCATCTATTGACAAATATGTAGTTGTTCCTTGATTACTGTCAGAATTCTTTTTCTCTTTTGCAAATAATTTCATTAGAAATAGACTTGGGAGAATTCCCTGAGGTTGTTTGTTCTGGTCCATAGAAATAAATTGCTTTTGTAAAATGGGGCAGAGATGACTGTCTTGCAAATGTGGGAAATTATTTCTCTAGCTTTAATTTTTACATAAACACGTTTTTAGAAAGATGGATTGCTTTTTATGAGATAGCTTCAAAATATATTAAATGCCATAAATCTTTGTCTGTAGAGATCATATTCAGGAGAGATAGATTATAAATGAGTAGATTTTATTAATGCAGAGAAGTTGAAAACAGTCATGTCAAAAGAGCTTTTAGAAGTGACTGCAAATGAAATGTTTGTGCTAAACTTTTCTTGTGACCCCCTTACCACACATCCAATCCTTACTCAATCCCACTTACTAGAAATTGAAAGGTTTGCTTTGTCCTAAACAGGGCATTTTTTAGATATTAAACTTTCTTGTAGAGTATTATATTTTTGGTTTATCACATCTGCGTATTTGCCAGAATACTTAGTGCTTGTGTTTCTCTAGCTAGATAAATAGATAATTACAAATGACTTCAGCGATCAGCCTGAAGATCAAAGCTCTTAAAGAGCCATCAGGTAAACAATGAAACTCTGCAGACATTTGTTTTTGTTGTCTACCAAAGTAAATGTGACTAGTGCATAAATCCTACATACAAACAATAAATATTATGGCTATGGACTCTAATAAACAAAGACAGTGAAAACTATAAGGATGAGTAATTTCAGTCCTTTTATTTGTACACTTTTATTTGATTCTCCCAATGCTCACCGAACTCAGACCATTTTCTTCACCACAGTAGCTGGAGGGAACTATAAAATGTAGGAACATGCAATTCTGTCTGTTTCAGCACCAGGTTCGCAATAAAACTCATGGATACTTATGACCTCAAAAGTTATTTGTTTATGAGATGAAAAGTGTTCCCATGGTTTTCTGGAATTGTAGTGTTAGGTATAAGCACACAAAGTCCTTTGATCACAAAAAATAAGTTATTGGCGCTTTGGTTAAAGAGAAGTCATAAGTCCTGAAAAAATTTCTCTAAGCAGAACCTACCTGTGTTTCTCTGACACTAGGTGCAGAGGCCAACATAAGCTTCTATAGAGTAAAAGATTGCAAGGAATTTTCTTGATTAAAATCAGAATAAATAACTTTACTAGCACCTACAGATAAAGGATATAAAATTTCCTCTCACTTCTAGTAACTTTTCCAGTGTCTTCAAAACACTTCTTTCTTAAATTGTTTATTTGTTGTATTTATTGTGTTTACTAGGTTATCCAAATTTTTATTTTGTGTTTTTATTATTTATCATTATTTATTATGTTGTGCTTTTAAAATGGCTATTTTATAGTGCATTAATTGCATTTAAAGCAATATTATCAGTTACCTATGACAGGATGAACTGCTCTATTTTTCCTAATTAATTACTACCTATTTTGTTCTGCAAATGTGTGCATTTCAGAATAAATTTTTCTTTCCTGTATCTCTTATATTATTTTAGATTTAAGGTATGATTTCAACATCAACCCTATATCTGAAATAAATAAGAATTTTTGCTCTCACTACTACCACCACCACTACTACTACTAAAATTCCACAACCCTTATTTTACCTTGTCAGTGCAGCATAATTGAGACTTATCTAGGTTTGTTCTGCCATTAGCTGGTGTTGGCTGCAATAACAATCACCTGAAGAGTAAGGGACTACTGCCTAAGCTTTTTCAGCTTTACGCTGTGGATGTAGTTAAGATTTAAGAAACTTAATCAGTAGTAGGTTTTGTGAATGGGGGCTTTCAAACTTTAGCTATAAACTAATGAACAGAAAATAGCCCTTGGTACCAAAATTATAACACTGGCACCAACAACAAGGAACTCCACTTACTGAAAGGCTTGAAAGGCTGATCCTTTCTTCTTAAGACAGATGCTGTAAAATTTGTCAAAAACCAAAAAAAGCAGTCAGCAGTCAGATTGCATCTATGACCAAGCAGCATTACTCATGATCAACAGAGAAAGGAAAAAAGATGCAAACCATGATGCAGGGCAAAATAATTTGGAAATGAGGTTAAGCCCACATCTGAAATTTCAGTATTTGTGACTTCTCCTAGTGGTTTTATATAAACACCTTTTCATGAAATTTTATTAAATCTCAAGAGCGAGTTAATCATAGCAGAACAGGAATCTTTCACTTACAAATACTCCTGCCTCAAAAGTCTGTCGTGGTTTGACAGTGGCCCAACACCAGACACCCACAAGAGCCACTCACTCTCCCCTGCCAGAGCTGGGCTGAGGAGAGAAGAGAGAGAGAAAAAAAAAGAAAAATTAACAAAGCGTTCATGAGTTAAGGATTGGAAGAAAACATTTCAAGGGCAAGAGAGGCTCAACTTAAAGTTGCAAAGTGAATTTATTAATAACAGAATCAGAGGAGAATAATTAGAAATAAAATAAGCCCTTGAAACACCTTCTCCTCCCCAGGCCCTTCTTTCTTCCAACTGACAGTGCAGGGCCACAGGGACTGGGATTTTGGTCAGTTCATTTCCACTGCTCTAGGCGAGGAGTCCTTCCCCTATGAGCTTGTGGGGTCCCTCCCAAAGGAGACAGTCCCCCATGAACTTCCTCAGTGTGGGTCCACTCTCATGAGCAGAAGCCAAACTGTATCTGTTGCAAATGTGAGTTCTACCCAAGGGCAAACAGTCCTCCCAAAACTGCTGTGGTGTGGGTCACTCTTCCACGGGGTGCAGTCCTGCAGGGACAGGCTGCTCCAGCCTGAAAGCTGGGCCCTCTCTCTTCTCTGGGTCTGCCACTGGATCATGGCCTCCTCCAGGCATCCACCTACTCCAGCATGGGCGCCTCCCTGACAGGCTGTGGGGGGATCTCTGCATCCCCCCTGGATCCCCATGGGCTGCAGGGGCACAGCTGCTTCACCACGGTCTCACCACAGCCTGCAGAGGAATCTTGGTTCCAGTGCCTGGAGCACCTCCTACCCCTCCTTCTGCACTGACCTTGATGTCTCCATGCTGTTTTCCTTTGCATCTTCTCACCTCCTTCTCTTCTCTGACTACACAAAAGACCTGTGTGCCTTTTGTTTTGAGGTTCTTCTCAAATCTATCATCACAGAGGCAACTGGTGGACATTGTGGAAGCTTCCAGCAGCTTCTCATGGGAGCCACCTCTGTGGCCCCCCTGCGACCAAAAATCAGGCTGTGCAAAACAAATACATTTGGAAAGGAAGTGGAGACAAATGTTTTAATTTGACATTGATATAAAAAATACTAATTATGTATCTGTTGTGCTTTTCAAATAATTCAAATGGAGATACCGCTAATGGCTAATGAAGTTATACACTAGAGGATAATGCTTTGGGATCAGAATTTCAGAAAGCGATAATTTTTGGAAAGTGATAAAATTCTACTTAGTGAAAATCAGGGATTGAGTTTGTTTTCCCAGTTCCAGTGATGCAGAAGACTCCAGTTGGATGGAAATGATACCACCTGCTGGCATGCACACTTGAATTTGCTCCTCAAGGAAGCCATGGGAAAAAAAAGAAGAGAAGAAGGGGGATTCTGATGTTTTCCTCTGCTTTTCCCTAAGTCTGTGATGTGGCCAGGAAACATACCTGAGCCTGGTCATTGGGAAAAGCATTCTGTGTCCCCAGTTCTGACAGAACTTTTAAGCTAGCTGTTTCTACATGATTTCATTATCTCAGGGCTTTGGGAAAGAAGGAAGCAACATGAACATTTGCAATTTCTAGAAACCCTGCAGAACAGGCCAGCAGCAGAGCAGAAGTGTGGAACCGTACTAAGAATGTACAGAAGCTCTCAGTATTTTGCCTAAATCTTATGAAGTGCTGACATGGGTTTCTGTAACACACATGGACTGATTTCACAGTTTATTTATAATGTGAGTGCAGGCCCAATTTATAGAGCACTTTAAATAAGCTTCACCATAAGATGAACTTACCACGTCTGACTTCAGGTTAGAGTTCCTGGTAGTTAAAAATGTGAGAAGCTTTCTTAGTGGCAAGAAATAGCATTTGAACTCAGAAAAAGAAAAATATTTTCTCACATCCTTCCACAAAACAAACAAACAAACAAAAAAAAATGAAAAAAGAAACCGAAACAAAACAAAACCACCTAACCCATCACTGTTGTGCTACATAAAGAGTAAATAATTGATAATGACGATATCCACTTGCACACTTAGATTCCAGCAAAACCAGTTATGATTGTTCCAGTCCTTGTTCCAATGTTATGGGCAAAGTTCACACAGTGATTTGGAAATCATTAGAAAGAAAAGCCATGTTAAGAGCAACATTATTACTATTATTATGCCTTGTGTGGGATGTTTTAGCCCTTTTTGTTTATTCCATTGTTTATTGAAATTGAATGTACATCTAGCACTGAAAAGATACCAAACAATGGGTTTATTATCTGTTATTTATTATCAATAAAAAAACATTCAGATACCAACTATTCAAGACAATAAGTAGTTGCCTTAAATAACTTAAAAAATAGTATGACTAACTTCTATTCAGAAAGCCAGTAAAACCACAAAACTTCTGAATAATCTTTCTTTTAAAGACAATCAGAATTAAGCTTTTGTATTGGAGACAAAAGCACCTTTATTGCCTGACTTTCTAAGTGGCAAGCTTTGTATATTACACCATAATTATGATTCTGGGACACAAGTGATGTGCACTATTGCCAGTTTTCTGCTGCTCACAATGATAATGCTGAATAATAAAGACATCTTTCATAGTAAAGGTAATTTCAAAAAAATTTACAACCAGCTAATAATCTCAAAAATATTATTCACTAAATATGCAAAAATGTATATCATGGGCTATGCCAAGGAAAGAAACTGCTGAACTGAAAGCCACCCAAAGCCACCCCCTCCCAAAACAACCAAGAATGATAAACAGTTGAACCCATATCAGTGTGTGCCCATGCAGATAGACCACTTGAATGTGAGTTAATTCTTGTGTTTTATAGACTGAGAAATGGAAGGGATGAGAATGTTTTCTTCCAACATAATATTTCCCAAAGTTTCTCCTAAACAGTCTTACTGTGAGTTTGGGTACTTTGTTCTGAAGTGTGTTCATGGGGAAAGCAGAGTAAAAAACTCTACATATAAAATTATGGGTTTTAAAAAGTTAATTTATCAACATCATTAGTAATACAATTGAAATTTCTCTGCACCTACATATAGGCAGCAGCTGCAATTTTTCACCTTTTTAGGTGCAGAAGCTAAATTAATAAGCCCACTCAATTTAGCATATAGCTAAAATGTTTCAAGTTGACCCCAGTTCAACCAAGCAGTTTAGTAAATGCTAAAATCAATATTCAGCAAAGCATTTAAATACACATTAATCACCAAAGACATAAATAAATTTGAGCATAACTTCTAAACCTCTGTTTGAACATTGCCCTTGCAAAGATATTTGGATGCCAAAATATTAATATAATCACCTCCCCAGATTTTCAAAAATGGCTATCTTGGAAAATCAATTCCCAATTAAATTCTGGATGTAATTTGCATCTGAATCATAACTAAGTTAATTACTAGACATCTTGCACTTTACAAAGCTAAGCTGAAGGATCAAAATATAGACTCTTGGCCATAATTTTTGGTAAATCATTATTTTCCTTGTAAAAATCTGAGCATTTTGTGTAAATGACAGTATTTTGTGTAAAACAGATATACAGTTGTAATGCCATGAATCTCAGTTCCTGAGAAAGACTATAATTTGGCTGTAGCTGAAGAGGTTATTTATAAAGTTTTTATAGAAGAGAGTGGTGGAGCTCAGATTTTTAATTCCACAAACCCAGCAAGTGGATAGTTAAGACCTTCCCAGACAAAAATTTAAGAAAAAGAGGGGTTAATGAATTAGTAAGTGACAGCTTTGTTAGGTTTAATTACATTCTGTCAGTAAAATATAAACTTTTCATAATTTAGGAAGATTTTCTTTTTTTGCAATTAAACACAAAGTGTTCCTTAGATCTTGCCATGTCCAAAATGATTGAGTCTTCAAAATTATCAGGTCAGAAAACCTGCACAATATGAAAAGTGGACATGGTAGGAATCTAGAAGTAATTTTAAAGAACAGCTTGTCAAAATGCCTTCTAAGGGGCAAACTGTTTTGAAAAATTTAGAAAGTAAGAACTATGATAGGGAAATCTCTTGAAAAAAACATTATCACTTTCATAAATTAAAAAATAGGAGGGTGAAAGGAAATAAGAAAATTCAATTCACAATTGAAAATTGGTACTGCAAGTGTATTCCTATGGCATTGGTTACAGGAAGATGATTAATCCTTACAGAAAATACATTTTACAGTAAGTGAATTTCCTACCTCCTTTCATCATATTTGGATCTTCTTAATTATCTTGCTTTTCTGAATACTTAGATACATCAGTTACTGAAAAGATTAAAATTTGCCCCAACCACAGAGATACAATAAATACATTTTAATAGCACCTTGAATAAAAATATGCGAAGAAGAAAACATTGGAGAAACATCTTAAAAGATTTGAAATATTCAACAGTGGAAAAGAGTAAAATGGTTCAAGAGAAAATTGTGACAAGATTTCAAATACTAGACAATCTATATGAATGCAGAAATCTGAAGGAAGAGGAGAAAGAATCATCCATTAAGAATAGTAGGAATAGTTAGAAAATAAGTGGTAACAAAAAAAAAAAAAGTTTGCTGGGAAATAAATTGATAAATGTAGGCATCAAAGAAGATTAAAAATCAAAAACAAAACCAAAAACAAACAAAAAACCCACAAAATTTAACCAAAACAGAAAAAACCAAAACCAACCAACCAAAAAAAAAAAAAAAGAAAAACCCTAAACATAACAATCTATTTCACACAAGTGAAACAAATGTTCATTATTCCTTATAAAAATACTAGAATGCACCTGCTAGGTTTTGTGTGCAGTGGTTTCCAGAAATCAATTCTGGGGAATACTTATGAGCAAAGAAGTGCATAATTTTTTTTGGCATTTCTGTTTTTCAAAACAGATCGCATTATTTTTTAATAATGCAATCAGATTCCAAGAGAGGATCAGAAGTCCATTACAGCAACAAGAACACAAGTTGAAGGAGGCACACCAACAAAATCCAAATACATTTTTTGTACATCTTCTTGTGGCTCCTCTGTTCTGCTTTTGAAGAATGGAAAAACAATGCTTTAATTATGACTTAGGAGTGTTTACTTCATAGCATGATGTGTCTGTCACAGAAATTGTGTATGAAAAAGGCAGAAGTGAGGTTTGAGAAAATGGTGTTTTGTACCCATTATGCCCAGCAAGGAGTGCTGGATTGGAACATCAGGAATCATCAGGAGGTTATTATACCTTCTATTGCACAGGCCATGGATTACCAGGGTAACCTACATTACTTAAAATTAACCCATCAAACTTTAGTGAATTGAATGGGAATTTGATACCTGTCAGAGGTTCTTTTAAAAATCTCAGTCTGAGAATCAAATCATATTCAACGGATATAAATAAAGTGAATTATGGTCACTCCAAAAGTGACCACAATTAAAACCACTTAAAATAATAGTAACATCAATTTTAAAACTTTTTGTTTGCATTTTAATATTGCATTTTTTTGTTTTCAATTCTAGTACCTCTTGCTCTTCTTTTTTTCCTTTTTATTTCCTTCATGCCTGTGGCCTCTCAAGCCCAGAAAAATCACTGATAAAATCTACTGACTTTGGCCAAGACACTTTTACAGATGGCCACATTCCACTAGGCACTGAATATGCATGGAATAAATGTCTATTTCTATATCAAGTAGCTTAACATTCAACATCTACTGAAATTCTACTTGCACTAAAATGTTCCGAAATCAACTTGGACTACATGCTTAGAACAATGAAGTTAAACATATTGCATTTTTCTTCCAAAGTGATAAATGCTCTTGGCTTGTGCTTTATTTCCTACACCTGGGAAAGTGTATGTCCATTGGCTGTCAATTCCTATGAAACTTTTTCTGATACAGTGCCATAAAAGAGTGGTCACCTACTATGATTTGTGTTTAGTATTACATCTGACTAATGTTTCTAGTTAGATGTTACATGGAATGTTTCTGTTTGGATTCTTCCAAAATCAGCATGACTGGAATTATCCGGAATTATAAGATTCGTCAATAGATATTCACTCTACAAAAGAATCCATGTTATAAACCCTTAATGATTTATTGCAACGATTCTGGAAACTAGAAACTGCCTGCACAGAACAGTTTAGGGTCTCACATTTAGCCAGGGTCTGCAACGTTTCCTAAATCTGTCGTCTTTTTCAAATTTTTTCTTCTTCTAAGACCACCTCGAACCACTTCTAATAACATCCCTTGAAAATGAACTCATTAAGTAACATTAGCCCCAAAAATCAGACTAAAACAAGAATCCGAGAGTATATTTTTTAAAATTTTATTTAATTTCATAGTATTCATCTTGATTTCTATAGTACTGGAATAATAGTGCCCATTAAAAAGAATGAATAAGAAATCACAGAAGTTATTAGTAGGCAGTTAATTAGCACATCAACACTAAAGCTGATTTATTCTGTGAGCATGTTTCCATTTTGACAGCTTCTCAGGTCTCTCACCCCTACAGAATAAATCAGGTGGTTCCCTTGCTGTGGCAATGGAGTTGTATAGATGAAAGCAGGTTATCATTCAACTAGTTAGCTAAAGTGCTTTGTAGCACTATGGACATAAGAGAGAACTCCTCAAGAGCTGTTTAGCTTGCTAGTCCACACTACACATTCTCCTAATCTTGGTGCTAGCAGGATTTGAACTTGTCCAGGTTTGTCTCCCATCAGCAATGTTGTAACATCTGTGTAGGTGTACCTTAGCTGGAGATTTTTTTTTTTTCTTCTATAATGAATTCAATATCTTTTGAAGAAAATCCGTGTCCTAAATAAATGAATAATAGGGGGGTGTTTTTGGTTTGTGATTCTACTCCCACTTCCTACAAATATAATTTTTGAAAAAAAGACTGTTTTCCAACATAAGTTTGAAACTTAAAACATAGCAGTGCAGCAAAAAGAATTAACTAATCTTCTAACAACAGAAGAGTAACATTAGCAGATAGAAAAAAAAATTAACTTTAGATATTTAGACTCTTAGTCATCAGCATTCTTTCACCAATCTGAGCACCAGGCATCACCAGTGATCCTGTCATTAAAAATTCCCCTGTTTGGGATAACTATAATATTAGCCTTGTCTTTGTGTTCATGTTCAGCATTGTCATAATCTTTAAAGGGGGTCTGAATACTTGTGAATTCTGTGGAGTCCTTAATGGCATCTATCAGCAGTGCTCTTGCTGGCCCCTCAATAAGCAAAGAGAAGATGCTTACAGGACATTTTTCAATGATGTGCTGCCTGAGATGTTTTCAGAAGATGTCATTTACATCTTGAACTTTGTGTTTGTATATAGTTTTCAAGGCAAAGGAAAATTATTTGATAGAAAGAAAGAATACTAGTGACCACTATAGTTAACTTTAACCTCAAGAAGATTTTACAATATATTATGCAAAATGTTGTGGTGTGGTGGATTGAGGGGGTGGCAATGAAGCAACAGCATCTCATTCAATGACACAAGCCTTTCATCTAATTGAAAAATATTTCCATACAAGACTGAAAGAGGCTGGAATTTTGGAGAAAATTTTCTTGTCCGAGGGACACAGTCAAACAACTTTTTTGCTACAAAATGACGTCCTCAAAAGGCCTGCAGCAATCAGGGCTAAAAAGAGACTTAGGCACTTGCAGGTGTCTCACTCCCTGCTCAGCTAATGCAAAACCTGAAGCTTCAGTCAGGATTTACTGTACAGTGTCTGTAAAGAATTTTGACCCTTTGAAGAATAGTCTCAAAACCATTGAAGAAAGCAGCCAGATAGTAAACAGAAAATTCTCTTAAACTTAGATGCCTAAATCAGGATTGCACAGACACAATTTTTTAAATTTAGGATTTCAAGTAATGGAGCATAGCTTGAACTAGTTTTTTTTTAATCTGTTCCAAAATATGGCTGCTCACAGAACCGTTCTGTCAATGTTCATGGCACCTACATTTTACATAATAGTTCAGAGGTTTTGAACACCCTCAGGAAGCTGGAAATACAAGATCTAGCCTGTTTTCAGCCTGAGAAGGTTCAAAGCCATATTTCCTATTTTCAAGTTTAGCTTCTACTAAGAAAGTGAGAATCACAGAACGACTTTCCCAATGGCTTCTATCTTTTGGTTGTTTCATGTGAAATTTATAAACTATAATGGGAACAGGACTCTTCATTTGCCCTACTTTTTTATCATTACCTGCCTTTAAAAATAAAGGCAATGTGACTTTTTTTGTTGTGGTATGTAAATTTTAAAGGAAGTTTCTTATCTTTGTTTTTTTTCTTTGCTTGTGCAGCCTTACTGGTTTTCCTAGAAAATACAAATAGCCAAGGCTCAAAAACTTTCAGTTGTATCTGTCTAACTCCTGTACTCCTAATACCTGTAAAGTCCTTTCTTCTATAAAAAGTCAGCAGAGAAAAAAAATCAATCTAAAGGCTACGAATGAACAAGTTTATTAGTTTGCATAAGTGCAACAGCAGATAAGAAATCTCTGTTGTGAGATAAAGTGATTGAAAATTGAAAAACAAAAATGCAAGCCAGGTAGTAATGGGAAAATCTTCATTAAAATAGCTAGAGTATGAAAGATCAGGGTTTCTACTTAAAAAAAAAAAAGTAGGCATTTAATTTCTAAGTCATACTCTTAAATATAAAGAAACTTTGTTAGCAATTTCACTATTCACTTTATAGCTACTTGTTTTAAAATAAGAAAGATTATATTGTAAACACTATATCAAGATATTTGCAAAAAAATGATGGATAAAGAAAACATGGTGAAAGATTATGCATTTTTCTTCTTACCATGGACTATTTTATGGATAAAGATTTCCTAACTGTCATGTTTCTTTTAGCTGTTTTTTTAGAAAGGTTTAAAAAAATTCATTTGTGGTATGCTTTCATTTATGAAAAGTAGTTAACTCCTAATCCTACAAATTATTTTGAGTGTTTTTACACTCTATTTACTCATTAACATTATGTTGTAGAACAAAATGTTATATCACAGTGCCAGCAAAACAGATGGATTTGGTAGTTCATGAGAAAATAGAATATATTTTAGGGTGCCCTAAATTTCCCAGCTGAAATTCTAGGGAAAAACCTTATTAAAAAGTTCCTAATTTGATGTAAAAGAAGAGTAAGAGTAAGATTAAAGTCTTTAGTTCTACAGTCTTGCTTGGGTATTATTTTAAAATAAACCCCAGAAAGATGGATTTATATTCACCCAAAATACACATAATTCTGTGTTTAAACTTCAGTCATATAATTCTACAATCATTAAACTACAGCAGAACTAATCATGAGCTGAAAATGATGCAAGGGATTAAGCACCTCAGTGAATCTGGCTTTAGGAAGGAGACGTCTCTTTTTTAGAATTATAGTCTCCCTTTAAGCTTCAAATCAACTTCTCCACAATTTATTTTAGAGTAACTGTTCAGGTAAAACCTTTTTTTTTCTTTTCAGAAATGAACCAAATATTCTTATGAATTCATTATTTTAATCTTTTTGGCATTCTAACTTTTTTTTTTCATTTTCACACATTTTAATTTGAAATAGCATTGAAATGTTGAACCATGTTTATGTGCACAAAATTTTATATTAGTCTTGCTACTTGTGTTGATTTCTATCTAATTTTGGGATTTTTTTTGTACATTCAGAAAGTCCATCTCTTAAATGCTTGACTTTGCGACTAAAAAAGACATGAGCCAAAATGAAATTAACACCTGAACAAATTCCTCCAGATCATGGCAGTGAGTAAGTAAATCTAATGAGGCTTCAAAGTAGATTCGTAAACATTTTCATTGTATAAGACATTGCTATAAGTATTGAGGCATCAACTTATTAGAACCACATAAAAATTGAGTTCAAATCTTATTAACTCCTTGGCAGATGCCACATCTAATGTCTCTACTCCTGCCAAAACATGCACAGAAAACAAGATGGGTTTGGACCATAAAAAGCATAAAATACTACACTAAATCCATTATTATTGCAGTTAATGGAAAAATTAAATGGATCAAGATGCACAGTAATGACACTAAAAATGTTTTTTGAAATGTTAGTGGTGACATCCATTTGGCAGAAGCAAAGTAGAGATTTTGGGTAAAATAAAGTTAAAGAGATCGTCCAAGAAATCTGATATTAAAATATTTACAT
This sequence comes from Alaudala cheleensis, assembly GCA_013398995.1. Classification (NCBI taxonomy): domain Eukaryota; kingdom Metazoa; phylum Chordata; class Aves; order Passeriformes; family Alaudidae; genus Alaudala; species Alaudala cheleensis. The sequence continues at coordinate 110,191 of VWYE01022972.1, read as the reverse complement.
TCCATATTCTTAAAAAGAAATCAGAAAATATCTAGAAGAATCAGCAGGAAATAGCAATTTGTTTTATCGAATATGATTAAAAGTAAATTGCTTTTTTCCATGACAGGTTTACAAGTATTAAATTTCTTAGGTTAGCACTTGGTGAGCATAGTTTTTTATCTTGCACATTCTCAGTTTGATCAAGTGCACTACAGGCAATGCCTGTAAAGTTTCTTGATCTTGGAAAATTAGAAATGCCAAGGCAGTAGGGTTCTACACTCAGTTGTAGAACAAACCTGGCAGTAAAACTAGTCTCAAATGTGGGCTAGATTTATCTAACCATATGCCTAAAGTACTGATTTTCAGTGTAAGAAATTATAGGTGTGAGTGTATAAGAAAACTGGGAAATTTATAGATCTTTGTTTGGATTCAGGGTTTTTATTTATTTATTTATTTACATTAAACTAGGAACTAATAATACTAAGAAAACCTCGTGGTTGCATATTTAACTAGATGAAAATTTGGTGCTATTGTCTGGATAGACAGTGTTGAGTTTCACATAGCTCTAAGCAGTTGAGCAATCTTCTAATGTAAAGATATTGGAGTTTTATGGAAAATTGTGTACACTTTAAAAATAAAACTGCTGAAGTTAATCCCTGCCCCAAATGAAAAATGTTCTGCGCTAACACCTACAGTGAAAGTAGAAAATATTCAAAGGAAAAACTAATTTCTTCTCTGTCATCAAAACATGACATCACATATAACAGACGAAATACTTCAAAAAAATCCAATTCAGAAGTTTCAGGGATCCCTCTGCTGATTGCACTGGGTTTAGGATTGGGCCCCTAGTATGGCTCATCCTGGTGTGGATGCTCTGCTGTGGACTATATATCACACTGTCAGGTTTACTCAGGCAATTTCGAGTTACTCAGTGGCAGTGCAGGTGAAAGTACTTCAGAACAGAATTAGAAAGCAATCCTGTAATTGATTGAATGCATTATATGGGTGACAGGCCCGAGCAAAAGTGATTTTGTTTGTGACTTTGTATTTCCTTTTCACCAGTTTTCACACTGATATTTACACTGGAGGGTTTATTAAAATATATATATGAAATATCTATAGCATATTAAAACGGTATACATTAATATAATGAAATATATATTACATATTTCATGCTACTTATATTCCATGTATATAAATGTGACTAAACTGCTGATATTTTTATGAAGTGTATTTTTAAATTTCACATTTATTCTGCTTTAGTTATGGTTTTTATGCACTGCTACAGTGCCTTAAGCTTTACAACAAGGGGTTTCTTTTTATACAAAATCAACATAGTAACTTTTATTTATTTAACTGACATAGCTACCACTTGAATCAATTTTGGTTTTGCTGGGAAAGAAAATTGAAGGTGCTAGACTGTTAACTTTGGAATAGTATTGTAAAACCATAAAATTCTCATTAGCAACCTGAGAAAGAACAGATTAGACAACTGGACAATGAGGTGGAACGAAATCTAGCTCAACTGACAAACTCAAATGAGTAGTGGCACAAAGTTGAGCAGGAGACTGGTCACTAGTGATATATTCCAGGGGTTGATATTGGGGCAAATACTGTTCAAATCTTCATTAACAACCAGGATGCCAGGATAGAGAGTGACCGTCCTGACTCAGAAAATCTGCAGAGAACACAAAACTGAGAGCAGTGATTGATAATGCCACATGGTTATACTGCTATTCAGAAGGACATGGTCAGGCTGAAGAAATGAGCAGATGGGACCCTTATCAAGTTCAACAAAGTAAAAATCGAAGTCCTGCTCCATGGATGAATAACCTTATGGCTGGAAAGCAGCCCATAAAAGGACTTGGGGTCACCATTGACCATTTGCTAGAGATACATAAAACAGCATCCTGAGCTTCATTAGCAGGATGAGTGTCACAAGAAGGTGGAGGGAGATGATCCTTCCTGTCTACTCAGCACTGGTCAGACCAGCAGTGTGTCCAGTTCTGGGTTCCCCATGCAAGAAAGACATGTTGTTACCTGAGTGAGTCCAGGGAAGGTCCATGATGATGAAAAGGGTTTGGAGCATCCGTCATCTGAGAAGTGACTGAAAAGATTGGAATCTTTTAGTTGGAAAACTCAGGGGGGCCACATCAATGTGCACGAATATCTTAGCAGGAAGGATGTCAGACACTGAAAGAAGCTGCCCAGAGAGGAAAGCTCTCTGTCCATGGAAATATTAAAAAACCCGACAACAGCAATCTGCTCTAGGTCACTCTGCTTTGCCCAGGAAAGCTGTGACAGGAGATCTCCTGTGAAGCTTTATAACCCCAGCCTTTCTGTGATTCCATGGACTTGCAAAGATCAGATACAATTTGAAGTGATCCTTGGTGATTTGTGTCTGGATTCCTGAACCCAACAATCATTGAAACAATTAATTTTATTTGTGTATTTTATGCTACGTATAATCTCTCTACTTCAATATCTAAACTCTATGGGTCAACAACAGTTAGATTTTAGCTGTTTGAAAAGAGTACCAATGAAGAAAGGTTAAAATGTTTTATGAAAGAATTGCCATTTTCACTCTGGGTGCATGCAAGACTGGGAGGAGACACATCCAGGACAGGTGACCCAAACTGACCAGAGGGATACTTCAGACCATGCAGCATCATGCTCTGTAAAATAAAGTGAGGGAGGGGAGGAGGGAGAGGAGGACATTTGGAGTGATGACATTTGTCTTCCCAAGTTACTGCTTCATGTAGGGCCCTGCTCTCCTGGAGATGGCTGAGCAACTGCCTGCCCATGGGAAGAAGTTAATTGTTCTGCTTAGTGTGCATGCACAGCTTTTCCTTTCCTATTAAACTGCTCAACCAGCATCAATTGAGGAAATAAAGGAGTGAATCTTGTTATCTTTATCTAGCAGTGTTTACTGTGAACTTTTGATTAAATTTCATTTATACCAGGTGAAAAGACTTTCTGTTGCAAAATCTTTTTACAAACAGGCAAGCAAAAACTATTAGGGATTTTTTTTTAGTAGTTTTGGGGGTGGGGGGGTGTGTCTTTTTGTCTTTTTACATGTGCTTATACGGTTATTTAGAAAGACAGATTTTTATGGTTTCCATAGTAACATTTTGGGACAGTCAGCCAAGCAGGAAGGCCTTGTTCACCCACCTGTGCTTTTAACACAGTTCTACCTCCAAATCACTGGTACAGAATATATGCAGACACGGACATGTGAAATGAAGATAAATATATTTGAAAAGAAAAAAAAAAACAAACCCACAAATAAACCAAGCCAAAACCAAAGCTCAATAAAATCCAAACTCAACCAACTCTAACAGAGTGAGATGCAGAGGACAGGTATCCTGTTTGGGAAACAATGCCAAGTAAGCTGAATTATTTTCCAAGTGATTTACACATGACTGAGAGACGGGACTTCAAAGAGGGGGTGCAAAATGATCCAAGCAGGGCACCTTAAATCAAAGCTTAAGTAAAAATAAGTTGGAGTTCGAGTAGAAGTTAAAGTTTATTGAAGTCTAAGTAGAAGTCAGGGTAAAAGGAATTTAAGTTTAACTTGAAATTGAAGTTTAAGTTGAAATCTATGTTGAAGCCACTGAAATCAGGTGTTATTCTTACATTACAGTGTTATATACTTGTTACAGCTCAAAATAGGCCACACACCTAAAAAGTCACAAGATTTTTCTCACTACAGATAGCCTATTGTTCCCATTGTTTGGCAGCTTTTGCAAAATTACATAGTTTTAAAGACCTTGACAGTTACATATGCAGCTCTCTTCCTAGTTCTTTTTCATATCTGTGGTCTCTCTACACCATGGTCTGTACCCAACCAGGGCTCAGATATCTTGATTCACAAGCTCCACTGTGCCCCCAGCTTTGTCTCTTGTCTGTTTTCCTAAACACATTCATCCATCATTTAATAATTAAAAATTAGAAGTATTTCCTTTTTATTTCATGATTATTGGTAACATATAGACTCACCCTCAGGGAAAGAACAGATGCAAAGAGAATATTGATCTTAATCAGCAAAGTGCTTGCTTTTATAACTTCATGTTAACATTGGGCAGAAGCTAGCTAGAACTTCTGTTGTTGTATTGGCTTTTTCAAAGTCTCCCTTCCACATGTCTGCTTGTAGCAGAAACTAGAAGCTAATATTTAAGGCAGATTTCTTTCCCTACTCTAGCTGCCAGACATCAAACCAAACCTTTTGGTTTGTGCTGATATCAGACTTGCTCCTGAGATTTCCAAATTGATCGCAGACATCCAAAAATTTCTTTTGGACTGATTACCGCTGTAGAAACAAAAACATCTCCCGTTTTTCAGTTTCATTTGCAATGCTTTGAATGATAAACAAGCCTAAAAATAATAAACAAAAAAGGTACTTATTTTGATGAAAAGAGAGGTTACAGTGTTGTTTATTAATTGGAAAACAAAGTGGCAAAATAAAGTCAAACTAAAATTAGGTATTTCATGGAGAATTGTACAGTGCCCATCTCTAAAGTGGTTTTGTATTAGATTTACTTTTGTTGTTACCTTTAGTAAGTTATTCTAATGACTTGTTAGCATATAATAGTAAGTCAAATTGAATAACAACTTATTCAAAAACCTTTTCAAATCCTCAGAAGAAAATACAGAGACTAAAAAGGAAAGGCTGAAATAGAAGGCAATATGTTTTTAAAGGAATTTGAGATATAGGAAAAAACACCATATATATTTGCAGATACATTTTCAAAATTGCAGCATAAATCAAATTTCAAGAAATAAAAAATAAACAAAAGGAAGCCCTCTGCTTTGGAAAGTGAATTGCTGTTCATATGGTCTTGGTCCTTAATAGATTTGAAATTTGTACTTTATTTTGTAAGGTTCTCCTTTGGAAAAAAAGGTAAAATGTTTTAAAATCATGTAGGATTTCTAACTTGAGTTCTGCATTGCTCATCTGAACACTGTTTTTATTTTTCTTTCTTTGTTATTTCACAACAGTAAGATTTCTTTCAAATTTTCAGTTCTGTAGGGTTATACCATTCACCTACTGAATTTTGGATTTCTATTGTTAGAGTGGACTCCTCTATGGGATGCAATAAAGAGACCTTATGTTATTTAGTTTCTTCTGTCATACTATTTGGCACCAAAAAAAAAAAAAAAAAGGCAGACAGGGTCAAAAAAAACNAAAAAAAGGCAGGATATGTCCAAAATAACAGAATTTATTCATTCATTTTTCACTGGTATCGTCAGTTTTTTACTTCATGCACATACACGGTACACCAAATCTAAATCTTCTCAGATTGCACTGCTTCAAATAAAATATATTTGAAGAACTACTCACACTTAAATTGCACCTTAGCACATTACTTTAGAACATGAAGAGTGCTCAATCACCTCTATAAACTCATACTCCAGCTGTAGAGTGAACACCTCTCTCAGCACTTTTCTAAACTTAGTTTCACTTGGATCAACAAAACCAAAAGTATAGTGTGACTAAGAATAATTTATTTCTATCTCAGAGATGATTGTCTTTGTAAGGAAAAAAAATTTTAAAAGGAGGAAAAAAAGAGGAGGAAAAAGAAAAACAAAAACAAAAAGAAAAAAAAAAAGTAAAAAAAGTGAACCTCTATACAAGGAAGCGTTCTGTATGGCCACATTTCTATGAATTATTGACAGTGCACTAATTTTCCAGGTGAAATTTGTTAAGCCCAAGTGCCTTGGGCCAACTAATTTCAACAAAATCTCTAGAAAATGTTCATAATTATATTTAGTGTTAACGGGCCAAAGGTGACTTACTTATTTTCTTCATAAATATAAGTATTGTGCCTATGCAGTGAATTAGAGGACAAGTTTTCCCTATCAGAAAATTTCCTAAAGTACCATGGACAGATACAGTATTTGCCAGTATCTAAATTTTCAGTGCTCAATAAATAATTTTATTAAAAATTCTTATAACAGTTTAAATATTTTATCTTTTAATTTATCTTTTATCTAAACATTGTAGTTGTAGGCAGCACCATGTACTGTATTATTGCCACATAATAGGCAGTATATTCCCTCTCTGAATATAAATAGATAAGGATGCAGACATATTCAGCAACACAAAACCCCACATGATTAACTGTCAGGATTCATTACCTACTGCTGATAAAGTCCAGCTTTTGAGAGAAGTTTCACTGCTCCTTTAGTGCATATATTTAAACAATCAAACAGGTCTTCACAACTGGCAATGGTCAAAAAACCAAATCCGCAATAAGCTTCCAGTCCAAGAACACACATAGAACTTAAAATTGCATGATCTTTTTTAAAAATTCTTAATATTATTTCTTCTGTTAATAGTTTTCATGAGCTACCAGAAAAAGTTTTTTGTCCATCATCTAGGATAAGCACTTGTGCACCGGGTCTTTGGATGTATTTATGTGACTTCTAACCAATTCTAAAACATTTTGCAATTATAAATTTCTGACTTCTTTTTAGAAATATTAGAAATTATGTTGATGAAAGAGTTCAAAATGTTCTTAAACAGTGCTAAACCCAAGTGAAGAGAGCTTATTACATCTCAGAGAATGCAGCTGTAAAGCTCCCATGAATTGCTAGAGACATGGAGGCAATGCATAAGATTGTTATTATTCAGCCTAATTTTAGACAGAATAATTTTGTTTACCTCAGCAGATAAGAGCCTGAACTTACAGTATTTTTGTAAGAAAATCTTTTCCATCTCATGAACTACCCATCTCATTCATCCTTTTCCCTTATTTGACATTTAAAATAATTTTACTTTTTTTTTCTGGGTTCCTTTTCTGCTCTGCTTGCTTATAATCACAATCTCTATAGCCCCTTCTAGAAAAAGGGACTTCTTCTGTACTTTGTAACTCTTGATTTCAAATTACTTCTTACTTGCACTGATTTGGAAAAAGTTTGTTTGCAGGATCTACAGTCCAAAAGAGGGAGCAAAGAGCTTTCTCTGGGTTTTACTGGGATAGAGTTAATTTCACAGTATGGGGCTATATGTTGAACTTGTGCTGAAAACAGTGATGCCTTAGTTGCAACAGTGACTGCATAGGTTGAAGGTCTTTTCTGCTTCTCACATCATCCCACCAGCAAGTAGGCTAGGGATGCACAGTAAGTTGTGAGGAGATGCAGCTGGGACAGCTGACCCCAATGACCAAAGGGATATTCCATACTGTGTGGCATCATTCTCAGGATACAAAAAGGGGCAAAGAAGAAGGAAGAGGAGGGATGTTAAAAGTAACCATTATGCATGATGTTAACCATGATGCATGATGGAGCCTGACTTTCCTGGAGATGGCCACAAACCTGCCTGCCCATGGAAGTGGTGAATGAATCCCCTAGTTTGCTTTGCTTTCCCTATTAAATTGATGGTATCTCAGCCTATATGTTCTCTCACTTTTACCCTTTCTATTCTTTCCCCTGTCCCACCAAGGGAGTGTGAACAAGCAGCTGTATGGTACTTAGTTAGGGGTTAAACCATGGCAAGAACCTTGAACAAGATTCTCAAGCACATAAAGGATGTAAATGTAAAAGTACTGAAAAATTCTTCAGAGTTCTACTCTGAAGGGCAGGATACTGTACCAAGAACATTACAGTAAAATTCATCCTCCTCTATAATAAACTCCAACTCCCAAACAGAAGATATTATTGGATAATATTCTCCTAAAATGAAAAACAGAACCTTGGAACATTTAAAGCCTCATTACAGAGGGCAATGTGCACTAAGAAGGTCTCTACTACAGCTAATATATATGCAAACACAACTTTTAAGCTTAGTGTCTGGCATACATTTTAATAAGTAACTAGTTGCTGTGAGTAATTGTGCTTTTTAAGCATTTTATTTACATTCATAAAGAGCATTCCTTGGAACCCTGGGATTAGTGCACTCAAAATTGTTTACTAACACTAATATCGTTACGGAGAGCAAATATGTTTCTTTTACAAATCTATGTAGATATCTTTATTTTCACTTGTCCATTCTCAAGCACTTTCCTTCAGAATGTCATAGAGGAATAGGATTATTGGTGGAAAATTAGTCTGTCTTTACATTATCTGAAACAGGTAGCTGAAGTCGCCTTTACTACAATAAAGCTCATCTGTTTACTGAAGTGATCAGAATTTTATCCTCTTTACAATGGAAGGGCAGCCTGTCTTTTAAAATAAACACTGCTATGAAATCACTGAAATCACACTGATTTATGAGACAACTCATGTGCTTAAGTGAATTAGGCATCATCAATATGTGGCATCTTCCAGACACCTACTGAGTTGGGTACAATTTCAGCTGGACTTGTATCAAGCCCCTGGTTAGGGAGGTTTTCTTTTGACTAAAGAAATTATATATTTCCACTCAGTTTGTAAAGGATGTTTCTCAGGAAGCATGAAAACCGTAACATTTTTTTGTGCTTCTCACATCATTGACAATTGCTTTTGTATTTCTGTAGTTAATGGTAATTGCCAAATTGATTTTGTATTCAGGACAGTTTTATACTTTTTAACTTTGCTGTTTTACACACAGGTTTTTTATTTGTGTTTTGATCCAACTCTTTCCTCAGTGGAAGGACACATTCATGTCATTCTGGACTCTTCTTTCACAACTAGACCCTCATGGTTGTGGTCCTGTCCTGGACTTTAAAGGATGCAGTTAAAATATACTTGGAGACATGGACGCTTAAATGCTTCTCTTATTTCCTAGAGAACAACCCTGACAACTACACTATTTTATAAAAGTTAAGAATCACACATTTCTCTAACAGTGCCTAAAAGTTAAGACAGAAAAGTTAAGAAGATTTAAAACATTTTTATTAGGAAATCAATCATGTCAGTTTATGCTAGAAGTGATTTATTAGCACCTAATACACACTGAGTCCCAAAACAGAGGAAAAATTTAACAGAGTAGTATTTTTGTATCTCAGTGATGTAAAAAACTGATGTGAATATCAAACATTTTAGTATTGTTCAGGCTGTGGCTGTTCTGAGCATAATTCTGAAGCAGTATTAGATGTTCTCTGAAAAAAGAACTTAGCTATGATAAGACAGTATAAAATTGTATTGAAATAAGGAGTTTGTGGGGTCGTAGTTTGAATATCAAGAAATTGAATCGTATTGATTTCACTTTAAGCACTAAAAATCTCTACAAACTGTAGAAACTACCTCAGTCCAATCTTGGTTCATAATTCAGTTATTTAATTTTTTCCTGTCTTTTGGGGGGCCTTAGATCTGACTTTTTAATTACAGACACATTGCTGGTCTTCTAATTGGGGCATATTGTCTAAAGTAAGGAAAGAAGGTTATCTTTAATTATATTGAAAAGATTATAAAAATTCAGTTCTTTTTCCATAGTAAATGCACTGAGAACTTAATTAAAATGAAAATAATCTGTTTTCAGCATAAAATAGAGAATGTCCTGTAAACCAAAAACATAATTTAGTTAAAATGCAGATTACAAGGGCATGATTTTAAAGATATCATGCTTTTTTATTTCTAGAAACCAAAGGTAGAGATTAGATCATATTAAATTGCATAAAAAATGTTACAGTGTTCAGTGCTTTCTCCTGTGTTCAGTCTTTTAATCTGCTCTTAGCCTTAAAGATAGTAATAATGAGAAATGTGATAATCATAAAACTTACTGTTTAAAAATTATACCTTCTTATTCAGTGAACTACTTCTGGGATTATCTCTACTCATTTTAATGACAAAAATAAGCTTTTACTGCTTTTTACTCCCTTTAGCACTGAAAAGTTAGAACAGAAAAGAGAAATTTAATCTTCTTCTATAATAGTTATCATAAAAATTGTAAACTGAACTTTAGTCATAAGATTTGCTTTACTAGTTGCTGTACTCACATCAGGAATGAAGAGAAACATGATACTTGTAAAGTTGACTAAATCGTTTTGAGAAAACTAAAGACAATCAGGGACTTTTTTTTATTAAAAAACAGCTCAGGAAATAGTAAGTATCTTCAGATTCTTCTAAATCTACTTCACATGTATCACAGAAAGTAATTTTCACAACACTGTGTACCTTAAGAATATAATGTAAAATCTTCCCTGTTTTGAAGATGAAGTGACAGTCAGCAAAAAATCCATGCTGTGTAGAAGGCTACTGAATAATGTTCAGAAAGCAATTAACAAAACAGCATTCATCTGGGACATTTCACACTTGAATCTAAAAGCTTATGAAAACTTAAAGCACCTTTTTTTCCTCTCCAGTGAAATGTACCATTGGTCATGAAAGAAGGAAAAAAAAAAAGGGTAAAAATCTGTATCTTTAGCCAGAATGTAAAAATCTTAGAGTATGTCACATAATTTCCTTTTTAGAAGGGACTTTATACAGGTAGTGATTAGTTTTTCAAATATTCTCTAATATAGAGAAAATTAACAATTTTCATGTAAAAATATTACATTAGTCAGCATTTAGTTTTGTGCAACATCGCAAGGAACTCAGCCAGGGTATTTTACCTCTATAAGCATAAGCTTGTAAATTTACTATGAAAATATCCAATTACTTAACTATGTTACTTGCACTTACTGAATTTGAGGCAAATATAATACTGAAAAGCTTTAATTTCTTATTACTCAGAAATATTTCAAAAGCTTTTATTATCTAGCTAACTAACTAGCTATCTACCTATCTATCTCTATCTCTCTATTTCTCTATCTCTATATCTCTATATCCCCTATCTGGATATGAACTGTATGTATATCATCTGTATTTATCTGTCTGTCTCTTGTGTATTTCTCACAGTGTTATCTGAGTGCTCAAAAGCATTTAAAACTGAGTCAAATTAATGTGTTTTTGTCTTGTCTCATGGTAGGGGTCTTTATTCATCAATCTTACTCAGTTATCAAGAATGTTTTTGTTGTGGTACATCTACAGATTCTTTTTGAGATATAGGCAGTGATTAACTAGGGACTGTTGGTTCCTACCCTTCATTTAATTAGGGAGGTGCTATTAAGCCAGTCAAGGAGGAGTGATGGCAAGCCTGTTTTCAAAGAGACATTCTCATAGAGAGGATTTGATGGAGAAAGAGTGAATAAAACAAACAAATGAACAAATAAAACAACACACACACACAAAACCAAACTAAAAAAACCAAACAAACTCCAAAACAAAACAAATCTTGGGGAACTGCAAGAAAGAGATGGAATGGAAAACTATGCACAAGACATTCTTTGAAAAGTAGAGCTAATGAAGCTGAAGACCCTGAGGAGCTGGGCAGGAAAACTCTGAAGTGGATCAGCTAAGTAGCAAAAGAGTTACTTGCTTTAATATAATCAGTCCAAGTTTTTGCTATCTTTTTTTCCCTCATCCATACCTTCTCAATTAAATGTCTATACATAGAACAGACTGTTGTGTTACATATACATATGTCACATGCATTCATATTCTTATACAGGTGTATCTATGCATTCTATGTATATATGCAGTACAATCCTTCCCTCACACCAGCACAAGAGTCTAAAAGCAAGGTACTTTGACATTTTGACCATCCCCTGATTATTTTCTCTGTATGCCATCATAGGAGCTTCAAGATCTTAAAGAGAGATGTTACTTGCTGGGCCAAGGGGATGAAATATCTTCCACTGTGAGGATAACTCTGAAAGCTCTCTCACAAGCTTCAGGGCAGTGCAGAGCAAACCCATAAACCCCAAAATTCCCAAAGGAGTGTATGATTTTTGCTTTACAGGTATAGAAGGCTTTTTATATATGCTTTTGAAAAACAAAATTATTTATCTAGGAAGGAGGCAACTGCCTGTTCTTTATGACTTGGTAGGCCTTTAAAATGAAAATACTTTCACCTTCCCAGAGTGAAGAATGAAAGAGTGGTGAAATACTAACCTTATACTCTCAGGTTTAAATGCCTTTTGGAGTCCTGAGAGTAAGGAAAAAGGTCTCTTTTTGCAGTCCCCACATCAAAAAGGAGAGCTGGAGTCTGTATCTCTACATTCTCTTTCTGCCCAGCGCGGTCTGTGCAGGAGGTCAGAAAAGCCAAATCTGTCCCTCCCACAAGGGCATGTTACCTTTTATACTAATAACTACATGAACAGTATTTTCTTTTAATCACCAATAATTACAACCTATATTAGACAGTGAAAATCCACTACAGCCCAATCCAGAAAGACCATAATCACAGCAGAAGATGGAGGACAAGAGGAAAAGAGCATAGACACACCCAAATTCCTCCATCTTTGTCCTCTTTACCTCTATATTAAAAATCTAAAAATTCTCCTTTTCACCCTGTGATATATTTATTATTCTAATTACACTCTGGTGGCTTGCATTTCTTCTTTCAATGTTGGCAGCTTTTTCCAGGGACTTAGATCAAAGGCACTGGTATTTTTGGCTTTGTTCCAAGACCCTCTGACTTCTTGTGGGGCCCTTGAGTTGCCCAGGGCACCCAAAGGGGTGTCCCTGACTCCGACATTATACCAAAACAAAGACTGTCACTAACAAAACCACTCCTCCTGATCTTAATTTTCCCCTTCATGCAGATCACCCAGTACTATCATGGCCCAATTATGCTTCACTTCTAAGACCTGACAGAATTAAAGCACTTGATGATAAGATTGCACTCTGTATTTTTTCTCTAATTAGCATGTATCAAAGTATCTAGAGTCCTTTTGATTTCATACTTTGACTGATGGTAAGTCTGTATTTATCTCTTATGTACCTTACTGAGGATCTACGTTTCCTAGCCAGGATGTCGGGTTGTTAATGGTACCCACAAATTTAGTAGTTTCTCTTACAATGCTCATTGACTCCTCTCCCTTCTGTCCTTGTTTACAGTGAAGATGATTAGACTGAACACATTTACGCAACTCCATTTAACTTCAGTAGCTGAACAAACTGGTTTTATATTTTGTTCAAAGAATGTAGACCATCACTTTCTTCAGGTATGACTGGATAGCAATCTTTTATTTTTGTGTTGTGTCTATGAAAGAAAGGATGAAATAGCACAAATTCTCAATTTGAAATTCAATTAACAGAGCAGAGGTATCCTCTGATAATTTGCCTTTTTACAAACAGATAAAAAAGAACTAAAATCCCTCATTCTCCCTTACTTTCTTGATTTTACGTACATTGGACATATTAAACAACACTTCAAACAGGAATGATAAGAACAATGTGGTTCTGTGATGAAATACAGAACACTAAATATTTATAAAGGATAGGGTCAAAAGCAAAACTAACTTTATCTTCTTGTGCCTATGCATCTACCAAAATAGTTGTAACTGAGTCAATCCAAAACTACTTGTTTTCTTCTGGAGGATGGGTCTTCTGCAGATAAAAGAATAAAAAAAAAAGAAAGTGGATGGCCAGAAGAACTTGGGCAATTTGGGAGGCCTATGGAGTTGCTGCTCACCATTTAAGGGAAAGATTTTGTGTGGCCGAAGTTTAGTTAGATTTGAAGCTGGGCCAGTACTGAGGAAGACAACAGAAAGGGCTTTAAAAAACGTCATAATAGTGAAAGGCAGACCAGAAATAACATTGGCCATTGGGCCCATTCAGTTACTTGACAAGGATGGCCACCTCACAAACAGGGACATAGGCAAAACAGAGATGTTTAGTGCTTTCTACACCTCAGTCTTCAATACTAATGATAGCCTATAGGACCCTGGAGGCCTAAGGTGGATAATGATGACAGCAAGAATGATAAATTCCAAGTCAACTCTGAACTTGTGTGTGATTTTCTGCTCCAGTCTAAGTTTATGAGACCTGATGGGAGTCATCTCAGAGTACTCAAAAACCTGGCTGAAGTAATTAGAAGAGCTCTGTCAATGATTTTTCAGTGGTCTGAGGAATTGGAAGAGGTTCCAGTGACTGGAAACTGGCATGTGTCCCAATTTTAAAGCGGGGCAAAAGGGTTGATCCTGGTAACTCCAGGCCTGTCAGTTTCACTTCAGTGACTGAAAAAATCACAGAGATTATTCTGGATGATAATGAAAAACGATGTAGTCATTGGTCACAGCCAGAACAGGTTGATGGGGGAACAGTCCTGCTCAATAAACTTCATTTCTTCTTATGACAATGTCACCCATCTAGTTGATCAAGGGAAGCCAGTTAATGTAATCTTTTTGGCTTTCCTTCAGAATAAAATTTCCAGCATACAAAGGGATAAACACATGGGTTGTTTGGAGATGAGTTCTGTAGGTCTTCACTTTAGGGCCAGCGCTCTTCAATGCTACATAAATGAGCTGAATGCAGGACCCAAAGATATCCTATGTTTGCCAATGACAATAAGTTGGAAGGAGCTCTAGACTCTGTGGAAGGCAGAGAGGTTCCACAGAGAGACCTGAACAAATTAGAGGGCTGGGCAATCAAAAAGTGCTGGATTCTGCACCTGGGATGGGGCAAACATGGATGTACATACAGAGCTGGGTGTGAGGACCTGATGAGGAGCACCACAGAAAGAGACCTGTGGGTCCTGGTCATTGACTCATTGAATGAGTGACCGCAGTGTCCTGGCAGTCAGGAGGGCCAACAGAGCCCTGGGGTGCACCAGGCACTGCATGATTGGCCTTTTGAGTGAGGTATTGTCCCATTCTACTCTCCCGGGTGCAGCCACATTTGAAGTGCTGTGTGCAGTTTTGCATGCTGCAATACGAGAAAGATAGAATGTACAAAGGAGAGCTACAAACATGGTGAAAGGGCTAGAGGGGAAGCTGTAGGAGGAGTGGCTGAGGTTGTGTCTGGAGAAGAAAATACTGAGATGAAAACTCATCCACAACTTCCTCATGAAGGGAAGAGGGGGGGCAGAAACTGGTTTCTTCATTCTGGTGAGCAGTGACAGAACCAAAAGGAATGGCCTGAAGTTGTGTCTCAGGATGTTTAAATTGGTCATTTGGAAGAGATATCTTCATCCAGAGGGTGTTTGGGCACTGGAACAGGATCCCCAGGGAAGTGGTCACATCACCAAGCCTGAAGGAGTCCAAGAAGCCTTTGAACAATACTCCCAGTTGCGGGTTGGGACTCTTGGGGTTTTTCTGTGTAGGTCCAGGAGCTGAACTTCAGTGATTCTTGTGGTTCCCTTCCAACTCTAAATATTCTATGACTGTTTGGTTTTAAATACCATGTTTTCTTTCTTTTTTGTGTCCTTTTAAGTCCTTTCTTTAACTTTTTTCAGGAAAGACTAAAAATTCAACATTGAATATGAAAGGACAGCATATTTCAAAATACATTTCAAAATATGTTGGGCAATGTATGACGACGTATTGAAAAAAAATTAAGAATTTCCAATTTTAATGAATAGAGAGAAAAAAAATGACAGTATTCACAGTGGAATTTACAACTCTCTCGTACACCACAATGAAGAAGGTAGATAATGTCATTTAAAAGTAGCTGTTAGAATCAGCCAGCACCCATAAATTTTGAGCTCTTCATTGAGTTTAAGACTAAGCAAGTATACAGGAAGTGAAAATTAATTGAGGTTACTAATCACACACAAAAAACCCCCTACCATTAACTTGTGAGCACTGAGTAAAAACCATTTACTGGTTTTGTTTATTTATGAGACTATGTAGAGGATGAGTAATTTCCAAAATACTAGAGAATTTAAAAATTAGTTAGGGAGTTGCAAAGAGATGAAGAAAGATTCTGTGGAATTACAGTCCAGAGAACGAAATTGCTATGCCTAGAAAAATAGAAGCAAGATCTCTTTTTGTAAATAGCTTCTAAATAAGAAAGATATAAGCTAAAGTCAATATGGGTATCTTAAATATTTCAGGTCACAATAATCTACCTTCATTTTAAAATACCATAATATGATGGAGTTTTTTTAGACATGAAAGATGCCATGTATTTTGACTTTAATGAGGTTTTTGACACTGCCTCAGGTACATTCTCATAAGCAGTCATTCTATTTTCAAGCACAAACTAGACAAACATCAGTCGTCAGTGACACAAGTATAGATCATTTTAGTTTGGACATGGACTCTTCCTCTGAACCCACTTTCAAGACTGTGATTTTAAGTAAAAATGGCTTCCCATATTATTTACTATTTACTGTTACTCCACTAGATTCTTACAGAATTTATTCATTAATCATGTGCATTTGAACAACATTACTTCAGCTCCAAAATCCTGATATTTAAAGTCCATGTAAAGACAAAAGCACAAGTTCTAAATAGTCTTTTAGTTGCTGAGCCAGATAGATACACTCTCCATAGCAATCAGTAGAGTCAGAGTTGGGGTTTATTCTTGCTTTTTTTTTGGTGTTTGTTTTCCTCTTTCTTTTTTTTTCTTTAAATAGGCACTAAAAGTATCATCTCTTTATACAGTTCTTAAAACACATCTAAATCAAAAGGGGTGGATTCAATTAGGAAGAAATATCCTTCCTTACACATTAATGAAACATCAAGGAAACATGCTGCATTGATAACAACCAAGTTTCATCCTCTTAAAAAAAGGGACAGGACTTCAAAAATTCAGCCATATGTTTAAAGCAGAAATCTAAAGTTGTGAGGGAAAAGAAAATGAGAAATCAGACAGCTGACTTGTCAATTAACATTTCTGTCAAAGACAGAATTCTGTGATTTTTCATACAAAATGTTCGTTTCTTGAAACAACTTGTGGAAAGGGTTTAACTCTTTTGGGGGGAGTGATAAATTTATTGGTTTTCCAAACACGGAAAAAAAAACTTAGAAACTATAAAAATTACTCATTTTGACCTTTACTTGCAGGAAAAATCTTTTGATCAAGGAGGTGAAATACCTCTTCTTTTGAATGGATGTTGCTCCTGATGCAAGGATGGTAGTTAAAAGTCATAAGTGACACTTGCAAAAATTTCACTTTTAAACCTGATTTGCTTTTCCAGTCTCAAAAACTCTTTTTTAATGAAAAACAGTTTCTTATTTACATGTGGTGC
The DNA here is from genome assembly GCA_013398995.1 of Alaudala cheleensis. Lineage (NCBI taxonomy): Eukaryota > Metazoa > Chordata > Aves > Passeriformes > Alaudidae > Alaudala > Alaudala cheleensis. Next base: position 93,333 of record VWYE01022972.1, on the reverse strand, counting down.
GTGCAGTACCTGTAGTTGCCACAAAGAATCAAAAGGGACTCCTGCATGTCCTGCCTGGATGTTTTGCCTTCTTCGAGGAACATTTGAAGTACAGGCCTTTAGAGCCTTTCAAGAAGGTTCTTATTGTCAGACTGACTTTCATTGTTTAATTACTACAGGAAGACAGAATATGTATCTGCTGTCTTGTTACTAGGACATAATTATAACTGAATATCTGTAAGGACTATGACTTAAAATGAGGTAAAAGTATAGAAGGCTACTCTGTTCTATGTTTATTGGGATTGACAACCTGAATGATATTACAAGTTGTATATACTGTATTGCACAGACTAACAGGACAAAAAGCTATGCACTATGGTCCTAATGTGAAAAGGACATTCCTGAAGCACATTTTGGACATTCAAAAGACAGTTCTGCTATGTTAGTATTGTCAAACTCATATTTTAATTTAGATTGATGTTAAATGAAGGGCTATTCAAAGGAAAAAAAAACCTCCTGGCCTTGATCAGAACCCTTTCTTTACCAGGTATGAAAACTTGGAGAAATCCTGATCTCCTTACCCAAAAACACAACCTTCACACAGTCAGTGTAGCTCAGACAAGAGGCACACATCCTGCCAGGGAGAGGGCTGAAGGGCACCAGCAGCCAGTGCCTTCTGGATGAGATACACTGTTAGCCAGCAGAAACATATGCTTGTGGTGACTGGCTCAAATCAAAACTGAGGGGTGACATGCCAGCAGGTAGTGTCATGAGCTGTCTTTGTGACTGAGAGCCAACATGCCCCTGCTGTCCTCTAATCTGAGTATAGGAATAGTACTGGTTCAAGATGCTTGCTGAGCCAAGAGGCAAGATTTTGGCCAATAAGCAATATAACTTTTGTTCTCCACATTGGCCCAAGCTATAAATCATCATGTAATCTTTCAAGGGGAGGAGAAAAAAAAAAAAAAGAGAGAAAAGAAGTGTTTCATTTGTATCTTGAAAGCTTTTTATTCCTTGTATTTTATTTTTTTTACAATACTTTTGAGGAATATGAATGCTAAAGCTGGCTGAACCTTTGCATTTACTAGTCCAATGCAGATTGTTGTTTTTTCATTCAGCTTCCTTACTGCACAATTTTGTCAGTGCACAGATTTTTAAAAGTGTCAGTTCTTTTCTCTTGCAATGTTGGGCTGTTTCAAACCGAAGCTCCCACATAAATAGGAGCTTGTAGCAGAACTTGAACTAATGAGCACCGAACTTGCATGTCACTTCTAGAATGTGAAGAAGCACAAAGAAGTTAAAAATGCTTTCACTGGGAGCTAAAAATGACTACTCTTCCATGTCTGTTCCTAAGTAGCTAGTCACTGACTGAGCAGAAAAGGCTGGAGTATTGAATGCGGGGCAAGACAGCTTACGACTTCTGAAGAGCTGTCACTTTTTTTGTCCTTTTTAGCACAGCGAGAATTATTTCACCTGTATCTCAAAAGAAGTTTAAGAGAAAAAAGCCAAAAACAACCACCAAATAAAAACTGCCTGAAGTAAACCAAATCTAGGGACTACCTAGATTCAAAGTTGCTTAGTATCTGCAGTGCAATCCTGCACACAAAGTAAATTTTAATTATAAGAAGAAATTGCAAAATCTTAGACATTCACAAAATTCATTCCCAACCAAGTAAAAATAAAGAAATAAGTGAAATAAGTCTGATCATTTAAAAGATCTGGATTTTTTTTTCTTCTTTTTTTTTTCTTTGTTTAGCAGAAAAGAATATAAGTGGCACAGAGCATAAATGTTAATTCTGTTGTTTTCCATTGGATCCTATTTTTCTCCTCCCCAACATTTTGCTAGTGGTTGTTTTTTAACTGCAGTAATAGTAGAAGTCTCACAAACACTTGGAGGTATGATCACTCACCCAATATTTGAAATGGAAATAACTGACACAGTCATTTTTGCAAAGTTTCCTATGGCAGGAAAAAAAAAGTTCTTTGTTCAGGCAAAGGATGAAAAATAGATAGAAAATAATTTTGTAATCCATTTGTTGGATGAAAAATAGAACTGTGGAGTAGTTTTTTTCTTTAAATCTTAGGTTAAAGATTTGGAAGGCATTATTTGATATCTCATGTTAGTTGAGAAAATGTGATTGAAGTCAGCAAATGCCATCAGCATCTAGAATGCCTTCTGTGATGGAGGAGTAGAATAGTGAAAGCATAAATCAGAATGAAAAAAAAAACCAATTAATTTTAATCCAGATATTTTGCAAATGTGATTCTAGGAAATGTGGAGAATGACATAGATGCTGGAAACCTTGTAGATAAATAGGCAACTTCCTGGAATTATATTCATACTGAGCTTTGTCACTAAACCAAAAATGTCAAACTATACTTCAGGCTTTACCAAACAACTGCACCTATTTGTTGTATGTTAAAAATCAATACAACAGCAGTCAACACAAATATATATTTTTAAGGATAAACTTTGCTGCAGAAACAGATTATGAATGTCCTAATATGATCAACATTTCCTGTCAGTCCTTGTATTGTCATTATTTGTCATTGCTGCAAAGCCCCAGAAATACTGATGGTAGTGCTTGCTACCTATGTTAAATTGAGACATCCAAACCTGGAACCAGGGTGGATCACAAATTATGTGCAACTGAGTTATCACTTACAAGCAATTTAATTTTTTTTAATGTAATCCAAATGGAAAGTTTCTAGAAGTTCTCTGTGGGCTAGGGAAATGTTCAACAATCACTAAAAAACTGATTGATTTCCTGAATAGATAAATTTTCCGGAATGCAGATTTCAAATGTGCTGTGATTAAATTTGGCCCAATCAATCCATAAAAGCACTGTTCAAATACAAGCATCCATGGTAGTGAAAGTCAGTTCCTGGTCTATCATCCCCTTTCTCTACATATGCTTATCCATATAAGCATGCGTGCTGTTCTTTCAATTCTATAGACTACATTCTAGGATTTTTTTCTCAGCTTCATGCATCAAGAACGAGCTTGTCCTCCACCCTTTTTGTCCTTTTGAAAAGGTACTGAAAACTGACAGCACATAACTGACCAAGCCTGCTCTCTTTTAATTAGATCACAGCTCTAATGAGCTTAACTGCAGCTTTTAGTAAACTAAACAAGTGCTTCTAAATCCAGATTAAGGTTCGGCTGTGTGCAGAGAGGAATAACAAAGAATAAAAGTTGTTAAAAAATGCAGAGACACACAAAATCAACAAAGAAAACTGTTCTCACTGCATCCATTAATATGTGCAGAGTACACATTGTGTACACACAGATACTCTTTGGAGTTGACTTGGCATGTTTCCTTAAATTTTGTCTTGTTTCCACTGTCTTGGTGAGGGAAAACTCAAACAGTGTTTTGTTCTTTTCTTATTTATACCTCTGCTAAAGTAAATTTGAAGAGCATAAACCTCACTGGAGTCCCACAGGTGCTAATCAGGCCTTCTAGAATTCTATTCTGAATAATTTCTATTCAGTTGTGATATTCTACACTGCTTAAATGAAAAGTTAGCCAACAAAATCATCAATAGCGTGCATCTTAAAGCATGAGGGAAAATAATGCCAGGTAAACAATCCTTTAATATACTTAATGGAAGATTCAACGTTTTGGGGATGAGTTCTGTAAAATATTTAAAAGCAATTATTTAAAATAAAAGTGAAGAATATAAAAAATTGCATTCCCTATGTAAATAGGCTGCAAAGCTTTATTTTTTTTTTAAGCATATCCAGGACCTCTCAACATTTTGTGCACTTGTTTGTAGGATGAGAAGTGCCTGAAATTACTGGGCAGTTAAGCAGGTTTTCACACATTATTTGTATTCAAAGCTCAGCTTTCTTTTTACAAGACAAGAAGCACAACATCAGAAGAAGGTCAGTTGTCACAAACATTCTTTTTACAGTACCACCTAACAACAGTGGACCCTGACTTAAGTACTCTTGAGAGTGATCTCTTTGGGATACTGACATTTGTTAAAGTAAACAAAAGTTTATACATTTTGTCTGGCAGCGATAACACATCTTTGATTTAGAATTCAATGATCACCAAATGAAATTACAAAAGCATTTATTGCCTATCAAAAATATATATGGAATACTAATAAATAATTTGGCCTGATTGTACTCCCTAAAGTTAAACATTACTGCAATTAAATGTTTATTTACATTTTTAACATTTTAACAACTATTTTCCCAGTACTTCCTTATTTCTTCCTAGCAACAGTCTTTATTACTTTCTTTCCACAGCTAAAAATAAGCATGATATAAAAATAGCAATCACTTAAGGGCTTCAAAGTTTCAAAATTCCAAGCACTCAGGTATATCACATTCACAACTTGTGTGTTTGCTTTTAGAAACAGACTAAGAATCTAAAAGAGACTGAAGAGACCTACCAAGAAATTTTAACTCTGTGGGGAACCTATGCAGTCATTTTGCCATTTTCCTTCTCTATCAACATTCTACTATGTCCTTTTAAAGTTTTTTTTTAGATCTTAGAGAATTAGTTATACATCATACAAATCCTATTGTTGTCTGTTCTCATTGCAATGAAAAGAAGCAAGCATAAAATTTTCTTATTATTAGAAAAATGAGAAAAACATTAATTTATTCTTGGACTACACCATGATTAAAAAAAAAAAAGCCAAAAAACCTATCATTTATATAATTCAAGTAGTTTGCTAAGAGTGAAAACAAGGAATTTCCAAGCAAAGATTGTCTCTCTTTTCTCTGCTTGACTGCAGAGAATGTAATTTTGCCTTATTACTTCAATGAAGTTAAAGCTGGTGTAGTGGCAAACTCTAACAAGATGTTTTAAGAAAAACAGGAAAGAAAATTCTAAAATCAGTGCAAGAGAAGTAAATGTGAGTTTATACAAGTGAATTAAACTTCTGAAGTGACTTGTGGTTGATGTTACACACCACCAGAGTGAACAAAAGAAAATGGAAGAAAAGAATGCTAAGATATGTAATTTTTCATAATATCTCATTTTCTTAAGAAAGTGTCATAATCAGAAACTTTATTGACTAGGAAAAAAGTTTTTATCAGAGGGTGCACAAATTTGTTCATTAACCTACAGAATTTTAATTTGCAGACAATTTAAGTGTGAATTTATAGTGGCCTTTTAATTTAATCTAGGTTTATAGAAATACAAATAATAAACAACCCAGAAAGGTAATTCACTCTCAAAGAGCTATGTAAGAAAAGAGAGAAATTTCTCCATTGCTTTACATGTCAATGAGCATTATTGTCAAATTTACACTACCTTCAAATTAATTGAGAGGAATATTATTTCAAAATCACAGAATTTTGCACCTCCTTGTACAGGGCAACGATTTCAATGTGTGAAACTGCTTTCTTTTATGAGAGTTCTAAGATCCAACTCTTTGTTGTAGGTTCTTGCAATATAAAAATATGCTGCCTTCAGTGAAAAACTTACACTTAGCAAGAAAACAGTCTGAGACACAAATTTTGTTTGCAGTGTTATTCTGACAACTTGGCTACAGCAGAAACTAGAGGGGGTTTAATGTCCCCAGGAAATGTCTTCCCTCACCTATGGACAGTCGAAATAGTAATGCATGTTCTCTGTGTAATCTTGACTGGAAACTCACAAAGAAAACAAGAATCTTTTTCTTCTGCTGAGATTCTTAACAAAACAAAGAGTGAAAAGATATCCTCCTATTTAAATAATAACTCTGAAAATTTGTCCTGCAGTTCTCTTTAAAAAAAAAAAAACATTAATCAATCAAAATAACAAACTACAAATCCTGCACAGTAGCAATTCCGAAATAACGTGGCTTGGGTCTTCAATTTCTTGTTTACTATTTACTCTTTCAAACCTATTTCAGATAGACAGGTGCATAAGCTATTATTTTTTTTCTTCAGCCTAGCTCTGGACCTGTGCATGAATAAGAAACCAAATTAGGAACTGAATGACTGAGAGTCTAAAATGGACCATTGTTCTATTTAAAGAATCCAACTGAATGAATGATAGAAAGACATTGGATCTATAATCCTGAATCAATCTGAAGAATTTGCATAGGACTAAGAACCCAGTGCAGTAATGATTTTAGTCAGTATTTGTGAATAATCTCCACAGACCAAAATACTTGTCTATAAATACATAAGAAGGATGGCTTGCAAAATACTTTTCTTTAATTGCTATCATCAATGACATGTTTGCAAATATAATTATTTAAGCTCTTATCTAAGGGAGAAGTTGAACTTGACTTCAAAAAGCAAAAATTGTCAAAGCATAGTTGATACTAGACTTTTATATATTTACATAAACCATACTTTAAAAAAGTGTGAATTTATTTTAAAATCTTGCTTATTCATAATTTTAATGAATGGATTTCAAATTATCATAAAATTTTGAAAATTTCTGAGTCCATCACCACGTTTACTTTCCTAACAGTAAAGTACTTTCTCCTTATTGATGATGATAACCTGCTCCATACTTACAGTGCAGATACTCTGTTCCCTTTCTTTGAACAGACTACTATTCTACACATATCCCTCTATTTTAAATTCTGGTCTGAATTTTTACTTATGCTAAGTCATGGAATAGGACATTAGCACTATTATTCCTCATAAATCCAAGCCACAAACTAATGAGACAAATGAGCAGCATCCAGAAACCTCTCAAATATCTATAGGGAATATGCAAGCTCTCCTGTGCGTAATGCTTTATTTCTTTTTTTAAAGTGGTATTTTGGTGCTGGTGGACAGTATGTCACATAAGTGACTTTGTATGGTTAGAACTATGGACTATGTTCTGGGAAACAATTCAAATTAAAACAAAGAATAACTCATGAATATGTAGCTTCAGATATGATATAAAATATGCTATTAGGTGCCATATGTTCTAAGACTTGTACAACAATGTGTTTTAAATCAATTTACTTGGTGGCAAAGTATAAAATGGAGTGAATATTGAGATTCTAAAAGTTAAGTGTTTCATTGAGGTTTTTAAATTAGTGTAAGAAACACAGAAGGATTTGTCAGTACACCGCTTGTAAAGGGCAGAAAGCTTTATATTGAAAGAATCCAACAGTAGAGAGACAGTTTGATGGAAAAAGGACACTAACGGATGAAGAACAAATGCCATCTCAGTTAGACCCACATCCATTAGTTCCACTAGGATGGATCAGGCATCAGAAAAATCCCAATGATAGAAGTAGGACAAATGCTTGTTCCTTAAAATGATTGTTTCCTCCTGTCTTCTCAAGAGGAAAAAAAAATAAAAGAGTACCTTGAGCAGGTATGCATAGAGCATGGTTATTTGCAATTTGATATGCAATTTGATATCAAAAATCAAAATAAAACCAATGCAAGAGATGAGATGAATGTTGGCAGATTTACTAGTACTTGTATCAATAGAAAGTCTTAATGATTATTCAACAGCTGATTTATGAATGCCTAAGACTGAATAATTAGTAGAAATCTATACTCCTCAATGCACATTGCATAAATAGGAAAAAAATCCTATTTGACTTTCCTATGAGAGGTTTTCCATTGACTAAATAATTTCTTGGAGATGTCATCGTTAATGCACCCTCTAAAATGTTATCCTCCCTATGTTGCTCATTGCCAACTCTTGCAATCTGTTTAAAAGTCCCACAGGGGTGTAATTTTTTTTCTTTTTTAATATCAGCAACCTGACTCAAGGGAAGGGATACAAGAAAATATTCAGTTAAAGTTATTGGGGCAGAGGGGAGGAGGGAGGAGGAGTGAAGGAGTGAGACGAAAAAGTTTTTTTTTTTTTTGCTTCCAGAGTTGTTTGGAAAAACCCCAAACATATCAGTAGCATACATTCAAAAACATTGGAAAATATGTCAGTCAAAAAAGGAACATAGACCTTTTATGCAAAAAAATAACAATCAGACTGGCAACTTAGCAACTTTTTGTGGATAAACACTTGATTTTTCTTACCAGTCTTGATAGACAGTGTAACAATGGATTTAGTGAGACTGATAAGAAAAGACTCTGGTGTATTACCTGAGATATCTATGAGTTTGGAAAGGGAATATTTCTTTTATTTAGGAGAAAGGATAAAATGCAATTTCTCTAAAAACACATGCCTGGGTAAGACTCAGGTGGCCTCTTGCTGAGCCAGAGTACACGTTCTGCTCCATTTGGGTGTGGAGGACATGCTGCTCCTGCTGTGTGGCTGAATCATCCCTGTGACAAGGAGGCACAGAGTCCCCTCTGTGCCACTGTTGAACAAGAGATGTGTGAGGGCCCAGGAGCAGCACTGGCCACCAGACAAAATGGCCACAGAGCTGCCCCCAGGATCAGCAGCAGGGAGTTGCTCAGTCTCAGCTCCACAAGGAAGGGGGTAACAGAGGGGAGCAGGCAGCAGCACCTGCAGTGGGGCATGGCCTGGGGAAACCCTCTTAGCTCCAACACCATGGAACCTCCCGTCCTGTGGCATCTGGGTGCCCCACGATCTTCTGTCTTTCTGAGAGATGGTGCACAACTAGTTTGACTTGAAACTAGTTGAGATTGACTTTCACTGGAATCTAAGTAATTCACTGGTTGCTAAGTAATTACTGAACTTTGGTCATCAATAAAATCTGACACAAGGTTTTGCGTCACGTTTTTCCTACAAATGAAAAATCATCATGGATATATTGACTCCTTAGATGCTACAGGCCAAGTTTTGCCTTCACGCTCATTCATATCATTTCAAAAATATATCAGTTACTTCACTTAGTGTGGAATTTTGCTCTGGGTTGTTCAAATAGCACGCTTTGGATGATAGTTTCTTAACCATTCTTCCAATTAAGTTCTAGGAAGGAGTCAGACACTGTCCTTCCATCCTTTCATAAGCACTTAGAGACATAAAATCCATATTCCTTTCACTCACTCTCCTGTTATACATCACAAGTTTTACACTTCTTTTTACAGTTCCTTTTATACCCAGAACAACCATTTCACTGTGTGTAAAAGCTTGTGGTGTATGTAATGGCAGGATAAACAATTACAGACTGTGGATGACATATTGTACAAAAGAAAGGAAGAAGCACAGCCTGAATGATTGTGCAGACTAAAGGGAATAATAACAGGTCGGTGCAGATGAGAGAAATAAAGGAGGCAAAAGCAAGTGTTAGATTTGTTTGGCGGTCTGTTTTCTAAATAGAGTGAACTAATAGAACAAATTGACAATAGAATATTCCCTTTTGCTTACTTAAAGCCTGCCTAATGATAGAGAGGCTAGTTTACTGTGGGTTAGATTAGACATGTAAACCCAGAATCTCAAAAATATCCATACACCCAGTTTCCTATGAAATAACTCTGTTAGGTTATAGCCTCCTTAAGCTAAGTTCATAAACTGTGAAACAGGGAGAAAATATGAGGCATGAAAAATGTCAATGATCAGTGTTGCACCACTATGATAGACAAACTGAACATTTATATAACTAATAGATAGTGGGTGTAGAGGGAGATCTGTGTAGTCCCTGAAGGGAGCAACTAATACTAAGGTCAAATGGAATTGGCATGGCTGAGCAAAGGCCAGCCAAGGGGAGAAACCAATATGTCTGTCACACCATATTCCTTCTGGGTCCATGGCTTCCAGCAACCTTTTTTTGCCAGGATAGGGTCCACACAAGTTCATGACAGGAAATCCCATTAGCAAAAAGATAGGCTTGCTTTGCGTCAAGATTGTTTACTTCTTGTTTGCTCTTAAATAAGTCCTAGGCTTGGCTACATTCCAATGAAGTGGGATCTAGATGGATATTGTAATTTCTTACTTAAAAACATTTTATTTTCTTAGGGACAAGGAGAAAAGCAAACTCTATCTCTCTGCTTTGCAAGCATAGGAAACAAGGTAATTATTATAACATTACTGTAATAGGTCTGTGGTCTGGTTTCCTAAGAAAATTGTTCTCTCAGTTTCTTCCTGAAATCCTTAGAACTTGTTGGTCAATTTTGATCACATCTAACAGAGATGTCGGTGATATGATTTGGTAAGCATCATAAAAGTTAGAAAACTGTATAGAGAGAGACTTTTAATAAAGCCTTCAATGAAGAGAAGAAAGATGAGTCAAACCAGCTGATCCCGAGGGACCTTTGTAAAAAACATATTTCAAGCATCACTAATTCTATATAAACAAACTCTTGACAAACTCTTTCTGTACCCTATTTTCCATACTGGAATTGTCTCATATTAAGCAGACTCAAGTCTTTTTAAACCTCAGAGGTCAACATAGGAGAAAGCTATTATAAATGCCCAAACCACAGGAAAATTTTAATATAAGTTCACCCTTGTAGGCACAACTGCAAATCCAACTACAGGACATGAATATTATACAAACCAAGCTTCATAACTTCTGCTCAGATGGAATTACTTTTCTGGTTGTGTCTTACTGGTATTTGGTAGTCCTCATCATGGTCTAAGCATTATAGAAGGCACTATGCAAACACAGAACAAAAATCTATTCCCTTGCCAGAAAACTCACTACCTTGAGTAAATGCCTGGCTTTGTCTGAAGGAAACAGGAAAGGGAGTGGGAGAAAGAATGGAAAAGGAAAATTGGAAATGTTACACATTGCTCTCTTGTTTGCTGTTATATAAATGATTTTTTAAATCTTATTTTCTTTTAGAAGATTTAGGATGATAAATATATTTCATTACAATCAGCTGATTTTCACCTAGTTGTGCTATGACAACTACATTCAGTTCTTGACAGAACCTAATGTACAGCTTTTCCAATGTATAGAACTATAAAATTCAAAATTGAAAAATTAATCTCTGGCAGAACTGTGTAAACTTCAACCACACTCCAAATATACTCATGTCAATAGTTTGTTTTAAATAGTAAAAAAATAGTAAATAAATCCAGTCTTAAAAAAAATTTTTAAAAAGACTCCTTGTGTGAAACAAATTAATTTAGATTAAAATACAAAAATTTCAAAATATGTTTAAAAAACACAATTTATTTAAGAAATATACTTATACCTCTAAAGATGCCACTGAGTAAAGTGCTAAGAATTATCACTGTTTACAAAAACACAGAGTCATCCCGCTGATTTTAAGAACAACTCCAGAGTTATACAAATAGGATTTACATTTACATCACATTGAAAGACATTAATGTTCACACACAGAAGAGGGAAAGCTAAAATTTCCGATTAAGTAATTATAATTATTTGATTTTTTGAAGTTAGCAGCCTCAAAACTAATGTCATTGTGACTTTGTTGTTTCTATCTATGTATTTTTTGCAGCGCCTTAAAGTGATTTCAATTAATAGTTCAGGCTCTGGCTACATTAAAGAAAACATAGACATAGAAGTCATTGAACCAAGAAGACAGCTGTAGTCCTTTAGGACAATAAAGACTGTAAAGCTCTGGAAGAAGAACTTTACACCTGGGAAAAAGAAATCTCAGTGGGCAGGCAGAGATCTAGCTGTGCAGTTTCTTTCTAGAGTTGATGAAAGAAATCCAGAATGTATGATTTCAATAGGGTTTGACCATTCAATGGGTATGACCTTCAAATCACTCACCAACTTGTATTTGTCTCTCCATTGTTCTTTATTTCATTAAAACACGAAAGAAGGAAAAACAAATAAAAAAAGAACAGCAACAAATGATGCAAAACATTAGGTCCTGCTCCTTGCCCTAACCTCTGATAGAACATTTCTTCTTAGGAGGAGAAAATACAGCACTCTGGTTGTTTTCCAATTATGTTTATGTATAATATTATCCACTGTGGTGATTAAATACATATATAGATAAATTGATGGTCTAGCCTCAATCTTTACAAAAAAAAAATTTAAATACTCTTTCTAAAAAATAAAATTGAATAGTTCAGATACTGCTTTGGAATGTACTGGATGGTTTTGGGGTTTTTCTTAATATTAAAAAAAAATAAAAATTCCAGACATGAACTCGGGATGGCAGAACTCAGAATGGCAGTTTTTCTTTCATATCACACACTCCAAGAAAGTTATACTGATTTTTATGAGTAAGTAAAAGACTCAGAAAAATGTTGACAGGTGACTGGACATGATATTTTTCAAAACTGCTTCATTAAAGCTGTGTCAATAAAAATAACATTTTTTTCAGTGAAGATTATTGATCTAAAACTCTATAGCACCATTTCTGTGCTAATTAAAGTGTGATACATATCACAATAAGTGGCAATGAAATCCCAATAAGTTTAGAGGAGCAGCGCTTCAAATCAAGCCCATTGACACTGGAACTGCTTTTCATTATATGGAAATTAATAAGATGCTATTAAAATGCTCAAATGAAATTTACTGTAGAATATTAGTTTTCTCTGTGTCTCTCATTTTCTCTTTGAAAAATACTACTGCTGAAATAATTTAAACACAAATTTTACTTAAAACTTCGCCTTGAAGCACAGACCAGAAGTTTTATTATTTAGAAAATGCAATAAAAGAAAATTTTCTTTCTAATTCCATGAATACTGCTTCAGAACTGAATCAGTATCAGATAAGTTAGAAATATATTCTGCTCCGGAACAAATTCCATGGTGTCTTAAATGATATTTTATTTACATTAATAATTTTAGTGATATAATGTTTATGAATTGCTGTGATTGGGGGATTTCAGTAATTTCATCTTTTGCATATAATCCTTCTCCTTTAATGTTCAGAAAAGTAAGATTTTAGCCAGGTATAAGTATTGAAAAAAAAAAAAAAATTGTCCATGAAAAACCATGTTATCTTATATTTGATTTCATGTTGATTGGCAATGGAAGCCCAATTAAGGACTTTTTGTGTTACACAAAATATTTGTAATACATTCCTTTAAAAGCTAATGGAAATATTTTACTTTTTATCCTTATAATTCTAAGTACTACTGTATAGATGTTATTCCAGTAATTTTACAGAAGGATTTTAGGTGAAACTGGTTTCAGTCAAACTAGAAATTGCCATGGGGTCTTTATAAACACATATTTCAAACATCACTGGTTCAATACAAAAACTTTGAAAAGCTCTTTCTGTACTCTGTTTTCCATATGGGAATTGTCTCTTACATTAAGTAGAATCACAGATTTCTGTAGAGCTCCATCATTTTGCATTAAGCAGCTCCTTCCTCAGAGCCATCACAAACGTGCACACATACCTCCACAGGTGTGAATCTGCTTTGTAGGAGGTATATTTCTAATGCAGTGATTCTGATGGAGCTGGCACACAGAACATCAATTTCATCTTAAGTTTCAGTTTGAAGGATTTTAAAGCCTGCATATTACATTAAAACTGTCAGAAGGATGCTTCTTCTGGGCCCACAGCTGAGCTAGCAGGTATAGATAAGCAAATAGCAATGAGACATTAGTTCTGAGCCCTTCTGTATGGTCCAAGATTATTCACTCTGATCACTCTGCTTTTTTTGTATGATGCAGTTTCTTGCAGGGATTTTGAGAATCAGGTCAAAGTGAGAAAAATCTTTGAAGTATTCCATTTATATGGATGAACCACAGCCAACCAAAACGATTCTTTGACAAGCTGTATGTAGAATTCATCCTGAAGTGCAAATCATTCCAGAGGGGAAAAATGGATAAACTACTAAATTTTATTCTTGATTAAAAAAATTCAGAAAAAAGGAAGACAAATAACATTTTAATATAACATTCTCTATCCTTATTTCCTATTAAAACTATCAACACCAAAATCTCGTAGTGGATCTCATAGAATCTACCTGTTTATGACAACAATAATTCCCTTCTATGAAAAAAATGAATGTGAGATCAGCATTGAAATGAAAGAAAATGACTTATGGTAAATAGATAAATTTCAACAACAGTCAAGCTTTTTCAGCTTCAACATCATTACCAACATAACTAAAAACATCTAGAAAGTGACCAGTGGTAATCACACACACATGCAGAACATCCTTGCTTGTTTATTATTCCTTCTTAAACCAAGGATCTTTTCTGTCTTAATGCCACAGTAGCACCGCATAATTTACCTTTTGGGCATTCCTGACCAGCATGGAAGACTACAAAATGCTGAAAAAGTTAAAACACAAATTGGCTAGCAATGCAGAGGTGATTTATAACAGATTTTTCCACTATTTCCAGTAATTCAGATTCATGGAAGAAAAAAGTATAGATATGCAGTCAGGATGATAAGTGTTTCCACTTCTTCTGTGGAATTGGAAACCAGAGAAATGCTTGAATCAATATGTTTTATTAATCAGGTAAGTATCAGAAAATGGTATCTTTTATTATATAGATTTTAAATTGTTTCCATATTTATATTTTAAACTCATGAAAATAATTAAAAAGGGAAAAGTGATTGGTGGGAGATTGAGAAATGAGAGTTCAAAGAGCAATAACTAAATGTTGACATCATCATTCAGAGATGCCATTGATGCCAGATTTTTTAAAATTAATTTCTTCAGTTTACTTGGTGACATCCAGTGCCTCATTGACAATAAATGGTGACTGATTATGATTAGATGCCAATCTTGCAAAAATCACCTTTGGGAGCTGTTGTTTTGCAGACTAGTTCTAAGGTGTCAGTGAATCACTGTCTCACAGTTATATTTTATAAACAAGAGACAGTGCTTTCTGGAAATAGAAATGGCTTTCTCAGGTTGAAATTGCAGGGAGGGGGAAAGAGTCACTCTCTAGAGGAACAGAGAAATAATCTTTCTTTTTTTGCAGTTAACCAAAGCTTTGAGGAATACATGTAAAATCATGAGTTCTGGATGCAATTTTTTTTTTCTTTTTAATTAAGACTTTGGGGCTAATGTTTGAGTGCTTCTAATATCTTCTGTTCCATTCCAATGAGCAATGACTGAATAATGGCAAGGTTTTTTCTGATCTCAGACAGTGGACAGTTCTGTTACCTGTGAGAGATGGTGGAGTTCCTTGTTTTCAACTATGTAAGGAATTAAAAATGTATAACGTGATTTAGACATCAGAATCTAACTATAAATTAAATTTACCTTTGAAAATAGACTTCATTAGTGCACATTCTCATATAGTTGAGACTTTTAGGATGACTGGATGAAATACAGATTATTCATAAAATACTATTTCCAAGTGGTGTTAGTTTCCCAAATCCAATTTCTATTTGATAGTTGATTACTTTTTGATTGTAATAAATGGATCTTGCATTTACTTTAAAAACATAGCTATGAAAATTGGTATTGATCAGTTTCTACTGCTAGCAACCAACAGTGAGAATCTCAGCCTAAACAAGAAATTTAGAAATTAGAGAGCGAGTGGGCAAGGCAGAATGGAGCAGACTGCTGGGCTCTTAAAGACACTCTATTTGAAATGTCATTATTTGAAATGTCAAGGTTAACCTTGACTTCATCCTTTGACTTCTGTGAAAAACAAAGGATATATTAGAAAATGTAATAAGAATGTTAGTAATCCTGGACTTGGGTAAAATTTTGATGTCCCTTGAATCAATGGTGTCTACTTTATTTCAAGTCATGGTATTAATTTTAATTTATGTAAATATTCTTAACTTCCTACAACAAAAGGATGTCTATGATAACTGTCAAAGATAGAGAATATAATACAGTTCTCCAATGCATTCAGGTTGTCAGAACTGTTAATATCTAAAAAAACCCAAGCAAATAAGCCAAAAAAGCCTAACCACCCCACTCCCCACCCCCTCACTCTCCCCCAAAAACCATTCTGGTAATTAATTCCCTCTTTTATGAATACAACTGAATTCTTGAAGGCAACATTGATTGTGTTTGATGATCATGGCATAAATCTATGGTAACAATCCACTGAATTATTGATCCAGAACTGATATTCTTTGTTATTTTGTTATTATCAACAACAAAGAGCATTAGTAACAATCTTAAGAAAAAATTGTTCTATTTAGTTTTCTTTGGTACTAACACTGCAAATTTAAAGGAATGGGAACTGGATCTTTTCTATTTGCTCAAAATAATGTATTCTATCATAAAATATCAATCCATTGAAATAAGTAATTTGAATCCCATGTCAAGATTTTTTTAAACCCTTAAATAGCTCAATAAGGTAAAAACAAAATATTGCTTTGAATTCTCCAGATTAAAAATATTTAAAATTTTAAGTATTGTTTTGAAGTGTAAGCCAGTAATTCAAAACATCTTCTGATAGTTTTTAAAAATTATTTTAATGGCATTTCTTTTCTCTTATCTGATGTTTCATATAAAATAATAATGAAGTTCAGTATTTTGATTTATATGCCCATTAAGGTTAGGGTACTTGAAATTTCAGAAATAAAAGTTCAGAGAATGGAAGAACTTTTTTGTTAATGTGGTTCTATCTGTACATTTTAAATTCTATTAATTCTATTTTGAAACTTCAAATTCTAAACGCCTTTTTGTATAGTTGGTCAGATTCTTAGCTAAACATTGAACCCATAAGGGCTTAACTTTACAAGTTGTGCCAGTGTTTCACATCCCCACAGTCACTTTAAGATTTTGCTTCTGAGATTTATACACACTTCTGAACACAATAGAAAAAACCAAAGAACCCCACTTCCTTGCCCTGGAATCCAAATTTCTTGCTATGGAAAACACATCTGATGAAAGTTACCTC
Organism: Alaudala cheleensis; assembly: GCA_013398995.1. Taxonomy (NCBI): domain Eukaryota; kingdom Metazoa; phylum Chordata; class Aves; order Passeriformes; family Alaudidae; genus Alaudala; species Alaudala cheleensis. The sequence continues at coordinate 76,819 of VWYE01022972.1, read as the reverse complement.
CAGTACTCCATTAATTCCTATTCCATTATGCAATGCCAGCCACTGAGGGGAATAAAGTCTGAAAGTTGGGAAAAGGTATAAAAGTTTTCTTTTCCCCTTTTTAAAAACAAATAAACAGCCTCTACAAGACCACAGACAGCAGAAAACTAGCTTCCCTTGTCTCCAGAACTCTCTTCTACTCCATTATTTTCCCAGCTTGAGTGAATGTTCAAACACTGAACATTTCCAATTTCACAGCAGAAGTGGAATGTGTAGGCCTTTGTCTTTTTTCTCATTTCATTGTAACCTTCCTTAATCTCTTGTCTCTCCATGTACAGTCTGTAAGGTCATGAAAAGCCATTAATGCCTTTTAAAATCCAGTTGAGAAGTATTAGTCATTGAAACTTTTCATATAATGTGAAGGGAAAAATATATCCTGACTTCCCACGTTATGTGTCAACGTCTGTCAAGCTCTTGAACTACACAAATGCATGTAGAAAAATTATATAAATGCTTATGATTAACAGATACACATCTTTACCCCTACTTTCATTGAAAGTGCAGTAGCACTAACAGGTTATCTCCAAACCAAGTTAAAGATTACCAGCTAATTTGTTCTGAACATTAAACTAACCTATTCAATTTTCTGTTGGTGTTAAAAAAAAAGAAAAAAAAGGACATGATAAAATATGAAATTTAAAATGTGCTGCTTATTGAAATAATCCATAGTACTGGATTACTTCAAACTATTCAAACCAGCCTGCTTACTATCACTTTTTAATAGTATATATATGCATAAGTAGATTATTTAAGCCATTAAGTCAGTCCAAAGGGGGAGGGTGTTGCGATGTGTTTCTTGTTCAATGCATCTTACTTGCAAATCTTCTTTACATTTAAGAATAGCAATATTCTGTGGAAAAGGCCTTTTTTTATATGACTTTGATTTTCTAAATTAGCTATAATTTGTATGAAATATGGAAGTCCTTGATTATTCATTCTTCTTATGTAATAGTCAAATAACTTTTAAAAAAGTTGTTTTCCTGGATCATAAAATAACAATTATTCAGATTTGCCACCAAAGTTTTTGAGTCGGAACATTCTGAATGAATTTGGGTTAACAGCAAGATACACTGTCTCAACAACCTTTCACAGAGGCCACTGGGACTAAATAATCTCTGACTGATCATCTTGCATCCTCAGTGCTTTTTAGCCTTTACCCATCAGACACACTGTAAAAATCCAAAGCATACGTTTTCACATCTATTGAACATCTGGTTAAGTGTTTTTCACTAAGCAAATGCAATTTTTACTAGCTATGACTTATGCTGCTACTAAGAAAGCTACTTATGCTGCCCTAAGAACTCATACTCATTGTCACATGGCCAAAATACTTCTGTGAGGAAAAACTCTGTAAAACAGCTGGTGGTGTAATTTCATCGGTTATTCAGTTTTCAATTTATGATACATTCTTATCACAAGCAAACAAACTAAATAACTCAACAGTAATTAAAACTATGTTAATTATATCTACCAACAACCTGGCCACCTTCAAATCTTTCCTCAAACACTAGTGAGTTTACAAATCACAGAATGGTTGAGGTTGGAAGGGACCTCTGGAGATAATCTGTTTAAACTTGCCTGCTCAAGCAGGGCTGCCAAGAGCTGGTTGTCCAGGATCATGTCCAGACAGCTGCTGAGGTCCAGAAAGGAATTAGAACTTTCTAGTTTTAGAGGTAGCAGAAAAACCTATGAAACATCGGTGTTACCAAAGATGTGAAGAAATCAGAATAATGTGATGGTTTTGTGGCATACTTTATGTTTTCACACAAATATTAAATACTTAAAGTGCTATAGAAGGAGAAAATGAAGTGCTGTAGCAAGAGAAAATCTGAGTCTAATAAGGTTAACCCTCTCTGCAAATTTAAGATTTATTTTAAGAGAAGCCATCACAAAAGATTCTATGATATTTCTTATCTGCTAAGTTAACAAAACAAAGATTCAAACCATAAATATCTCCCCTACATCAAACCATAAACATATTTCCTAGATATGAAATCACACATACCAATTTTACTTTTAACTGTAGCCAAATCAGCCCTTCATGTAAAGTTTCACAAAGTCTTTGTTTAAAACATGAGATTTTCTTGCATATGAAAAAGATATTCTTGCCTTGCTATGGGTATGGATACAAACTGGATAGAAAATCAACCTGAAATCTATGGTGTAACACAGAGTTCAATGAATTGTTTGGAGTTGAACTCACAAAAACAGTAGTTACCATTGTAGGTAAGTCACTTCTGGAAGACTGGTCACTTACTGCTCTTCTCTTTGTTTCCCTATCTCAACGCCTGTGGGGTGCTTCCTTCCTCCTTGCTGTCATCACCTTTATTCCACCAAAACCAAATTTGGTTCTGAGACCAATTATGTAATAGTCAAAATAAGATGTGAATCAATCATATCAAAATTATATACAGCCAAAGTGAGTTATACCTGTGCATATTTAATTCAAATTGTTGAAATTTTAAATTGCCAATTAAAGACATTAGTAAAAGTCAATACAGCATTATTTTAATGACTCCAAGATAATCCCAGAGCAATCAATTTAGATCAGAATGAGTTTATTGTAAAGTGCCAAAGGTGGGGGGAAAAATGCTTCCTTAGCACTACAAAGTAACGATCTCTCAAATGAATAATGCCTGTTCAGAATTTAACTAGATAATTACTTCATTTGCATTTGCTAAAGTGATAAGAGGAAAGAAAAGACAGCTCAGAGGGAAATGATGTAAGTGTTAAAAGGTGACATGAAAAAGACAGTGTTACTCAAAGTTCTGGCTTACCAACTGAGTCCATTTTAAAGGAACACATCTGTTGACCCAGGCATCCTGGTGGAAAAGAGACAAAGCAGAAAAAAACATGTAATAGAAAAATACATTACATCACAAGAATCTCTGATATGCAGTTCAGACTGACTGGAGGCTGAACCAATCAGATATATTTCCATTCTTGATTATATATAATGCATTTGAAGACTAATAAAACACAAAACTGCTGAGATCTATTTTAATATCTCTTACTGCAGCCTTGCAGAACAGCAATTTTGCTAGTCATGGTCACAACTGCAGAAATAACAATATTTGGATTTCAGCCATTTGTAGTTGCCCTGGAATGATACTTTCTTTTATCAAAGGTGAAAATTCCCTCTATTTTTCAGCTTTAGGCTATCACATTTAGTTTTTGAAAAGAAGATTAGGCACCTGTTTGTCTTCAACTGTAGAAACTAGATTTTTGAAATACATAAAATTGTGTATGTGCTGTGATCCCTTTCACCTTTAAAGCTTTCTAGCTGGTGGGGTATATCCACAAGCACTGGTCTTATGTTTCTGCTGGTGTTATAAGCTTTGTACCAGTATTTTGTGGGCCTGGGCTCCATCCTTGCATAGTATGCAAGGAAAGTAAGATTTTTCTGACGATTAGAGTTTTGGTGAATCTGAACCCCTTTATTTTTATGGCAAGAGCCTTCCCAGGTTGCAATATTTACAAACAGAGTTGCACTTGTGCTTAAATGTGCAAACAGAAAGTACTTACGAGAACTTTGTAGGTTTCAGTTCATTCTCCAATGGTCATGTGTTGTTCTGGTATATTCAATGTTCTAAAAGTGGGACAGATTTTTACACTTAAGGATACCTGTAAATACTTTAATATTGCAAAATATTTCTCCCTTGCAGCTGAAATTATATGCCATCCATGTTGGGTTCAGCATTAGTAATAGCTAAGGTGATGACTCTTTTCTGAAAGAGGGCACTAGCACATGGAAATGTTTTTGCAACCAGTGGGGAAAAACCCCCAAAAAGATATTGAGTCTCCACATGAGCAAATAGATGCTCCTGAAGTGCATTCCACTTCTCACTCTCATCCCAAACCCAGCCTTCCTCCTATGTCTGCCATGATCATTTAAACAAGATCATAATGATCAAGGTAGTACTTTTACTTTTACACTGCTTCTTCTTCTTCTTCTCTTCCCCAAGCTCATCTTATATTTTAGAAAAGGTACGATATTTCTGGTCTTCACATATTGTACTTCTTTTAACCTAAGATCACACTATTTCATTCTTGTTAGTCAAATCATAATCACAGTTTATCATTGCCATTATAATTGTCTCAAAACAAGACATCAGTTCTTAAGTGCTAAAAAACCACTGGTGTACTCATTAAGGCGAAGTATTTCTGGTTTGTTTTTTTAGTTTTTTTTTTGGGGGGGTTTCTTCTTTCTTTTTCAGACGAAGGATAGGATAAAATAAAGAAGTACATATATACATACAGTTAAGTAAAATATTAATATTATTTCTTTGAAGAAATGTCTCAACAGTCATGGTATATATTTCTAAATCCTTCGACCTCATGATTTATTTTCTTTCAGGTGTGTATCTCAGAAGGTACTGGAGTTTTTCAGTTTCATTCACTGTGTCAGAATGAATAGTTACCTTCTATATCCATTTAGATGCTAAAGAACTATTAATGGAGTGTATTAGTTAAAGTCACAGTTTTGTCATCTGTTTTATTTCTGAGTTAAATCTGTAAGCAGGGCAAGCAAGAACATTGTTCTGAACATGATGAGAAAAGATCTAGAGATCTTCTACACATGATGTGCCTACTAGTCTTTAATAAACCAAGATTAGATGGCCTGAATTAATAACATCTGGGAAGGCTGGTAATTTCTGCTTTATTTCTGAGTAATTTTTACATTATTCCAGAGTATTCAAACTAAACAGTCTATGCAGATAATCAAGAAGGCAAAATAATATTTTCTTTTTTGAGGAGGAGGGAAGGTAAAACCCCTTTTTTTCTACCAAAGTGGAAAAAATAAGCAGAATCAGAAAACTATTCTTAAGGTCAGAAAGGTTGTTTTGTGTTTTTTGGTGGTAGCAGTGGTACTTTTTTTGGTTGTTTTGTTTTTGGTTTTGTTTTTTTAAGGAAAGAAAACCCATCTAAGACTCATTAAAATCAACAATGAATTTCAGAGTGAAAAAAAAACACCAAGCTTCAAGAAACAATAAGGTGAAAGATAAAAAAAATTACTAACACAGGTGAAAACCAGTCTGGTGGAGAGTGAGATTAATGTTGGTCTGTACTGATCAGAGAAGGAAAGCCAAAGGCATAGCATGTCCTATCCGAAAGTGACACATAAAAAGAATATTTTGCAGTGTTTCTTTCTGCAATACCCTTTTCTGCAATAATGGTTCAATTTTGGCGTAACAGCATTACCAAATATATGGATTTGCAGTGTTTCTTAAAATGCTGTTATAAGGGGATGTTACAGCATAGAGGAGTCATGGAAGCAATCTGGATCATCTATCCATTTCTTTAAATGAAATTGTCTGGCCATGAGGACTTCCCATTTTTTGCTTTTTAGTACTGGATGCAATCTGCTATATAGGTATATATTGTGCTGATAGTTGCTGTGTATATTTTGTGACCTTCTCAGGTGTTGACAAGTTGACAACTGGAAAATCAAAAGCTAGCTTGGTGTCTGTTTTCTAAAGCCCTTTGCTAGGGAAGCACAATGTTGAAGCTTTGTTCTTCCTTAATCCAGGTCTCACTTGAGCTCATTTGTCTAAATTTACTAGCAAGTTGTAGAACTTAGTCTTCATTTATTAATAAGCAGTTCCACCTTAGACCCCCATTTACTATCTAAGAAAGATAGTGAGGGTGTGTTGCTGTGGGAAACCAGAGTGTCTCTCTGGTTCTCCTGGATGGGCAGGAGCCTGCACAGGGCGGGTAGATCCTCCCTGGCCTGTGTCTGAAACAGTGGTGGCTTTTGGTCTCAGCCCATGGGAAAAGCACTGCCAGGGCTGTCTGAGGATTTGGAGGTCACAAGGGTTTGATTGGTGTGATTTTTATTATGTCACTGGGTGAGGAGGAAGGGTTTTTAGTTTTTGCTGTATAGGTGAAATGGGGCAAAGATGGAGGCAGATCAGTGTGATAAAAGCACATGTTTCTGTCTTCCTTTTCCTCTTCCTCTTTGAAAAGGCTGATGGGTTTTTAGGATTAGTAAAGGTAAAATTTCACTGCATGACATGGGTTTTAGTTATTGGTGTTTAGAGAAAAACAATGTTAACATAGTTTAGATTATAAAAGCCCAGGCACTGTCATGGGCGGAGGAGAAACCATCTTTTCAGCTGCTTGTGAACTTCATGCTGGACAGAAAGAACTGAGAGATAGGATTTCTAAAATAAACATCTGCAGTCCACAACCCAGACGTTCTCCGATTCCTTCTTTCAAGCATGGGCAGGTGAGAAGAAAAATTTACACTGCTGGGGTTAAATCTCAGAAGAGAGAACTCTGACATGTTGCATGTATTTGTGAGAGACTGAAACAGTTTATGGGGTAGACACAGGACCCTCAAATCAAAACTTGGTGGATTTTTCCTTCTTTTTAATAATTGGTCAGTAGTGGGCCAGATTTTCACTTTTCTCTTTACAGGAAATAAAAAGAACATTTGTCAACAGAGGAGATGAAACTGTGTGGAACTACTGAAACTTTCAATTGCCTTCAAATTGCCTCTATAATCAGTTTATTTACATATGTTATTTGGTTATGTTTTCATTGCATTTGACTTGTTGGGAGAACAAACATTAGTCAAATCATTTTACATAATGTTAGCTTGATTTTTGCCAAGTTTATTTTCTCTTGTTACTGGGAAAAATGATATGGGAAAAGCTTGTACTTTTATTACATGGATATATAGTTTTGTCTCAACAAAATTTAGCCTGGGACTAAACCCAGGACGCTCATGCCAAATCCACCAAGCAAATTATCAGTGGGCCTGGACAGTGAAACAAATCTCTACTAGGGGGAGTGGTAGAATGGGAGGTGCAGAAATTGGACTGTAAGAACCAGCAGCTGAAACTACCCCATGGAGAGACGACGTGCTGGAAATTGAGGAGCTACAGAGATAAAACAGAAACTGCCCTTATGAAGTGTTCCCATATAAGACATTGCATCACAGGAGCAGCTGAACCTAAAAAAACCTGGTACATCTCAGAGCTGAGAATGTTTATCTGGGACATGTGTACCTGTTGGGGTTATCCCAAATATGGCCATCTAAACCAGTGCCCAATGCAATGGGTCTTATGAAGAAGTTAGAGATGGTGGTGTCCTACGGCATTCTCATCACCCACCACCCTGACCAAAGCAGGGTGTGGAATTCAAGTACAAATGGGTGTTCACAAGTCAAATATTCAGCTCTGTGAGGAATGGTAGGGACACATTCAGATGGGAACATGTATGATGTGGCCAGACTCTGATGTATACTGAGTTTCATGCCATGTGTCCTGGGAGGGATTTTACCTCATAGTAAAAGATCCAGGGGAAGTAATGGACCCCAAGCACAACCCAAAGGGACAGTGCATGGAGTGCAAACCCTGTCTGAGACTCAAACTGATAAAAGCTGGGTTTCATGATGTTGATCATCTGTATGGTTCCGGGTACAACAAAGTCATGGTTGAGACACTTTACTCATATAGTAAAAATATAATTACACGGAGAGGGACAACACTAACTGAAAAGCAGAGAGCAGACAACTGAAGAGCCAATTCTACCACCTTTGCCCTTTTCAGAATAAAGCTGAATAAATATGTCTTTCAGCATACTCTAAATGTCAGTGGAGCTTGATATCCTGGACAAACCAGAAGGTAGCCTGCAAAGAAAAAAACTGCAATGGACTCAAGGGAAAAAAAAAAAAGTTACTCAGTTAGTAGCTTTTTTCACTTCTTTGGGAAAAGCACAGGAACTCTTGTATTTTTAATATTTTGATGGGTGTCATTTGTTAGTTTTTTGGTTTTGGTTTTTTTGGGGGGGAGGACTGATTTTAGGTTTGGTGTGAAATTGTCTCTGGTCCAAAGTCAACAGCATCATATGTACTTCATTATTCCTATAGGAGTTCCCCTCAAAATAAATATAGGGAATAACCTGCCCATTTCAGACCATAAAATTGGTTTGACTGGGAAGTATGTGTCATAAATGACAGTGAAGGTGATGTTGGCAAAATTTGCCACAGTTGACCAATAAATAATTATCTGGGAGAAAGAGCACAATAGGATGGACCCTCATCATGCATTTTAATTATGGGTTTTAATTGCCTTTTGAATCCTATAAAAGTCAGTGGCCTACAACTCTAGCTGTTTTATTTCCTGTCTGTAGAACTGTGCCAGCATTTGTCTAGCTCCAGTGAAACAGTAGAGGACACAGTGTCTTTTACCAGGGGATGAAAAAATTCAGAAAAGCTATTATATAGATAATCTTGAATTTTGTCCTATTAAAAAACTCAGCTTGGCAAAAAAGAAACTTAGATTTATGTAAGATAAACACAATGAGGATGAACCAAAAAAACCCCAAAAAAACAAAAAAAGAGAAAAATTTGAAATACAAAATAATATTTTATAATGCGTATGCAGCTCTCCTTCTAATCTTTATTTGTCAGTAATGGAAAAAAAAAAACAACAAAACAACAAGACACCAGCAACAAAACCACTACCCTTTACAGCTGCAAAGAAAAGAAATTGAAGATCTTTATTATTTGATAGACCATTTGGTACTGCAAGTCCAATGGCCCCTAAAATGATTTCTGGTTATTTTTGAAAGCTCTTGGGAGTTAATTTTTTGATGTCAAAGATCCAAATTAAACAGCAACACTTCAAAGATCCTCCAGGGTCCACCAGCTTTACTATAGAACACTATCTCATTCATTATATGGATGAAATAGACTAAGAATTTCTTTGTTTAATTAAAAAAAAAAAGAAAAAAAAGCATGTATGTGTTTATATAAATTCATCTGTATGGTTTAGAATAGCTCTTCCAAAAGCTGATTGACAATGTTCAAAGGGTTTGTTCACAATTCATTCAACAACTTAGAATTCCATTTATTAATTCTTCCATGAAATGTTATCACTCATATCTGGAGCTTTGTTGCTGCCCTTTAGTAGCTTGGTCTAACACAGATCTGTAGTTCTGACCCTCAGTGCTTCCTTTCTTCTGAAGTTACCAGCTGTGCTTCTTATCTGCATGTGTCAAATACTCAGCCTGTGTTACTGGAGTAGATGTTATTCATAAATGGAGTTGTTAACTGTGCTGATGAGGTCAAACTGTCTCCAAGAGGTCACTGAAACTGGAGGAAAAGAAGAAATGAAATAACTGAAGGACAGGCTGGGAGAGTTGAGGCTGTTAGGCCTTGAAAAAAGAAGGCTCTGGGGAGACATTAGAGCATTTTCCCATGTCTAACAGGGGTCTACAAAAAAGACAGAGAGGGGCTTTCTACAAGAGAATGCAGTGCAAGGGGTTATGGCTTCAAACTGAAAGAAAGTAGGTTTAGCACTGGTATTAGGAAGAAATTCTTTATTCTTAGGGTGGTGAGACACTGGAACAGGCTGCCCAGAGAAACATCCCTGGAAGTGTTCAAAGACAGGTTGAATATGACGTTGAGCAACTGGGTCTAGTGACAGGTATCCCCCTGCACCTGTGGCATGGGGATTAGTCTGGATAGTTTTCATGGTCCCTTTCAACCCAAACCATTCTATGCTTCTATGGTTCTGTGATATTAAAAATTTTTGGTAATTGTAGGCAACCCTGTGAAAGTATATTCACCTTTACAAACAAACAAACCAACCACCCTCCAGATCAAAAAGTTAACATATAAAGGTCTTTTTCATGACCCATCTTTGAATTTAAATAGAAATACCTGAAATTCCTGTTGAAGGTGCAGAAGAAAAGAGGACTTTCTGTGCTTCAACAGGAAGTGCAAGAAAAAAAAAATTCATTTCCAGAAGATTTTGCAAGGCAGTTTGGTCTCCATGAAGCTCATTCTGATTCTAGATTGAGGAACTAAAGGAAGTTATGGAGTTAGAAGACTCACTGCAGTATATAACTGCAGATCACTCCAGACTGCTCCATAGCCAGCAGACTTTTTGATGGAAACTCTATTTGCATCTGCTGAGCCCAAGCTATATGAATTACTTTGGATTTCCAGCCTTTTTATCTTTCTTTGGATTCCTGATCTTTTTACTTATCATGTCTCCATTGAATCCACAAATTAACAGTGAATAAACTAAGGAAATACCTGTGATTTGTTCGTATCATCAGTTTGCCAAACCCAGTCCTCTTCATGCTTACACTCAGTGTGGAACTTCTCATAATCTGTTGCATTGAGAAATTTATCTCCCATAGTTTTTCATTACACCAAGAGAAGATACATACAAAATTATTCTCAGTGCAAAATGTAAAGCATAATTAGAAATACAGATAAAGTAGGAATAGAAGGATAAAACTAAGTACCTGTGCAATATTCCTGTGAAATACCACAAAATAATTTCCCAAACAAGATATCTTTTGTTATTATTTTTAGCTGAAATAAAGAACAGTAATTTTTAATTTAGGGACTCTTCACTTCCAAGCTTTCACTATAAAAAAGTAATTTTTCTCTGAATAAAATGTGAAAAGCAATTAAGGAATGATGAAAAGTACCCACTCCTCTGATTCCTGGTCTTTTGAACCAACCACTATTACCTGAAAACCTGGTACAACAATGTCCACAGTGAAAGTCCCTTTCTGCACAGTAGAGAACAGTCACATTTATTTTTCGCTTTTAATGTAAGGCAAGATCCTGTCTTCTTGACCTTTGTTCCCTCAGTTTCTGGTGAATAAATGTTCATACCCATATCCTGTAGATATAATTACAGATTTCTTTGTACATCTTGTACAAACATTAAGTAACTTTTCTTATGACAAAAGTGTGTTCTGCTTTATGAATACTGAGTAAAAACTATACCTCTGGACAGATTACCAGTTGTAAAGATATGCAATGGTCCAAGCTGGTCTAGAGGGTGAGCAGTATTTACAGCAATAATGCAGCAACAGAATGGTAAAAACTTCTTTGTATTTTTAAAAGCTTAAGTGTCAGTTCTTCTCTTGCAGAGAAAGCCTATCACTCAAATATTTCCTGACCTCCACTGTATGCAAAGGTGAAAGCAAATATATAACCATAGACAAACCCCTTATGTTTATTCATAACTAAACTACTCACAGAATGCTCATTAAATGCAGCCATTACATATTAGGTTATGATCCCTGGCTCCAGGTTGCAGAGTACATCTTACCTTCCACCCCCTTGTTTTAATTAAACTTAGGAAAAAGATCGCAATTTTTTTTAATGTGCTTAAAGTTGAGTAACTGAGAGCATTTCTGAGGCTTGTCAGCACTGAAAAACCATACACAGTTTTGTCAATTACTGACTGCTAGCATTTCACAAGGAAACCAGCTGCCCCTGTGAACCACAACCTTCTGTCCCAGAAGTGTCTGAGACATTCTGTAAGCAAAGCTGTCTTAAACCCAGTCATGGGTGTATTTACACAGTCACAGACTGTCACTACAGAGAACACAGGAACAGCCTCAAAGACCAGCTTGCATTTATATTTGCTGCCTGCCCGTTTAATTTATCTCCTCTTGTATTTGTGGATGCCTTTTTCTGCAGAGTGCACCTTGGATCATGTACAAGCAGATGCTAATTAGAGGGGTTCTTGTCTCTGCTGTCAGATCTGCGCAATCCTATCTTGGCCTTGCACGGAGGGGCAACTGGGACAGATCCATATCCTTCCCCCAGCACCAGGATGGATTGATCACCTGCTAGCAGAGCAGAAGGGATTTGTAGATGGCCTGAGTTAAGCCTTATGCTGGCAGCCTGCAGAGGAGACACAGAGCCAAAAGTCATGCCAGATCCTGAGCACAGTCCCAGGTTTGCTTTGTCAGAGAACACAACAGCGATTAACCTCAGTGGCGTTTCACCTACAAGGATCAAGACCACAGCTGGTAAAACACAAGATATGGAACTAATGCAGAAACAACACGCTGAAGTGCTATACCTAGACAGCTTTTCTGGTTAGGACATCAAAACTAAATCATTACTTGAAGGATGAGAAGTGCTTGTTAGCAACATTACTTGGCTTGACTAGAGAGATGCCTTGCAAGAGTGTTGATGGAGTCTTGTCACTCTGTACAACAAAGAGTTGGTTTTTGCACACTTACAGCTCAGCTTTTCAGTTCCATCCTTTTGTGAGTGGGTAGTATTTTGAAGCAAAATAGATTTTTTTTTTTGCTTGTTTGTTTTTGAAAGAGTTGTTAAAATATTCAGAACAGTGTGAAAGGGTTCCCTAAATTGCACATCCACAGGATGGTTCTCACTCTAAAGCAGGTCATAACTACCTGTAAGTGGTTATGCAGTAAAATGCATAATGACCTGTCATTCTGATCTTTTATTTATTAATATTTACACATTCTAAAAAATAAATTGACCCCTCTAAGTTATAAATCAATCATTTATTTGGTTGGTTGTTTTTTGTGGGTTTTTCTTTTTGTGTGTGTGCTTTTTTGTTTCTTTCTTTGTTTTTTGAAGTTTTTTTGGGGTTTTTTTTGGATGTGCTAATGAAATTAGAATATTCAAAGATTTTCTCAGAGCTTAAGTAGGATACACAGGAATCTATTAGATACTAATGAGATACAACAAAATGAAAACCTCGTCTTTTACTTATGTGTGGTTTTTACACATAGGTCCTCACAGGTACTTTTCATTTTAAAAATGTTCTCAGGTCTTAATTAACTGAACAGAAACAAAACCAATGATATGTCATTGTGTTAGTTTATCCACAATATTTCTGATAACTAGGAAAATATGTAGGAAAAAATATTAGAGTAATGGAGTGTATTCATGACAGATATGAATTTAAAATTTATTTTATTTATTGAGGAGGTTTCTTTCTTTGTTTTTTGAAGGTTATATGTATCACATAAAGATATTATCTGATGTTAATGGATACAGTGGAAAGTATTCTAGAATATTTTTACTCTTAGAATGTTTTATCTGTCTTCTGTATATGGAATACTGCTTTCCTAGCACTGTATTCCTTGGTGCATTAAGTAGTTTGCTACTTCCAAATAATTTCCGATTTCTCTGTTCCTGAGAGTGGCACAGATACAACAAATGAAAACTAAATGTTGCATTTTGTTAGTTTCCTAATTTTGTCCCTGTGCTTTTTTTCCCCATTACATTTCTTCTTCAACTCTTCCCACAAATACCAAATCACAAGAGAAGGTTTTTTTTAAAGTACGTTACTTGTTTGTTTAGTCATTATTTATTCTAGCTAAAGGTGATTCTTCTTAGTATGCACCATCTAGAGCTGATTTTATTTCTTTTATGCATATTTGTAAGCTGTCCTTCTGCTAGCTATTTCTCTGGCTTCATTATCCCACTGAAAGATCAAAAGCAAAATTTTAAATGCAAGGAATGTGATGCAGAAACATATTTATCTCACCTCAAGACCATGCCAGCCTATGAAAACAGAAAGACATTGGATCCAAATCTACTATTTTTAACCTGTTCACACACCATCATTCAGACAAGAAAAAAAAACTATTTTCCTTTCTTAGTTCTGGAAACTCACTTTTTGTTTTGCTGGTGTTCATAGAAAATGAACCAATATTTAGAAGAACAATCTATCATAAATCCAAAATATGAGTCCTGAGTGTAGAGTGAAAAGCCCTTCCAAGCATACTGAAGATTGCATATTTCCATATCCATGACTTACATTTTTCTACATTGCATTCTACATTTCTACTTGCATCTGCAGTTCTACCACTGAGGCTGTGCAACTTGCCTTCACCTTTAGCACTCTCTAGTATCTGCTAGGAGCAACAAGCTCTGTCATCTAACTATTCCTTTGATATTGAGCAAAGAACCTCCAGGGCATATTCCTGTTGTCTTCACACACACACACAAAAAAAAGAAAAGAAAAAAGAAAAAAAGAAAAAAAAAATCATTTATTTCAGTGCTTTGTTTCTTATCTTTTTAATAAGTTATTTATCCATGTGGAGACTGGCTCTCTTATCTCATGGCAGCTTAGTTTCCTTAACAGCCTTTGCTGAGGGATTGTGTTGATTGCCTTTGGAAATCAAAGGATGTCATATCAACCTTTGTGCACAGGCTCATTGCTTCCTTCAAAGAACTCCCATGGATTTGTGAGTTCTGTCTCTAAAGAAGACACTAGTTCTATTTTTTACACTAACTCTTACCAGTTTTTGCCGAAGAAACAAAAGTGAGCACCATTTTTCTGTGGTACACAGGTGGAAGATGCTGGTGTCTGCCCTGGAATGCTTTCAAAAATTGTTGACATATTTACTATCTTCAAGAGGCTGGAAATCACAATCAGTAACTCACCTGCCACTAGTTTCAGTGCCTTCAGATCTGACAGGAGAACATTTGTGGGTCCTTATTTACTAATATTTAACAAGACAGGTAGTCAAGAGGCAATTACTTGTACATATTTCTTAGGCTATTTCACAAACAGATTGAGTGGAGAGAGGCTGAGAGGATAACTCTACGCCATCCAGCACAGTTTCTGGGAACATTTGAAAAAATCAAACTCATATCAGCTTTAATTGTTTTTGCAAGGTTCATTTATAAAAGTTACTGTTTTGTACAGTAGGCTTCTTTGGGGCATTTTACCTAATCCATCATAAGAGTCTGAATTAAATTAGCATCTCATATAGTATCAGTGGAAAGTTTGCTAATAATTTTAAAAGTAGTTTCATGCTAGATTTCAGTGGTACCTCTAATGAGAAACAAGGTTAGTGTTAATAGAGTTCCACAGAAATCTATTCCTGGCATCATGTTATTTTTATCAACAATTTAAGTAAAAATTTGTAGAATAGTAATAATAATCTTTTAATACTGCCAAAATGTGAGCTCAGATATCTAGGAAGAAAATCCCACTCCAAATAGGTAAAGGTGAAAAAGAGCAGCACACAGCATCAATGGAAAGACTTTCAAAACTAGCTGATGGTGTTATGCTGCAGGTTAACAGGTGAGTACAGTGTCCAAATAGCCACATCTGAAAGTGGAATTGCTTTCTGTGGAAATGCCTGTGACAAACCCAGTAATTTACTGATTAAATTATTTCAGGTTTGACATCAGTCATAACAAGGCAGCCTGGATAACAGGAATTTATTTTAAAATGGCAGAGATGTAATAAAGTAATGTAATAATGTAACATGGGAGACAAAAAAATTGCCTTCTAGTGAAAAATTTGGCAAATTCTACTTTCGTATCTTACCCATGAGAAGGTTAAGAGGTTTTACCTTAGTCTTGAAGTACCAATGTAGGGAACTTATTTCTGAAAGCAGTAACTCTTTAATTTGGATGCAGGAAAAGAAAATATAATGAAGCACAATAGCTGCAGGCTGAACATAGCCAGACTAGGGAAAAAAAGGGACATATTTTCATAAGAACAAATAATTAATTATTTTTTCATTATTTAAAGGTAGTGGATCAAGATAAAATCTCTTTCTATAGATTAGAATCTATGAAATTCAGAAAATTTGTACTATCTTATGCAGAGGTTCATATGGCCCATTTTAGTTTTGAAATTTATACATTTCCAGATACATTGAGTACTTGAAAAAGAAATTATAACATATGGAAACAAGCCTTTAAACTCATCAATTATACAATTCTAGCAATTGTTTTCTTTTTTTTTTTCTTTTCCTGCTTTCATACTAGAAAAAAACTTAAATGAAATCAGCATTGTTTCACTGAATTGTAATTAAGGAAATAAGTAAAATATATATTCTGAATAAATAGAACAGAATGTGTTAAAGTTCAGATAAAATGCTTAACATAAGCAAAATCTAGTCTTACTTTCATTGTCTTCTCTACAATTATTTCTATTTATATTATGCTATTGCCAAATGATCCAAATAGGAGCAAAGTCTCACTGTAGGTCACAGAAAAGCTCAAAATTAACCCATAGAGAACATAGAGTGCAAAACTGTGGCTGGTTTTTTATTTGTTTACATTCTTAGCAGTGGTTAATAGTTCTTAGGAGACCTGCCTCAGAAAGAAAAAGGTTTTCACACATTAGAATATTTAAGGAAGTTTCAGGAGATGAAGAAGGCTATTGATAACAGGAATTTTAATGGGAAGTGTACACCACTGTACTGCATATTGCTTTTGCCAGGGATGTCTGGTTAAAGAATTTTTTTTTTTTTTGCTATATTATGAATTTCTATATGTATTTAAAACCTCCTCAAAAAGTTGCATGGAAGCGACTAAGTTACAGGGATAGAGACAACCCATAGATTTTTGTTATAAATCTATGGTTGTTCCAGCCTACACCACTGTAAAAGGTTTTTTAAATGATAGCTGCACTGCTCTCTGTTGTTCGTGTTTATGTGTTCCAAGCCTGGATCAACTAACATTGTACAAAACAGTGGCAGGCTTTAATGATGACAGCTGTGAAGAGATCCAAAACTCAAAAGTTGTTGTTATTGTCTTTCCTGAGGTATGCTCTGACAATATCATTCATGATAGGATGTCACAGCAGCTGCTCAGGATAGGCACCAAGCAAAACCACATAGCAGCAATACAGACCAATAAATAGCAGCTTCCCACTCAGTAATATCCTCAAGCTGGCATGATGTCTTTTAATGAAAATCTTGCACCTTCTGTTTTTCCATAGTCTAAAGAAAGTGGCCTTTCACATCCATAACCAGTTGCTCTATTAGTGGGTGAATTCGACACACCAGAACAATTGGTTTTTCAACTTTCTTAAGAAGAAAGAAACACTGATAGGAAAAAATCTGTCAACTAGAAACATCAACTTTGAAACTTAGAAAGGAGAACTTCACTGCAACTTCACTCCTAAAGGACAGGAAACATTGGGGAAAAAGAATTAGCAACATCATTAGTGTGCCCTAATCTTTTTTTCTTTTGTAGAAGTTTTTATTTTAGAAAGTTAAGCCTTTTTCTTGATTTTTTTTTTTTAACACAGATTTGAACACTTCCACATGTGCAGATGTGGAAAGTAATTATGCAACTACATTCAATTAAAATTGGGATGTGGGGTAAGTGACCTCAGCATCCAAGAAGTACAGTGAAGGATAAGATATAAA
Source organism: Alaudala cheleensis (assembly GCA_013398995.1). Lineage (NCBI taxonomy): Eukaryota > Metazoa > Chordata > Aves > Passeriformes > Alaudidae > Alaudala > Alaudala cheleensis. Next base: position 59,851 of record VWYE01022972.1, on the reverse strand, counting down.
GAAAAAATAAGAAAAGTTTAAGATCAATAAGAGTTTGTTGTAAAAGGCTATGAAAATAGAGATCTGAAGAATCTTGAAATACACCATTTATTACACAAATGTTCTGGTCACCAGCACAGAAATGGCAGATGTTTTGTGCTTGTGATCTGATAAGTTCTAAACTATTATATCCTTTGGAGTTGCAATACAAAGCAAGAGGTAGTGGAAGACAAGCTCTCTTGAATTAAAACAGATCTTTGAGAAAAGCATAAATGAAGAATTCTATGATATCTCACTCTCATATCAGTCTGTGCTACAGTTTTTATTTTCCTGAGCTCCAAAAATTGTGCTCCTTTTTGTAGTTTTATTACTTGCAAAGTTGATAAGGAAACAGCTGTAAGCTTTATAACCAAAATGATAACTCTGAGTTTATACATTTCTCTCTCTCATCTGATAGTTTTCTTTCTGTCGATGGTGCTACAGGACCTTTTTCTAAGAGCAGTACAAATATAATTCTGGATTTTCACCAGGTGTCATGGCACTGGAATTGCTTCAGCATAGTTTAGTATTGGGCAGATGGAGAACATGTAAAGCTCCCTACATGTGATGCCACACAGCACCTCTCACATTTTGCATTCTGGCATAAAATGTGAACCAACCAACAGATGTACTTAGTGTTTAATTCGACACCAGTGAAAAGATGTGCAACTCTGTATGCATTGGGTAGATTTTATATTATAGCATGCTTAAACATACAGCTAGATTCTGCTAAACTAATAATTCCTTTCAACAGCAAACTGTTGGAATATATGGTTAAATACGACCTGCCTCATATTCCAAATTCAACAGAAATTAAATTAAAAGACAGAACAACTTAAGTATTCATTGATTGTATGATACAGGACTACCTGCATTATCTTTGGAGGGATCCCACAGACCTAAACACCCAGCTTTCACATCACACAATGGAGGCAAGACAAATCTTAACCTCTATTGCACTACTTGTTAAACATTTTAATACTTCTCTAAGTTGCAGGCTTAAAACGCTAAGACTAATTTAGATCTTGGTGCTCCAATATTAAGCCGACAGAAGCCTAAAAAATGTTTGAATATAAATGTGCAATGTAAAAAAAAATATTTATCTTTTTTAATCTTTCTTTTCAGGAACAAATATCTCCATTACATTGGTTGTCCAGTTCCAAGAAAGAATTCAGTATTAAATGACAGATAAGTTCACCATAACTTTCAGGATTTGAACTTTTGTTTCTGTATTTTTCTGACTAAAATCTATCCTTGCTAAAATTCAACTCAGGCAAGTGTTTGTACACAGAGTTCACAAAAATAAATAGGCATAAAAACGTGTATTCGAAGTATTCTCTCAGCATGCAGGGTTAGGACTAGATAATAAAATTTCCTTTGCAATATAAGGTACAGCAAGTGTAAGCAACACAGACAACTGCAATAGTAATTTAAACAAAGTCTGCAGTACTCTAAGCAACTATGGAGTGAACACATTAACAACTGCCTCAAGTGAGAGAAACATTGAGTGCTGGAAATGCTCAGAGACTGGCACGATACATTATGTCTGAAAATTACTAAGGGAAAGTTTAGAAGTTAACAAATGAACCCATTTTAAGGGAAATTGGAGCCTATCTATTTCCCTTCAGATGTAGTAATTTAATGGTTTTATAGGGTTCTTGCATGTATGAGATAGAGAAAGGGGAGGAAAATGTGATCCTTTCAGGGGACTAGGACTTGAAAGATGACAGAGGGGTTTGTACATTAGCTGCAGTTTACCCTCCAAACAAATTTATATACCTGTAAAGAGAGTTCCACTTATCCAGTTACGAAGAAACAAATGCATGCAATAAAATGATAATTAGTAGATACAATTTGTGTTTCATCAAAAATATAACATCTATATCAATATTTTTTGTACTGGTAGGAGGTCTGCCTCTTTCATTTCTCGATAGCAACCTCATTTTTATTTGTGGAAGAAGGATCTCTTTAATGTGTGCATCTTACAATTCCCTGTTTTACTGACTTTTTGTTTGTATTTCTTAGGGCAATGAGTAGAAAATAAATTCAGTATAAAATTAGAGATTTGATTTTGGAAATTAATGTGTATTATGCAAATTAATAGAAAATAATTAGGTAGAAATTTAATTTACTTTTCAAAGTTAAAATGGGCCTAATTAATGAGAAGCCTTCTGAGAAATTATTGGCTTTTATACCAAGCCAGCGATTCTTTTCTTATATGACTGACATCGCAGAAGTAGCCAAAAGCTTTCTTCAGCTGAAATGGTAGGAGTCTATGTACAGATACAAGGAATTGAAAAACCCTACAGCAGCCAAAATAAAGTGACTTGAGTAAAATCTTTGCTAACCTAAAACTTACATCAAACTCCCTAGAATCTGATGAGCTATTTATGTGAAAACAACCCAGCTCTGAGGAGTAGACTGTTCCAGCTGTCTTAATAAAAACCTGTTGTTGTATTCTCTAAAATACTGTTTGGATATATAAGGATTCAGTTAGGATTGTTTCGGTTTTTTTCCCCTGTAGAGCCGAAGGGATTTGGAATGTCTGGAAAAGCTTCCAAATGACACCAAACATGTTTCTGTGCTGTAGTGGTTTTGAGTGGAATAAAGTAAATTTTCTTTGTAGCAGTCCTAAATTTCAGGTTTGTGACCAAAACACTGTTGATAATGTGCCAATGTTTTAGCTGTTGCTGAACAGTGCTTACACAGCATCAAGGCTCTATTTCCCACTCTTCCCTCAACACTGAGTAGGTTGGGGAAGATGAAAGGCTGAGAGGGAACAGAACAGGGACATTAGACATAAATTAACCAGAGGATTACTCCAGCAATGAAACCTGAGCTGGTGTTTATTAGGGGTTGGCAGTGCTCAGTGACTGGCTGAGCAGTGACAGCTGCTTATGAGTAATTGCTTTTACAGCACTAGGTTTTGTTGTTTTTTGTTTTATTTTTTTCTTTGTTTAGTCTTTTTAAATAATAATTATAACAATAATATTATTAACAACAAATTTCGACAATAGTGGAAGTTCTTATTTAGAGATCATCAAGCAAGACAGTGAGGAAATACAAGGATATTGGACTCATAAAGCCTTTTCTGTTACTCTTTGTGGGGAAGGTGCAGATGCACAGTCTATTACAAGATTAATTTGATCTTGCTTGAACTCTTTGAACACATCTAGAATAATACTACTGTTATAAAAACAAAAAAGAGGAAAACGATGCATATCTAATCTGCTGAATTTACATAAAACTGTCAGTATATCATCAAACAATGGGTCAAATTTACTGACATCAGAGCAGTTACAGTTTCAGTTGCAGCACAAGCAATTTAAATATGCAGCTGGTAACACTAGGAAGTAGGTGGGTTTTATAATGACTGGTATCAGTAGATGTTAGACTAGGACTGGATGAGCATTTTCCTCTGTGATCTAGCTCACCTGTAACCATTTGCTATAATTATCTTATGGACACCCAGCAAGAAAGATCTGATCTTGTCTCTGAAATGATTTCAGTGAACACATACATCGTCAGCCACTTAACTGTGTCCCGGCTAGTGACCCTGCCCATGAACTAGCAGTAGGACATGGCAGATTCCTGCTGTGCCTATGCCTGACAGCTCTAAATAGGAAATCTGCCAAGCATATCAAGTCAGTGAGTGATTGCTTGCAAGCAAGTGATTAAATTGCAGGTTATTTTTATTTAGCAAGAGGAAGAGTAATGAGTCAAAAGTGTTTCTGAGGGCTGAGAGAAGTGCAAGCTGGCATATTGTGCTTGATGCAATATGAAGTCACAGGAGCATGATTTAAAGGCAAAATGGGCTGGAATAATTAAACTCCTTTTAGAAAAAGTAGTTTGCAGCTGAAGATTTGAAGGAAATCTCAGCTGCCAAAATGAAGCTTTGGTGCTTGTGCTTTATCTGCCTGGTTCAAAATGTACCCACTCTGCTTCACAGTCTCAAAACACAGATAGTCACTATTCATGTTCTCAAATGCAGACTTTACAGTGATATATTTTAATGCCTAGTCTTGAATTGTAACTATTTGAAATAAAGACAAAAATTTATTACTTTAGGGAAAGATTCTTCCCTTCAGTTTTGTAATGAAAAGCAGGGGAGGGAGTTGGAAGAAGTTTATTAAGTTAATATGTAGAGCCAGACAAAAATGTTGATCAAACAAGATTATTATCTAATGGAAATTACTTTCTGTTTCATTACATTTCTCTTTGTGAATGTGTTCAGATAGGAATGCTTGATGAAACAGTGAACTCCCATCTAGCATTTTTATGAAATGTCATTAAAAAAACAGAAAGCGTAACTAGTCAGCAAATGAATAGCAAAGATCAAATCAGAACAAATCAATTACTTGGCTTTCTCAGCAATGTCAGTGATGTGCATGCAAGATACTCAGCATGAATGTGACAAATTTTTTGCTGTGTTTTTCCAGTCCCACTATACAAATCACCCAGTCATGGTAGCTACTTACTACTTACAACCTAATTTCCTATTACATGAAGATCTGTGAGGTCAACCATATATTTCCCATCTCAAAGTTCTTTTAAGAAACTATCTAATAGCATGAAAATAAGCATGTATCCCACAGCCACAAAAAAAAATGTACACCAGCTGACTATTGTTTTTACCTAACTTCAAAGATAAGAGCATACTGGAAATTTAAAAAAATAATAAAAGGAATTACCTTTTTCTTCCATTGCAAATTTCAAAATAGACATTGTGCAAAAAAAGACATTTGTTTGCAACCCTTGCCTGGGTTACAAGGTATTAAGGATTATAAGAAGTAATCTAATATATTGCATAGTGTGAATTATTTATTAGTTTCTAAAAATGTATTGTACTATAGACTGAAAATATTTGAATACTCTATGTAGCATACATAATATATATTATACACACATACATACACTCTCTCTGTACTTTTCCCAGAAGGAGTTTGATTTCTATTCCTTTATGAAAAACTAAAATGGATTTCACTGTTTTCCGATGGTAACTGTTTTAAACAATCACATACAATTATTTGTTTGGCAGAAAAAATGCCCAAAGTAGGTTGCTCTCTCTGCAGTCACTTACATCACACACTGCACACAAGAAGGTACACAATGCATTTGTGGGCATATTTGTTTCCAAATAAAGACATAATTTGTAATTCAACTAAAGGACTTACGGGAATTTGAGTATAATCAAATACGACAGAACAAATATAAAAGTGAATAGGTTGGCAACAATCCCTGTTAGTGCTTGACTACAAGATTGACTTTCATTTTAAAACACCTCCTTACTCATTCCTCTATAGGTGCTATTGTTATAGCTATGTGGAATGAAACTATTTTAAAATAGATTTCAAAACTATTGAGAGTGGTCTGCATAGAAGTCTGTTGTGCTTTTACCAATCATTTGCACATGCTGCATTGTGAGTATGGGAATAATCCCCAAGATATTAGTAAGTCTGAAATTTCATGTTGAGCTGGCTAGCAGTAGTGCACTTTTTCTTTCCTTTCCACATGCAAACCTTTGCTAGTTGGGATATGTGCAACATTAAGGGAATGGTGCAGCTGAATGTGATGATGTTATTAACATTATCTTTAATGACATATGAGAATACAACAGATATGCTCAAGATATAAGACCTTTCTTTCATGAAACTATCTTGTTCTATGGGTTTTTCCTAGCAACATATTTTGGCACAAATATTTCTTCTTCTTCAAGCACCTGCTGAAAGAAATCTAGTTATGTCACATTTTTACTGCCTCCTAGGAAGCCATGTTTGTATGTGAAATATTTGGAAAATAGTCACAACAAAATCCTCATTTTCTCTTAAAGATGTGAAAATACAAACTGAGAATTAGTATTCGCAAAACCCCAGACTCTTCACAAACTGATATTCTGTCTTTTCCAGAGACAACATTCTAAAGCATTCATTCTCCCACAGAATAAGCATTTGGGGAAAAAAAAACAACCAAACAAACCAAAAAGAAACAAACAAAAAACAACAACAAAACAAACAAACAAACAAACAAAAAACCCCAAAAAACCCCAAAACTGAAATACAAAACAAAAATGAAAAGCAAACCCACACAATATATTGTTAATCAGACATTTTAGATTTCTTTGAACTGAAATGCAGTGCATTATATCTGGATGCAGAGAAACACAAGGAGGGTTTCAAACATGCAGTAGCAGTACTTGGGCTGCTGTGTTTCCAAAAAAACATCCATCAAGTAGAAATCTGTGTTTGGAAATAAATACAGGTTCTGATGGGTAAAAGAGAAAAAAAAAAATCACCACACACACAAATCCAGCAGTGGAACAGGCTGCCCAGAGTGACTGTGCAGTCTCCATTCTTGAAGATTTACAAAACCCAACAGGATAAAACCCTGAGCAATCTGCACTGAAATCAATGTTGACGCAGCATTGAGCAGGAGACAAAGTGACAGTCTCAAAAAAATCCCTTCTCAACCTGAATAAATCTGTGCACTCTGACACAGAAAATTAAAAGACAGAGACAGAAAACTTCCGTGTGCAGGCTCACATTTCTTTCACTCAGGAATGGAGGTTATAATATAAATGTTCAATCTATGTTATGGGATGTTCTCTTCTGGCACCATTAATTCAATAATCTAGTGAGTTACAGAGAGAAACTTAACAACATGATTCTTACAAAATGTTTTTTCCTGAAATTTTGGGATGATATAGATTTAAATCTTTTAATTTCACATATGTAAAGTAATTACATATATGAACAATAACTACATATATTATTATACATACTTAATATCTTGCATATATGCAAACTATGTGTAGTAGTTAAACTTAGTATAAACCTAATATGCCTTAAAAGTGCACTGTAATAAGTTGATACCTCTTAACATTATATTTTCGAAGCCCAGATCATATATCCTTGGAAATAGAATAAGTTGCTTTAGGAAAAACAGGATAACTCTTAAAATTACCTCTGATCTTACAGCAGTGCCAGCTTTCCAGAATTCTGTCCAAGTCTTTCCTGCCTCAGCACAAGCACACACACATGCAAATTTGGGCTTGATGTTTATTTTTTTTCCCTTCACACTGCTGAAAGAAACATTAAAGTCACCCATGCTCTGAAAATTGTAACAGACTGGATGCAAGAGGAGATGAAGATCATGCAGCTAAGTTTGAGTATGAATAATAAAGTAGATCCTGTTTGAACAACTGCAAAAGAACGTAACACACACAAATCCAATTAATGTTTTGGAGGGAGCTAACTGTGTCAGGAACAGGATCCAACACTAGTCTTGATCTTTTATATATCATTACAAAGAAGGCTAGGGACCCTTCTAGGCTAGGGACCCTTCTAGGTGAGGGCACCTATTGAACATATAGAAGTTCTACCTATAGTTGTATCTCAGGTCATATATACAGTTTCATTATTACGTATTCTGAAACTGGCCGGAATTTTCAATATATGAGTTTAATTCCAGTCTGAACAACCTCAGACAAAGACAAATTATCTACTTCACAAACAGTTGATATGTTTTAGGTTGCTTTTTCCTTTTTTAATTTTTTAATTTTCTCCATTTTGTAGTGTAAAGACTACTTATATCCCTATGTTTCTCTCACAGCAGGCCCTCAACAGCTTCCCGTAGATTCAGCTGACCATGGTTCTGCAGGTAAATAAGAGGTGTATGATCTTTAGCTCTTTAAAAGGGTGTTTCAGACTAACAAAATGGAAGTTAATGTGGCTAACTACAGAATGAGCTCACTTCACAGTGCAGTCATGAGAATAACAACAAAATCTTTTATCTGATATTGTGGATACAGTTGTACCATTGAGTAAAGAACTAGATGGATGTTTAAAATACTCTATAATAAAAAGAAAAAAAAAGTGACAGGAATGGATAGTTACAAGTTTGAAGAGAAGAATAGGTATTCTTACAAGAGGAAAAATGCTGTATCATTGCATATTAATATCAGGATAAATGATGTGGAACATCAATGCCATTAAATTGTTCAAATTTATAGTAAATAATGCTAAGAAAAAATCAGTCTTACAAAGCTTGAAAAGAATATGTCACACTTGGGAAAAAAGCCTCAGCTGATCATATGTATGCAGGTAAATCTAAAATCTTGTTTGAAAATTAAGAATGAAAATGATACTCACCAGCTAGACCAGCCTGTATTCTGGAAAGCAGAAAGTATGAAAAGGTCTTTGGAAAAATGACATATATGTTTAACTCAAGATGAACTGCTGGTGCAGCATACTGCTATGGGAATAAGGAATGCTGTATGCAGAGATGTATAGAGGAGGAAATACTTCATGAAAATGAGGACTAGTTTTTTCACAAAGGTCACAGATGACAAACATATAGGGCACATTTTATGGCTCTTCAGAGTGTTTTGGCTGTATGGGTCTCACAGAACTTATTTCCTGCCCTTATGGCTACTCCAAGAAATAGTGTCTCAGAAAATTCTGGTTTTGACCACCTGTGCCAAAACAGCAGAACCTACCATGCTTGGCACATATGCATTGTACCACAAGTATCTGTAAAAGCAGCTGCTTTAAGTGATGCAGAAAGTGCATATTGGATACTAGCTTTAAATTCAAAGAGGGAACACAGAACACTACATTCTGCATATGCAGCACAACACAGCATCCCAGCTACATGGTTTTTTACCTTTATGTTACATAACTCAGCTAAGTTTTCTGCCTCCCATTTCAGAAATGAGACTAATGGCTGAAGACCTGGGTCTCCTGCTCACTCTGTGATTTATGCACACTATGCTGACAGCACATCATGTTTCCCAATCAAACTTTGTACCACTTAAGTCCTCTTTGATTCTAGACTTAGCTTTGGAAATAATTAGCTACATGTAAAATATGCCAAGCTGTATATAACTATTTTCCATTCTAGGGCATAAACAGTCTTGACTAGTTTGCAGATGTTTACTCCCTACATAATGTATTTACTGTTGTTTGTTCATTATCTCTGAAGACCAGAGTTTAACTCCCAGCAGTGGGATTAATAAAAAAGAGATACATATAGAGACCACTGTACTCTCTTTCACCATCCCTCGAATCCCCCCCACTAATATTCTGATATTAAAGATCATGTTTTTTGGTGTCCACAATTTTATAAATCTACAGAGAAACAGAAAACTTCAGTTAAAAAAAACCACAACTTGAACAACCAGACGTTTGAAAAAGGTGGTTAGAAGGGTTTCTGGTATATCCACAGAAAGGGTAAGAGGTGACTTGATTACAGCTTACAATTACTTACAATGAGAAGATTTCTGATTGCAAATAGGCCTTTAATTTAACAAATGAAGCATAACGAGATCCAATATTTGAAGATGGAAGCTAGATGATTGATATTAGACTAGGTGCATATTTTTATCAGTGACTCTAATCAACTATTTGGACTATTTACCTAGGGAAGTACTTGGTTCGTCATCACTGAGAATTTAAATGAAAATTGTATGTCCCTGAAAGATATGCAATTGCTCAAGCAGAAATTATGGACTTCATGCAGGAAACACTTGAAGGAATTCTGTCTTGTATTATGCTGTAGTTCTGACAAGGTGATTATTATGGACTCTTCCTGTCCTAAAAGTTGAGTGACATTTAGTTCCATTAAAATCAATGTGAATTTTGCCCCTGACTGGAATCAGGATTTTCCCATCTGAGTTTACACTAGACCACTTTACAGCCTCACTACCACAATAAAAATGTCTTCAAGTATGGGGAAATCTAATCATATTTAATTGTCTTCAACACTCCTATGGTGATGAAAAAAAGACTTAAATGCAATACAAATTAGGCATTCCTAACAACTATAAATTAATACTTTTAGTAAGTTTATTTTTTAGAACTGAAAGATTGTGTTTAAACTAGTCTCCTGCCATGCAGTTTGAAGCACATACTTAAATTTGCCAGCTGTAAAGTGTTGCTGATAATAAGTTAAGGTTGATATAGCTGTAAATCAAAAGAAGGAAGCAACTGCCCCCTGTTTCTTGTGCTTAAAAACCTCTTGTCTCCCTTGGACAGTAAGGAAGCCTTTTTGTAGTATTAAATTGTTATTTCCTAATCTATAATAAAACAGTCACTAAGCCACTGTGTCAGAAGGCTGTCATAAAAAATGTACGTGGTAGAGTGACATTATTAATTAGATGTATTAAGAAAATTCAATACAAGTTAAAGATATAGATTTAGCATTTTCATTACTACAAGCAATAAATGATACAGCTAGAAAAAAAGAAGAAAATCAGGGATACAGAAAGCCAACCTGAGTTATACTACATCCCTCTTCTTTTGGTATGAAAATAAAATGAAGTAAACTGAAGAGCAAAACTACAAAAAATTTCATTTCTTAGAGTTATTATATATGAAAAATTAAAAAGACAAAGGATTTACCATTGAAAGATACCACAGTGCTTAAAAGCATTAGGTATTCTGTCTGGTTTGTGCATCTAGATTTGCAGTAAAGGGGGGGTGGGTGTTAAAATGTTTAAAGTTTTGTGTAACTAGGTTTACAGAGGCTAAATGTCACTATTAGTGTGGAGCTGGAGCATCAGGTTTATCCATACAACAGCTCACAGGGCAGGACAGAGATATTATCTCCCATTCTGGAGGTGGGGACTCATGTGAGAAGAGCCACAAGACAAAATAACCCAAGGATTTCCCCTCCTGACTGCCATCTTGATCAAGGTACATCCAGAAGCATCTATCAGGATGCCAACAGTGTTTTGCGTCCAAAAACTGAGCAAGCAGCTCTGCCATAGAGACTGAGATGCCAAACACTGTAATTGTTCCATGTCAGTAGTTGTTGAATATGACTGTCCTTAGAAAACAGCATGAATGTCTCACCTCAGCTGCAGGCATCCTAGAACCAGCAGTGTTGACATATGGACTGCAGGATAAAGAACATGCTATTCAGCTCTCTCTTTTTTTTTTTTTGTGGTCTGGTAGACAGTTCACAGACAAAGTGGTAGTGGCTCCATCTCCTGCTAAAGGGAGGAGGAGCACTGTGGGTATCACAGCAATTCATTCATCAGATGGATTAATGACAAAATTAATCAGACTGAGAAAAAACAGCTTCCTTATCCACCTCAAAGGCCATTAGGAGCTCAGCTATTGAATGGATACATAATGCAAAAGGCTGAGGCATATTTTGTGAGAAAAACAATGTGTGTGTACCCCTGTCTGATAGATTTCAGAGACAGACTGTGTGGGATGAGGGCCCCAGAGTCTAGAAAAGGTACAATGAATAAGAACACACCAGTATGGCATTTCCAGCTGCCTTTGTACCACTCCATACAAAGCACATCATCCTGCCTGCAACCTCTCCTGTAGCTGCATTCACTTAATCAACAGAGGAAATTATACTTTATGTTCAGACTCCTTTTACCTGCCTCTTTGGTGCGAAGTTCATAAATCTGTCACAGCAAGAGCATAAGTGCAGGTTTACTAAATCTAAGGCAGGCACTCCAGCACCTCAACTTATGAAATTTAAATCTTTACAGGCAAAAATAACAGCTTTCATCATCTCCTTTAGGAACAGATTACATGCCTACAGTCCACTTTGAGATTTCTTGTATTGAATTCCCTAATACTAGAAACACTTTGGTCAAGAAGACAGCAGACAAGTCTTTTGTCTCTTTGTGAAGATAAGTTGAATTTTAAAATATAAATAACTTAAAGACATTTGAATGCATAATCCGCATAATCATTCTAAATGTTACATTATTAAAAACCCCTCAGGTAGGAGAGATTAAAAAGTCCTACTGAACTATTGCAATGAATATGACTTTTTATTTATTATTAAATGGATATTAATGGACTAAAGAGATGGTAAATACATTTTACATAAAAATCATTTAGTCCTAATAGGGCAAATGGAAAGATGACATGCTAATTTCCAACTTGAAAAATTCGTCCTTACACATCTTAGCTGCTTCGCTTCCTTTTATATTGATTTTGGGCTTCCAGACAATGAGATTATATTTTGAAGCATTCACACAGGAGAGCGTAAGGACAAGGCTATAACAAAACAATTAGATTCGTATAAATGAGTCTCTAAAGACTTGAGTAAAGCATTATTCTTTGCTCAGAAAGTTATCAAATTTTTTCTTTCACCCATCCATCACATTAGGTGGTGTGAAATGGTTTTAAGAAAGCAGGTAAAATTTTAGTCCACCAGACAAGAAAAAATTTAGATTTTTGATGACCCTATGCTGAAACACCTCGTTAAGAAGGGAATAGTAAGTTTCAGTGATGCTGTCAAACAATTCTTCAACAACTCTGCCATGGTGATACTCCTGCTAACAACAAAAGACAGATGAGACAGCATTAAATGTAACAGTAACCTCAATATCAATTACAAGACTAGGTACTCATGACAAACATTTGTGTCAGGATTTTCCGTAATTCAGTACTCATGCACTTGAGAAATAGAAAATGCAGCTGGAACATAAACTACACATGGGAACTCATCTGGATAAAAATGAGATCCTGAGTTCTTGCACACAAAACTGGACAGTGTGCAGACTGAAGTATTTTTATACAAAACCTAAATTTATCATTGAAGGCAGAAAATTCCTTGTAGCTTTGCTTTTCCTTATTTTCTCCTAGACCCATTAGGGGGCAAAGATGCAGGGGTGGACAGAGGAAGCTAAGAGGGAAATAGTCAAATTGAGAGAGGCTATTTCCCTGAAACAAAGCCTTGTCTATATGAAATATCTGCTTTGAAACAAAAAGATTTCAGACAAACAGTGTGAACAGAGCATAAAATGACTGCAGGGACAGGAACTTGCACTTCACTATTTCATATACTGGAAATGTATTAAGGACAGTCCTGAAGAAGATGCTCCAGTGAAGTTTTCCGGGGTTTAGTTTGGGGATTTTTGCCAATTTACAGCCATAGGTTTCTGTACAAAAAACCAAAATCAAATGATTGCTTCAAAATTATTGATTTTTTTTTTCTCATTGGAGTATTTTACTCTAGTCAAATAGGTTTTTGTGTTGTTTATTACAATAATAATGAAATATATTGATTGAAAGGTATTCAGAGGACATAGAAATGGCAAGAAAGGACACAGAAAACATTCACATTTTCTATATTTCCTTCTGCCTTCTCTCAGGTGACTGGGTACATTTATGGTGAGGAAACTATACATAAGAAACAGGATCTCAACAACTGTAGCATCTACCTGGACTCCTAAAAGGCAGAAAGGCAGGACAGAAGCTGAAAAGTAGGCATGTAGTTGTGCCAGGAATATCCACCAAAGTATAGTCTTGCTACTCAGCTCCATGATAAATTTATGTGAAAATTCTGCCTCTAAATAAAGGAACTAGCCAGGTGTCTGAAATTTTGTCTTGCACAGATACTTGGGACAAGTGCACTGAGATGTATATCAAGTGTTCTCATATGTTTTTGGAAGTCCCAAATCAAATACTTCAAGGGAGTTAGGTTGCAGAATACCTTGGGTTTGGGCCTTGTTATTGCCTAGGAATAAAATAGGTAGGAAGCAATATAATACTGGCATGATCAAGGCAACCCAGGACACATGTAGAAGCAGAAATACTGATGTAGGAGGTTATTTGATGCAAAAAGCCCAAGAGGTATTAATTGTTTTCAGTCATTTTTAAGACTGCTGAATAAGTAAATGGGGACTTAAGAAGATGGAGTAGGATGCCAGAATTCTGTATATAGGTTTTACAATTTATTTTCATTCCAGCTTGCTAATTTTTCTTTCTATATTTCCACTTCAATAACTGTAAAGTAGAAGGAGGGATATGACTTGCACACCCTGATCAAAAAAACTTTGTGTGACTAGGGCTCATTTATTATAATTGCCTCTGCATCAACCTGCCATTTGGTCTTCTATCTAGGGAAATGTTGGCTGCTTAGCATCAATTTTTGTTTCAGTTTTCTGCTGTGACCCAGCACCACCATTACACTGTGCAACAACTAGTTTTGATGTGTAAGCCAACATATGGCCATTAAACTATTGGCTTCAATTACAAACATAAGGACTCAGAAGTGTGACTTATTAGCATGAAATTATTAAGTTCCTCTTAGATAATGTGGCCTCATCTTTTCAGTCAAACAAAAATACATACAAAACTAGACTTACAAGACTTAATTTTCTCAGAGGATATGCACTGCCATATTATGGGCACAGTTAAAAACCCTTCCTTAATAGAAGTGTTAGCAAATGTAGATTACTTGATCCTCACATTCCTGAGTTTCTCTTTTGATATATGCCATACCTTGCTTTGTTCTTTTTATTTTCTAAAAAAAAAACAAACTTGCAAATTGCAGATTCTGAATCTTATGTATACAAGATAATGTTTCATGACATGTAAAGAAAAAAAAAACCTTTGGAAAGCCCCAACTATTTACCTATAAACATTACTCTAAGGAAAGGAAATTTATACTTTGTCCCTGTGTTGTGGTGAAATCTCACCCAATATACCAAGAAGGTTTTTTCCTGTAAGCTCTTGTCATGCTTTCTGCATTCTGTGTAATGAATCTTTCCTGTCAATTTTACTATTTCCCTTTTTGTATTTTCATTAACATCAGTCATTAAAACAAGATTGGGCAAAGTGTTGGAAAACCGACCCTCAGGAAAGACTTTATTTAGAAAGCGCACACCATTCTACCACCAGAGTAGTTTAAAATGCTGCAGTTATTTCCCTGCAAGCTTCAGTGTTTTGGATTATTAAAATAGATTTTTACAGTATTTGGAGAAAACAATATATTTCAAAAATAATGGTGGAAGTTCCACAGTACTTCAGATAGCCCTTGAAGTTCAATTGTACATTCTTAAAATTATAGAGAATAGAATGGGAGGGACTAAAACATCACCTAACTCCTTTGTGTCTCCAAAACAGCATTAGCTATGGCTACATATTTCTGATAGATGTTGTCCCATCTTGGTATATCTTTGAAAATATTTGTTACCTTTTCTGGGTAAATAAAAAAGATTACAATCCAAAAATTAAACACCTTTCTCTAAATGAAATATTGTTTTTATTTTGACTTGTAGCTAGTCCTTACCTCTTCCTCAGCTACTGCATCTAGGAAAATAATTGGCTGTTCCCTTTCACAGGACACAATGAATTCACATGATGAAGGCAATACTAACAAAGATAAGTTTGGTGGAAGAGTTAGAAGTTAGGAGCAACCTAGCCTGGTTCTCTGAAAAGGAAGAGAGAAAGAAAAATATCTTTTATTTTTTTTATTTTCTGAGACAAAATTTGCATAGACTGTGACTGAACAAGTACTAAAAAAAATGGGGTTTGGCATAAATTTTACTGTAGCATGTATTTATGATAAGCTGATTCAAAATAAATTCTAAGCAGAAAAATCAGTTGTTTTGACACTAGCACATTCCAAACACTTCACAAGCATTTTTGTCTCATAGCAAGACATCTCCTTCTGCTTAAAAAATACTTCCTTGAATTAATAATTTTCAATAATGTATCACTAAGAATAGAGAGTTGGTCATACATATGAATGGAAGATGTTTTGTATCAGAATGAAAATGAAGTGCTGCTTACTTTGCCAGAAATAACTGCCTCTGCCTTCGCCTCTCTTCCTCAGAAGCAGATTTATTATTGCCATTATTCATTCCTGTATGTTGTCTTGGGGAACACTTTTATGTGGAAATGTCACTTATTTTCAGATGCCAGTAACTCGAATTGCTTTACAGCTTCATTAAAAGCCACCACTGCTGCTGGCTGCTCAGCAGAGATCTCAGCTAGTAAGCTCTGATGTGCTCTTTACAGCCAAGTTGAGAGGCGGTTTTAACTTGTGCTTTCCACTTGCCCTATAAATAAAATACTTTTAAAAGCTAAACGGTCCTGTCTTCTCTCCCCCATTACCAGGCAATGAATACCTGCCATTTTCAGAGCACTGCAGGACTAAGGACCTTTCCTGTCTGTAAGCCCCAGCCTGACAGGTTGTGGCCGTGAGCCTGCACCCATGCTCACTTAGCTTGTCGTGTCTCCAGCCCCCCAGACCAGCCAGCCTGCTATGGGACACACAGCACTGTCCCATCTTGCTATGCCAGTGTAAGGCATTATTTTTCATCTGTGTTTTAGCAAAGAAAGATGACCAGACGTACTTTTGACAGATAGCTTGTTACCTGATTGGTTTCCATGCCAAAATTTGTACTAAAATAGACAACATGTCACTTGGGATTCAACCCCAATAAAGGTTTTCTTATTGGTTTATAATTGTCATTCTGGAAAGACAAAGACTGTTTGCTAATTTTCAGATATAACCCAATATTAGACATTCAAGAGTTAGGTTAGACTTCACCCCTAGCTCTACTCAATTATTTTAGGTTATTAATTCATCCACTGTTGATTTACAGAAAAGGTTATTGACCAAGAAGAGAAGAAGCCTTCAGGATTACCCATTATTAATTCCTGTTAGAAATGAAATTGCATTCTTGATGAAGTTTGGTATAATAGACAAATCAAACACTTCTATTCCTAGATGATGAGGGATGCAAGCAATAAATCCTGTGAGGAAAATTACCTGAGCAAATGGCAGACATACTAAACTCAATCAGTAAGTTCTTACTTTTATTTTTAAAAGCCTAAGAATACATACATACAAGGAAAGCATGAGACAGTGTGTTTCATTTGTTTGTTTGCTGGTTTATTTTCTTAACTTTATCACAATTGCTTTAGATAATCAGATTGACATGGATTGAAAGGGGTGGAGAGCTTTGGGGTTCTTTTTTTCTCTATATAAAATTTCATGAACACCATAAGCTGTCAGTAATTATTTTTTGAAAACAAAAAATCCCATATCCAGAAAAAAAATATTTCCAGATAAAATTATGCAAAATAGGAACTTTTTTTAATAAAAGCATTTCAGCTGTTCTTGCACCTGACTGAGATGAAATCAATTGAGCCTGTGAATCAGCAAACTCTTTCTACGCAGAGACATTGTATGACTTTGTTGGTCTTCTCTCCATCTGCTAGCTGGTTAAAAGTCTACTAAGCAGCTCAAGTAGTACAAATAAAGAAGGAATCCAGAGTGTTAGCAAAAAAGCCTTTATCAGTGGCATACAGCTTGCATTCACTGTATATAAGCAATGAACAAAACTGTTGCATGTGTTCATTATACCATAAATTTAATGTATTTGCTTTCTCAGGTTATATAGAGTATGATGGCAGATACTGAGAAATGGAAGTGGTAAAGTAAAATCATTCATCTTTTAATAAATATTATGCCGTGCTGTGTCATCCTGGTCTTCCAAAGTGTATGTTAAATGGAATACAGCGAGCAAAAAAATAAAATGAACAAAGATGAGGACAGTGTTACTGGGAACAGAATCTTATGGAAAATGGCAGTATTAACAATCTGTTCTTAAATATTTCATAGTATCATTCTAAATTCTCCTGTTTTATAAGTGGCTGACTTGAACCATGAAGCACTGAAGTGACAATGGCTCAACAAAATTTCATTAAGATGTGCATCTAACAGGAGTTTTGCAGTTAAATCCATTTTAGGCGACATGTTTGTATTGTTTGATAATCTAAAATGAAAACAGAACACTATTGAGGCACACCTAACAACCCAAGCCAGAACCTGGGCAGAATCAAGGAGGACTGTAAAGATCTTGGGATTCAAGTGCTTTCAAAACCCACAAGTGTCCTTCAGGTGTGTAAACAACAAGTAGAAGCAGAAGGAAAATGCTGGCTTGCTGTTAGACAAGGCGAATCAGTCACTGGCAAGGGGGAGCAGCTCTTTGGCAAGTGACCTGGAATGGCCAACAAGCTCAAGTAGGAGTGAACGGTGAGCTGCTGCATCAAAGCATTCCAATGGGATGCTGGGCCACATCAACAAGGGCATCACCAGCAGAGACAGAGAAGTCATTATCCAACTCTATTCAGCACTTGTCAGGCCACACCTGGAAGAATGTGTTCACTTTTGATCCCCACTGCTCAAAACAAGTGGGCAGTTCGGAAAAGGTCCAGAGAAGGACTCCAAAGGTGACCAAATGAATAGGAAGCCTGACATGTGAGGAAAGGCTGAGAGAATTTTATTTGCTCAGCCTTTAGAAAAGAAGGCTTAGGGTAGACCTTATCACTGTGTGCCACTATTTAAAAGGTGACTACAAAGATGATGGAGACTCACTCTTCCAATGAGTCACATTGAACAGACAAAGGGTAATAGGTTTAAGCTACACCTGGGGAGATTCCCAATAGGAACAAGAGGACAATTTTTTACAATGAGAACAATCAGCCATGAGAATAATCTCCCCAGGGAAACAGAGGATTGGTTCCCTAATAAGGGATACTTCCAAGGTCCAGATGGAAGGGTTATCTTGTCTACACCATGCTTTTGACAAGAAAGTTTGGAACAGATCATCCTTGAGGCCCCTTCCCACCTGCTATTCTCTGATTCTACAAAACAGCTCTTTGAGTCAGATTTGATACTATTAATCGCATGCTGTACATTGTCTTCCAGGGCAATTTTAAGCCTCAGTGAAGCCATATTTTCTGTGACTTTAGGACTATTTCTTTCTGCCAACCTATTTTTAATAAAAAATCCATCATTTCGGTAGGGTCCTTGACATGTCTTTGTGAGAATGCCTTTGACATCCCTTCTTAAGCTGAACTGTGGATATATTTTATTCATGTTGACTTCTTCCTACCTACATATGCATTTTAGAAACAACTGGCCTCGTTCCACACCTTTTAGTGCTGTTTCTTAGCACCTACCGTTTTTATAGTTGTGTACAAGTAAAGGATTGTCTTTGCTCATTTGTGTTTGTACACTGCAGATGAAGATCACCTTACAGTCAGAAATAAAAAATAAGCATGATTATCCTTGGCTTATTGGATACCTCTTTAAGTAAACAAAAACCTACATAAAATAATTGACCCATTTTTCTTCAAGCATATCAGAGCAGACTAGGAACAGCTAGTTGTGAAACAATGTTAACATAAAAGGATAATGGAGGTGGATGCATCACAAACTTTGATTTTGAAGCTATTCCACAATGGTTAATAGTAGGGAAGAGGATCCCTGAGGTTCCCTTTAGAGGCTTCTCCAAAGCCAATATACTCAGTAGGTATCATTAAAACGAAACCACTTTAAATGATACAGAAACCTAATAATGGTGCTTTCTGGTGATTTATAGCTTGAAATCATATGTCAAAACCAACAAATATAATATCATATCCTCAATCCAGCTATAAATCAGAAAGGATGTTTGACTGCAGAGAACCTAAACAGCAGAATCAGCCATAACATCTTTTTTTATCTAAAAGAGTAACTGTAGATTTCCTAAAAGATTAAGCACAATGAAACTTGAGTGTTAATATTTATAATACTGAAATATGGAAATTGAAATTTTAGCAATGGTACTTCTCAGCTACAGTGGTTACATTTACCACTTAAGATGTGCCAGCAAAATAAAAAAATTCTAGCAATATCCTCCTATACCACATATGCCCTTTTTACCACTGAAGAAAAAAAAGAAGAAAAGATAGAGCATGCAATAAATCATAAGGAAAATAAGATCCCTTGGCAACTTTTTAATAATTTTTAATAAATATTTTTAATAATAATAACAATAATAAAAAATAGGAATTAACTATTAATTTATTCTACCTAATATTTCAACTTTTGACATTAGTTGGCATCAACAAATTTGGTGGTAAATGCAGTTAATATGAGACATCTTGCTAAAATTTTAAAGGAACTCTCTTTAGTATTCCTGTGTAAATTCCTGTGGGTGTAATATTAAAGAGAATCTATGTATAACTTATGAGATAGATCACACAGTTTCATTAGAAATCCTTTCACTCTTATTTTTGGACTTCCTGCTTATTTTTTTTATAATTCCAAAAGATATGTTGCTAAGCGTACCTCTGATTTTTTTCCTATAGTCATTAAAATTCAACTATGTAATAGATTTTTAATCTATGATTATCCAGATAGAAAATATTAAGAGTCAAGAAAAAAGTCTGGATGTCTGTTCTCTGACTTAGATGAGCCTGAGATTCTGTGAGCAGTGCTGGGAAAAAAAGTACCTTTATCCTTCACAGTGTTGATCAAAGAACTGAGTCATTCAATGTGATGTGCATGATGACTTATATCAAAGAAAGTGGGAATAGAAAGCTGATTGTTTTTAATGTCCTCAGATTGCTACTACAGTACCTGAAAATTCCAAGACTAACAAAATTATCATCAAAAGGCAAAAGTTATAATTTTTCATATTTAATTTTTAAAACTCCAGTTAAAGAGGAAAAGTTCCCATAGCTGTAGGACTGAGCTTTTTCCTCAATATTTGATAATTTCTTTTGTATTAAAATCTCAACAAGGAAGATAGGAAGAAGATCGTTTTTCTTTAGAAGTAGACCACTTCTAAAGAGAGAAAGAAGGAACAAGACTTGTACAAAAAATCTATGGATCAAATTTCTTACTGTTAAACGACAGTGGAGGACTTTAGGAATGGAGAGTGTTAGTGATCATGTTCAACAGAATTTCCATTTTAACTGTGAAAATTCTTAGTAAATGGCTTAAACAGCAACCTGACTTAAATATCTGGCAACAACTGACCCACAGTGGCCATTTCTGCCTACAGGACTAAGAAAACTTTTTATATTTATTTTCTTAGATTGAAGAAAAGAAGAAAAGAAAATCAATACCAAAAAATCTAAACCAAAAGACCAGAAAAGCAAATCTGAGATGGTTCAGTAGAAATAATTGAAAAAAAAATTTTCAGCATCATTTCTATAATAAAACCCTGATATTTTCCTTTAGAAGCTTAGATTTTAGTTTTTGTGATATCATAAGGGTGCTGTTTATGATAATAATTTCCTGTAACTAATACAGAAAAGTGTTTTGTAGGTTTTTTTTTTTGTTGTTTTTCTTTTGGCTTTGGTTTTTTTGTTTTTAATTAGAAAACCAAGGAATCCTCTGTTCCTTTTCTGTTGAAATGAATCCTCAAAACAGACCCAGTTCAGGCCCAGCTAATTATGAAACAAATTAAGAAAGGACATAGCGGTTATGCGAATATAGAGCAAAAGAAACTATTTGTAACGCTTTCCTCATACCATTTACCTCTCTAAGCCCTCGGAGGAGACTGATATCTCACCAGTCGACATTCCAGGCGTGAGAGGTTGTCCTGGCTGCCGGGCAGCGTTTTGCCCTCCCTTGCCCAGGCTTTCCCGGGAGGTCTCTCCTGTCCCTGTCCCTGCTCCTGCTGTCCCCTCAGGGCTGGCAGGGCTGTTTCTGGCTCGGTTCCCCTGGCTCAGCCCTGTTTTGCCCTGCCTTGCCCAGGCTTTCCCCGGGGCTCTCGCCCGCCCGCCCGTGGCTGAGGGGCTCGGCCGTGCCCTGCGCTGGGGCCGCTGCAGCC
Source organism: Alaudala cheleensis (assembly GCA_013398995.1). Classification (NCBI taxonomy): domain Eukaryota; kingdom Metazoa; phylum Chordata; class Aves; order Passeriformes; family Alaudidae; genus Alaudala; species Alaudala cheleensis. The sequence goes on along the minus strand of VWYE01022972.1, from coordinate 38,457 downwards.
GCTGGCACCGCCTGGGCCCGGCCCGGGCAGCCCCGGCACCGCCCCAGCGCTGCCGACACCGCCGGGACACCTTGGCCCGTGCAGGGCCTTGAGAATTGCGAAGCTGTATTTAGTTCTTCTTTCTTTTAAAGGTAATAATTTTCTTATTATTCATTACTCTTATTGCATTATATCACAGTATTTCCTCAGTAAAAATAACAAAGGCAATGAAGAGACCACATGAAAGAGGAAATCAATAAAGAGGCTCATCACAAAATCTGTAAATAAAACAAAGTTGTGGGGAAAATATCCCTGCTTGAAGAACAAACGGATGCAGCCAGAAACAAAAACAATGGATTTATTAGGATCAACAATACTACCGCTTGCAATCAATATGCAAATGCAATTTCTGTGCTCAAACAGAAATACCGTGTGGAGCAGAATACTTATGAGCTCACATGATTGGGCACAGCATGTGAAAGGCTGACCACTTCCATTGCAGGGACATTATGAAATGACAGCAGGATACATGCAGGATCCACATTTGTCTCTTAAATCCAGAACATTACATACGTAAAATTAAGCTTAAATTTCAAGAATTCAGACTGATATTCAAACACCATTACTGACACTCACCTCAAAAGTAATTTTATCATCTTCCAAGCCATTTGATTCTAATGCAGCATTGCAGTTGGGTTTTTAATTATTATTGTTTTCTTCTTCTTCTTTTTTTCTTCTTCTTTTTCCTGGTGGTTTATTATCATCAATATTCATAGAGGCTGAACTTTGCTCTGTGGATAAAAGACCTAAAATCTTCCATTAAGAATTAAAAAGAAAACAAAATGAAAAAAGGTTAAGATTATTCTACATCACAGTACTTGGAAATTTAAGGTAAGTTTAGAACATCATGATGCCTCTAGAAAAACTGTGAGGGCTGAAAGCTTAATGTCTTTGAACTGACTTAAATAATACACTTACTAAAGGAAGAAAAAGAAAACAGCAGATTCTGATTTTCCTTCTGAGAACGTATTTCTGTCAGCTGCAACATAAGATCTAAAACATCATGTCATATCAGTGATCCCCACTTCACCTTCTGTTTCCACAAAGCTTTTTGCTCAGGCTTCAGTAGGTGTTTCATATGAAACACACAAAATTGTTTTATATCAGTCTGGCATTGACAAGAGACCATTCAACCTAAGATGTCCAGAGCAGAAATTACAGGGTAGAAAACGAATAGAGCATTTAGAATATTGTGCTTTCTCTGGGAACTAAAGAAAACCTGCCCAAAACTGAAGGCTATCTGCACATTTTTGTAGACTCATTCAACTCAGACAATTTAATCACCTGATGAGCACTTGCCAAGCCAGGAAAACCCATTTGATATTCCTTTTGTGATGTCTTTGACAGTGCAATCTATTTTTCTCTTATACCAAGACAGTCCATTGCTCTCTGGGATATTAGGGTCTTCTTCAGTTCTGCATTCATCCCTCTCTAGTTTCTGATGTGTTTGCAATTTTACTGTTGTGTAAATGTTATCTTGAAATCCACTCAAGCAGAAAGCACAGAACACAAAGCCTGCAATAATACCATGACACTGTAACCTTACAATTCCCATGGCCATACCTAAGTAGTTCCCTCAAGCAAAGGAAAGAATTGTAAATTCTTAAACGCACAAGAATAATTAATTCATTAAAAATAGTGTCTGAAATTTGTATTGAAAGAGAGTTTAAGAAATAGAGAAATATAAATTTCTTCCTTTAAAGAAAATAAAAATAGCTATAAGTTTCTAATTCCAAGGCATTCCATTAAGAAAGTCAGTTCATTGCTCTGTTCTCAACGATGGCATTAATTACAGAACATCTTAAATGTTCCAGTAACATTGGGCCAGGAACTTAGTACTTACAAAACATAAATATAATGCAAAAGCATATAGGTTATATTTATAACACAGCTATAAGTAATGCTTCATACAAAAATTCTAGAAGCATTTTTTTTTGGTAACATTTTCTAAATACCTGCTTAGCAAACAAACATAGGAAACAAATAAGATCATCAAGTGTGATTTTCTCACCTCTTTCTGACAGTTTCTATATTATGCCTAAATTGAATTTAGACTAAAGTAGTTGACAATATTTAACATAAAAGTATAAAAATACTTAGGGGAATAACAGAAGAAATATGTATGTTTTGAAGAGCATCTTCATTGTCAGTGGTCATAAGCCAATTAATGTATGTAAACTATTATTCTTGTACCCGTTAGGTCGCAGCTGTTCAATAGATATTCAGCATCTATGTTCCTGAGGTGGAAAGGTAGCTGAGTGTGGCCAGACAGTTTCCCTGAAATTTTTTTGACTGACATATAAAAGTAAACGAATCACTAGAGATCCCAGAGAACTGACTGTCTCTCCACCCCTGCTATGATTTATAAAAAAAAAAAAAAAAAAAAAAAAAAAAAAAAAACTGGTATCAGGAGGATAGTGAGCAGAAATTTTAAATAACAACATTTAGCTCAGGAAAACAAGATGCACGCATTGAAATAAATAGATTACATCCAATAAAATACAGATTTTCTATCCACAATTATTTATATTTCTAGCCCTAAATTGTGAACTGTGATAATTAGTAATTTTAGGTGCTATGTCACAAGGACAGAACAGAACAGAACTGCATTTTAAACCTGTCAAAGCTGCAGAATTTTATTGTCGCTCAAAGAAATAGGGAGGACTGTATTGCAATCAGAGCTAGAAAGGTTCTCAATTTTTAAGACCAAGTGTCTTTGCTGAATGTAAGACCCCATACAATCTACCTATGAGTAGCCTGTGAGTGTATGCAGGACACATTGACTGGGCTGGAGGCAGAGTTCAGCTGTGACCCTGTCTTCCTTCATGCCCTCTTACTGACAATAAGAAGCTAAATAATTTTTGTGACATTGCCCCAACTGCTCCACTCTTCAGGCACACAAATATCCAATGATCAGGACACATTTATAGGAGTAGGACCTTAAGTTACAGCTGTTCTGGTATTAAAAGCCGTACCCATTTCAAATTGTGCATTTTACTTCCATCAGGTTGTTTGAATTGCAGATCACATACATTGGACTGTGAACTAATTATTTCTTAAATCTGTAGTGGGTTTAGATGTTGATAATTTTTATTGTCAATTGATCAATCCTATAATAAGACTGAAGCATCAAGGCCCTTTGGCACTAGGCTTAATAAAGGAAAAAAATCCTTTATTTCTCTGTTTCTGTAATGAACCTTTGACAGCAGTGACTACACGATGTGATGAAAATTTACACTGCAGCACCCTGAGAGAAAAAGGGGTTAAAATATTTAGAATACTTGTACTCATTGATAGAGTAAAACCATAAAATCTGATCTACCTTAATGAACAATGTGTAAACTCACCTGCTTGTGTATAAAAAACTGGCAAACTCTGTTGGAATGCCCATATTCCTGAATTACATCACAGATTAAAACCATTACAAAAGCATATACAGATTTCTGCTGCCTCACCCTAGGATTACATCCATCACTTCTGTTCCAATTCTCTTCCTTCTGTCTCAGTAGCCACCCGAAACAAATGTATACAGACCTGTATTACCCCTAACCTTTGTTTTACAATTTATTTTAGCCTGCAACACTGATCTGTGCTTGACTGAGAACTAAAAACCGGCTTTTAACCCAGAAATTTGGAATACATGCTCCTCTTGAAGCATTTGCACGGTGCATGTATTATTAATGCTGCAGTACAAGGAATTCTACATTTCACTATTTTTCCAATTATTTTTTTTAACACAGAATTAAATTGTGCTTTATAATAAACAAGTTAAGGTTTATATTTTTAAACATTTCTGTGATTTATGACCATGCCTGTTTAATCATATCAAGGTGAAAGACTTGTTTGGAGGGGCAAGGCACTGTGCCACATTACTCTTCTGTGAGGACAAGGAACAGTAAGTTTTCTATCTGCCAACTTGCTTTCAAAGAAAGATCCCTCTGGGAAAGAGGGTTAGTGGGGGACATCCCCTATTTATGCAGGAGGCATGCACTTAAATCAGTTTCATACACGCTGAAAATAGGCACAAGACGGTGGGTGAAAAAAAATGCAGGATCTAATAAAGTTGTAGTTTTGGACAGGGATGTCAGAGATATTTTCACTCCTTTTGATCCTCTTAATACAGAATTCCAGGTTTATAGTTGAGTTTATTTCCCAGGATCCAAGTCAATTACTTTTATCTATGCCTGTCTTGTAAGGTTCACTATAATTAGTACTAGTGTATGTAGCAATCCACATTATTACCAACCATGTAAATTACCTCATAATCTCAAAAGAAATGAATGGTGTCTTAAAAAAACAACAAAAAATTTTCCAAAATCAGGAAATAATGACAATAGTTCTCCAACTTCTAATTCTTCACAAAAACATTCAAATGTTATTAAAATTGCTTTCATTATGTAAGGGCTACTGCAGTATTTATTCCAGGCAACTTAAACATCCTGAAATTTCTGAAACTTTCTATTTTTATCATTTTATTCTCAGAATAAGGAGAATGTTATGTACAAAATTACCTTTGTAATTGGCACAAAATTATATAGGTCCTTTAGGAGTCTGAACTTCCACTGACTGGGGAAAGAATGCACATACTTTTGAAAACACTGATTAAATTGTTTTTCCAAAGTCACACAGGATGTTGGTGACAGAACTAAGGCCTCTGGAGTGTCAGCACAATATCTGAACAAGACCAGCACATCAGTACAAGAACAATCATAATTTCAAACAGATTACAATTCAATTAGTTGCAAAATAAAGATTTTACAAAGGCATTGAATTGCAATCAAGTCTACTATCAATTGAGAAAAATGTCACATGTTTGAATAGAAGTGAAATTTCCCCTTTCAACAGAACATGTTATCATTGCCAGCTATGTACTTTGGCTAAAACTGTGGAAGGATTTACATGAAGTAACAAAAAAGACAAAAAATATTCGGTGTTTATCTGTAAATTAACTTACTGTGTTAAGGAGAAAAACAGTGATAATGATTAATTATCCACACATAATATTATTCTGTAGGTTTAGGAGAAGGAACACTGAAGCATGAAAAAAAAATAAAATTGCACTTCTAAATCCAGCTGAAAAGTTATTAGGAAATAAGGGGAAAAGCTATTAAATTGTAGGTGACTCCCTTCTGAGGGTAACTGAGGGCCCTGTATGCCAACCAAATCCATCCCACAGGGAAGTAAGAGATATTAGTAGGAGACACCCTGGACTGATTTGGCTCCCTGATTTTTACCCACTTCTGATTGCCCAGGTCAGCAAGGACAATGTTGGCAAGTCATAGGACAATCAAAAAGACCTTCAGGGCACTGTGACAACTTGTTGAAGGGACAGGAGCACAGGTGGTGTGTTTCCTCAATGCCTTCAGTAGCAGGGAAGAATGATCAAAGAAACAGAATAACCCACCTGAGGAACATGTGGCTTAAAGACTGGTGTAATCAATGGGATTTTGGATTTTTTAATCATGGGGTGGTTTTTGTAGCACCAGGCCTGCTGTATGAATGGATGGGGTTCACCTGCCTAAAAGGGGGAAAAGGATTCCATTCCATGAATTGGCAGGGCTGATTGAGAAGGCTTTAAAGTAGGTTTGAACGAGGAAGAAGATAAGACCGAGCTCACTAGAAATAGGTGGCATTTCAGTGTTAGGGTTGAAATTGGCATCCCCAGCTGAAGTGCATCTACACCAATGCACAGAGCGTGGATAACAAACAGGAGGAGCTGGAAGCCATGGTGCAACAGGAAAGATATAACAGACACCATCTTGGAAGGGCAGTGGAATGACTCACATGACTGGATGCTGCAATGGATGGCAACAGGTTCTTCAGAAGGCACAGACAAGGGAGCAGGGGCAGTGGGGTGGCTCTGTACTTTGGGAGTGGTTTGAGGGAGCTCAAGGATAGTGGAAAAGAGCCTGAGTGCTGATGGATAAGAATCAGAGAGAAGGCCAGCAAGGCAGCGTCCTGGTGGCAGCCTGACATAGACAGCCCAAGCAGGATGAAGTATTCTAGGGGTGCTTGGCTGCAATTTCGCAGTTGCCAGTCCTTGCTCTTGTGGGAGAATTTAACTTGCTGGATGTCAATTGGAAACTCAATACAGTTGAGATGATGCAATTCTAGGCGGTTCCTGGAGTGTGTGGAGCTTCCTGACACATCTGGTAAGTGACCCTACCAGGGGCAGTGCCTTGCTGGTTGAAAAGAGAGAAGGGCTGATGGGAAATGTGGTGGTAAGAGGCTGTCTTGGGCACTGAGAAATGGCAGAGTTTTCAGTCCTCTGTGAAATAAGGAAGAGGGTCAACAAAACCTCTGCCTTGGACTTCTGGAGGATGAGCTTTGGTCTGTTCAGAGCACTGGTTCAGAAAGTCCCTTGGGAAATAATTCCTAATAACAGAAAGGTCAAGCAAGGCTGGACACACATTAACAGGGAAGTCTTAAAGGTGCAGGAACAGGCTGCAGTGAAGCAAATTGACCTGGCTGAACAGGGAGCTTTTGTTAGAACTCAGGGGAAAAAAGGAAAGTTTATGACCTTTGGAAAAAGTGACAGGCATCTCCAGAAGACTACAAGGGCGTCTCGTAAAGGTCATGTAAAAGCTTAAAATGCAGCTAGAACTCAATCTGGCCACTGTTGCAAAAGATAATAATAAGTTGTTTTATAAATACATCAATAGCAAAAAGAGAGTCAAGAAAAATCTCCATCCTTTATTGGATGATGGGGGGAACTTTGTCACCAAGGATGACGAAAAGGCTGAGGTGCTTAATGCCTTTTTTACTTCACCCTTCAACAGAAAGCCCAGTTTTCCTTTGGGCAATCAGCCCCCTGAGCTGGTAGACAGGGACAGGGAGCAGAATTGAACCCCTGCAATCCAGGAGGAAGTTGTTGGTGATCTGCTGAGCCCCTTAGACACCCACAAGTCTGTGGGATTGGATGCAGTTCATCTCATGACGGGGCTGATGAAAGGGCACCTCAAGCCACTCTCCATCATTTATCATCCCGGCTAACCAGGGAGGACCAAAAAGACTGGAGGTTGGCCAACGTCATCCCCTCATACAGGAAGGGTTAGAAGTTTGGTCTGAAGAACTACAGGCCTGAAAGCTTGACCTCAGTGCCCAGAAAGGTTATGAACAGATTCTTTTTAGCATCATGTGGCAAGTTCAAGTCAATCAGGGGATCAGGTCCAGCTGTCATGGATTTGGAAAAATTAATTCGTATTTGCCCAACCTGATCTCCTTTTATGACCAGGTGACACAGCTGGATAGATTATGATAGCATTTATTAGTTTAGTAGTTTAACTTTGCTTTAAAATGTTCTCCTTACTAAGAATTTTAGTACAACAAAAAACGTATCATTATTTGAATTATTCTGGGAAGAAAACTAAAAGAAATGTTAAAATAATATAAAGAAAGAAAAAAGATAAATAGGGCAAGCAGATGGGGTGGAAACATAAAAAATGCATAATGACATTTTAAGTGTTGCTCATCACATTCAAATTAGTGCCTGTTAACTAAGCAGGGACATTCACACAATCAACCTTTCCTATAATGAAATTAGATAAGATGGTGTTTTCTAGCCTCAAGAAAATCAGTATTGTTATCCTTATTTGTTCAGTTATATTCAAATTCCAGCAGCTGGTTTTGTTGAGGGAAACAGGAAACAAATTCAGAGCTGAGAAAAAAATATTCATAGAACTCATAATTTTCATATGAACTCTTTGAAAGGATTTCTTCTAAGCTGAAAAGACAAATTATAGCAGTAAGCAAGGCAAATCAGCAGTTTTGAATTGTGGTGTTTTGCAAAATTCTCAGGGATAACTTGTAGGGGAAACTGAATTAAAAACCTTTTAGCAGAACACCAGGTCCTCCAAACAGGCATAAATCCATGGCCTCCACTGGCTATTTCTGGCTTGGAGTCTTAAGCCATTCTAACACCTGCTGATTTTTTATTTTTATTCCTGGTAATAGTTCTTCATTATGTTCATTAAACAAAAAATTATGTTTACTCTTTCTGTTTATTTCCAATCTGATTTCAGTGTGTTAAAAAAAATAATATTCCGTCAGTCTGATTTTTATTATGAAACTAATAATAAAATAATTTATTAGTTTTTTGACTGTTTCGTGTTCTTGCTCAACTCACATAAACTGCAATAAATAAACTCTGGGAAAGGATGAACATATGTTTCAGAATTTGGCTTCCAGTATAGGATTTTTTTGATAATTTTACTTTGAACTGATGTAGACAAACTCTTAAATAGAAAAAATACATATCCCTTTAAGAAAACCACTTTTAAAGTGCTAAATTACTAAATCCAGACACTGGTCTGGAACAACCATATTTTTATCATTGTACAGAAAGTTTGTCTTGTTCGCTCTGAAAAATGTTTTCATCATAGGGTTTCTTCATGATACTTTGCCTTGGAATGTTACTGCTTGTGAAAAATTGCTTTATATAATCACTTAAAATTATTTATTATCTTGTAGAGAATAAGTCTTCTGTGGAAAATTACTTCCTGCACAAAACACACGTGTTACTTTTGTGCATGTGGAGATATGTGCAGTTGTTTTAACTGTATTTTATTTCTCATCATTGCACAGTGAGCACAATTCACTTTCCACCTAGTCTTATGTTTTATGTGGCAGAGGATAAAAATTGTTTTCTAGATTCATCAGTCTTATCACATAGATTTAGAAATAGTATGGTAGAAGATGGCAGTTTCAAACATACATGGTTAACAGTAAAGTTGGATTCACAACTAACATTCTACCATGATGCTGCATAACATGAAAAAAAAAAAAAAAGCTGAGAATTTTTTTTTTCCATTTTAAAAGAATCTTAGCTTCCAGTAACATTCTAAGCTTGGTCCATGAAATTTTTCCAACATTTGCCTGTAATTAATTTTTTTTTTTTAACATTCTTATGTATTGGCCCTTCAAACTAAAAACAAAACCGAAACAAAGTCACCTGTGCCCCCACCCTGCCCGGATAAAACAAAAACCCCTAAAATATCCTAAATAATTATGTTAATTTTTTTCATTGTTTGAATTGGTCCAGTCCCATAAATTTTTTATGTTTCAGTGACCTGTTACATTCTGATATTCTCACATTTTAAATGCATGGCTACAGATATTGAACATCTGAATGGAAAACTGCATATATGGATTTGATATACAGAGGTACAACCTGCTCAAAACTAAATTTATTTTATCATGTAACACTGAAATATTTTGATACAGTACAGTTTGAAACTGAAGGATGAGTGCAGCTCAAATAAAGGTACAACAAAAAATATGCTAAAAAATTCTTCTTGATTCTATATTATACCCAGACCAAAAATAAAATCTGTGTCTGTGAATTCATTAAAGCTTTTCAGTCTACCAAAAGGTATTAGCAAAAACCCTTTCCTGCTTTCAATGTAATCAGCCAAGATATGGTACCAATCAACATGCAGTTTGGACTAAATACGTACTGAAGCACACAGACACAAGTTTTAGTTGGACTACCTGGGTCACAGATTACAGACACAGGCAGAACCACCTTCAGGTCAGTTCTGGCAAAGTAGCTGTCACATTAGATGAAACATCCAGGAGGAAGTGAAGAGCGTAATGAGATTTTCCATTTAAGGTTTTCAAGCAGTAGATTGAACCAAGTGACCTGATAGCTATGGTCCTGCTTCCTGGTTTGTATGTATATAAAGTCAGACTTACTTATGCACAGACAGAAACCAGGGAGCATAGGGGGAAAACAGAGAAAAATCTGGTTTTAGAGGTATGAAGAAAATTTGGTATCAGCCGGAAGCAGCGGATGCAATGATGGCTTAAGACAGATCTATTTCTTCAAAATTCTCCCTGACTCACTTTTATTCCCCTTTTGTTCCTCCATCTATCTCATATCAGGACAATCAAGTTTGCACGCTTCATACGTGTTGTGGTAGTGACAATTCAATTTACTTTTAATGAAAAGCACATCTTGAGAGAGATTTGGCTACATACAGTCTTAACCCATCCTTGGAATAGGTGAGGAGCAAAAGGAGTGACTGTGCTTGGCTCTTTTGAATTTAGAATAATTGATTCAGCTGGGAGGAAGAAATATGTCACATACTTGGATTTGACAATTCTTTATCAGTCCTATCCACTGATATTAGGAAAGTTTTCATTTATTTGTCAGTGAAAAGATATTTTGTCTCTGCCTTTTGTGCCTCTCCTTGCCGTGTACCTTGTGTAAAACTACTGTTTTACTGTAGTAATCCTTGTTTCCTTTTGAAGACTCCAGGTAAAGATTCAATAGAGAATTATGAGTTTAGGTTTTTATCCTCTCTGTTTTGTGAGGATCCCTTTCTCCACAAAGAGAACGTGAAAGAGTCTAATTTTGAAAAGAAGGCAGAAAATGATAGAAAACCTTCCTTATTGCAAAGCAGTGAATTTATCAGTGACTCAAAAACACTTTCAATGGTCTTTTTTTTTTTATATATTTTTCCTTGGTCACCAAGAGCCTCACACCCTTCTCCACACACAAAATGTCAGTGTCTGCTTCTTTGACTGTCCATTGAGCATTTGAATGATAACATTTCTCTGACTCTGTGCATGGATTTGAAGTTAGGATTGTAATGCAACAATCATCTGCATGGAGTCAAATATTCTGCTAAAGCAAACTGATAATGGAACCTTTTTGATTTATGTATTTTAAGCAGGACATTTTAGTTTAAGTATCAAAGAAAGATGCCATTGATAATATTAACCAGAGGCATTTTTATATTATTATATTTTGGAATTATATTTGTTAGTTCTAATTAGCTGCTTTTATCGTCATAATTTTTAAGGATTTCTATTAGTTCATTAGTTCTATTAGGAGGGAATTTAATTAGAATATGACATTATTTGACACTGCAGGGAGACTTTAGATTCGGTAGTTAAAATTAAATAACATAGCCCTAGCCTTTGCAATGTTTTTAAAATTATTTAATTAGGCAATTACAGCTTATTTAAGATGTACATGTTATGTACCTTGAGACAAAATTCCCATTGTGGTCTGATTCAGCTGATAGGTTTCAGGTTTTTGCAGACAGTATTTGGACTTCATGATTTTGTCAATCTTCACCGTTGTTAAATAGGCTTAATAGTCTGAATAACAGATCCCACAACGTCATTGGTTTTGTGTGTGTCCCTGTACTCAAGATTAAATTCAAATTTTCATATGGTTTTCATGAGCATTCTTACTACACTGCAGCAAAACTTATCTGTTGTCTATGCAACTTGTTTTACTTTCAATCCATCCATTCTTAAGAGAAATTTCCAAGATCACAGAGAAAATAAATAAAAAAACAATATTTGGGATTCTACAGTCCTACTTTACTGAACAATTTTGTCTGCTTTAAAGACATTGCATTAACTCTCAGCCCTAAAAAAGCCCTTAACCACAAAAACCTGTTTATATTTTTCCTAAAGTATTCAAACATAGCTCAGTTAAGTAACAAAAGCCAGAGGAAAAGCCAGAATCACTCAGAGGGGGAGAAGTCTGCTTGCTTTATACAGATAGCAGGAGGCCACAGTCTTTCACCCTTTGAACACTCAGAGAATGCACAAATCACCGAGTCCTTATGACAGTTATTCTTTTGTCCTGAAAGGTGTATGAAGATACTGCTTTGTTACAGAGGAAATGTGTTGCTTTCCAGTTTCTTTAGGATTGACACTTCACTCAAGCATGGTTATAGTATTCCTGCAATTCAGAAAAACCTGGTGGCCTTTCATAGTAGGCTGAGACCTTGTCCTGTGGTTAAATGAGCAACATAACTTGGGAGAGAAGGCAAGTAGCTCTCTCCCTGCTCACAAAAGGTTTTCTTGCTGAAAGAGTGAGTGAAAGCTGCAGTTCCTGAACACTGTGGATGAAGGTGAGCAGTGGGGCATGCAGCCCTAATTTCCCTCAACCTGTAGAGAGAAACTGCAGCCTGAGGGTGCAATTTCATGTTATATATAGTTAAGCCTCACTTGCAGTTTGGTGATAACCAAGAAGGAGGATCCCACAGCCACTTCTGGCTTAAAAATTACAATGCTGAGTGCTCTTTACATACTAAGTGTTCCTCATCCCACCCAGGATTTGTCCCTCAGTGAGCCATGAGGCTGTCTGTACCAGGCTCCTAACACCAGGACTGTGTCTGACACCCACCCCAGCCTGGCTGGACCTGTCCCCAGGGAGGGGCCTGATGCCTTGGTGACCCCTGACTGTCCTGCTCCTGGTTGGGGCACTGGAACAATCCCTGGCCGGTGAGTCCTGTTATGTACCTATCTCTTTACTGTGAAAAGATTTCAGGATGCTTATAAGGGTCTGCTCTGAAATTTCAAGCAGTGCAGAGGAAGGAGAGGCAGAGGGAAATAATGAAAATAGGGATTACCTTGAACAGATCTGAAAAGAGCACATGAAAACTTATAAAATGAAAGAAAAAAAAAACAAACCTAGGTCTACGAATAATGTTACTGAGAAAGAAAACAAGGAATTCCTAGAAAAATTGTGTTTCAGGCAGTACCCAAAAGAACATTAAACCCAAATTCATTTAAAAAATGTAGGCTATAACTAAACACTGAGCCAAGGTTTCTCATTGTTTTGAGTTTGATGAAATAATTAGATTATTCTCATATTTTTAGCCTTTGAACAAAATGAATCTTTCAGTTTTACTTTCTCAAGCCACTCCATTTTGGTGAAAGATGCAAATTACTAAAACCTTCTTGTCTGTAAAATGCAGCTCAAGAGCTCCTCATCCTCCTCCTTTGTAGAAACATGCCCTAAAAATTATAGGGTGCAAAATGTTAGTAATAACAACACAAAGTCTGGAGTTTCACAGGCAAGTTTCTTAAAGCACTCATGTTTTGTGAAATTTCAATGTTGTTTATTGCCAAGGCAAAACAGAGAGAAATGTTTTCTTGCATACCTCGCAGTCACAGTATGCTATTGTACTCACCTGCATTGATATTTGCACTGACCTGTAAGGGCATCCCATACACATCCCATCCCTTTGTCTTCCTGTGCATGTGAACAGCCCAGAGAAACCATAGCATACAGCTGAAGCTGCACACCTGATGCTTCACTGACATGAATGGCAGGTTTATGTGCCTGACACACTCCAGAATCACAGTAGGATTTCTGAAAAAGTTTCTCTTTTTTTTCCAGCTCAGTACAGGAATAAACAAGAAAAGCAGTGAGGAGCTGAGCTTGAAAATCATACTATAACTTGCTCTTTATCACAAAGATTTGAAGCAAATAAGTGACAGGCTTTCCCAGATATATATTGCAATGTGCCTTATCCTTGGGGTTGTGCTTAAGGCTGCAGTCATACTCACTACAAAGCTTTTGCCCTTATGAATTTCTCAAAATAGAGGAATGACTCTCTCATGAGGGAAGATGCAGGAGATTTTTGTTATAGGGCTGTGGAATCGATGGATTGGCTTGCAATAGGAGAGCATACTAGCTACATTTTGTTTAGGGAGAGGTGGTAGGATGTGCTCAATGATCATCTTTCTTAAAGAAGTCAAAATAATGAGGTTCTTCTACACTTAATAAAAATAATTAGATGGACATGGCTGGTCATATGACAAATGCTGATTTCATGTAAATACACATGCACAAAATGTATTCAGGATACCTTTTCTTCAACCATGTACTGTATAATGCTTCACAGCTGGTGGCAACAGCACAAAGTGCTTTTTTTCTTTTACCTTTCAAGTAAAATGCAAGTCAGAGTTTCTCTATAGTGGAGTAAATACATCCATAGGACAATTCCTGAGTTGACTGCAGATTGACTTACGCTCTTTAGAAGGGCACCACAGAAAAACTAAGTGACAAGTTTCCCTGCTTGTATAAATGAATGAACTCAGGCTTTGTGTGTATTAATAACTTCTGTTTTATTTAACTGAGTTTTTAAAAAGTAAAACGAACATTTATGAACCCACCAAGAAAGGGAAATGTAGAAGGAAGTTACATTATACATTATTAATAACTGCAACTTGGAGGGGTTAATGATTTAGAACTAGATCTAATAGTCTGTATAAATGCCTACATAGAGAAGGAAATTTTTCATGATTTGTAAGAAATTAGATATGCAATAAAATGAATTGTACATTAATTTAAACACCTGCCTTTGACATACTTCTGAGATCGATGTTCTGCTTACTGGCCTTTCCAAACTTCTTTGCAAAGCTAGAACTCAGGTAAAATCATTTCAAGTAGAAATCAGTTGCCACAAGGGCTCAGTAAAACATCTTAAAAACATAATTTGCTTTATAAAAAATTCTGCATAGAAAATCTATGACATTTTGGCGTGGTGGACCACGTTATACAGGAAATAACTTCATGAACTGATCTTTTTTCTTATTCATGCCATGAGGAATTTGCTTCCTATTTGCAATTCTGTAGGATTCTTATGGCAATGACACCAGTTGCAAATGTGGAACAGTAATCTGATGATAGCAGTTCTGCAGAATGTCAGGTTAGTCCATTTCTCTCATGTGGGTTGCTCATTGACCTTCCCTCCAGAACTCCAAGTCAACTGCAACTCAAACTTTGATCCAAGATCTTTGCTGGAGGAGACAAGGGCAGCACCCTCCCACCTGCAGCAGGGGTAGCATTCAGAAGCAAAGGTAATACCTGCTCTTTCCTCTGTGCTTGACATGAGAAAGCTAGCTGCTTCCCAAACTCTCTCCTTTCTCTTAGAGACAAAAGAAGAGTATTACTTTAATATTTTACAAGCTTTAACGGGCTACTTTTTCCCAACACGCGAGAAAGCAAAGCAGATAGGAGACTTTCAGCTCAAGACTTCACGTTATGATTGCAACCAGATAAATAATTGTTTTCTCTATTTTCAATTATTATTAATGAAAGCTTATAGTAACATTAAGGACTCAAAGCAATATTTGTGGTACTAAAACGTTAGAAAATGCTTAGTGATTTAATTTCCTTTGCAATTTGAAACATATTTAAAAAAACACAAGGCCAAATCCTGGTGTGTTGTACATTTTGAAATCAAACTATTAAATGTCTGAGTTATCACAGTAGATTTTTATGAGGTAGCTCTAAAACTGGAGTTTATTATATTTATAATTACAGAACCACAGAATAAGCTGAGTTGGAAGGGACCCATCAGGATCATTGGGTCCAACTCCTGCCCAGCATAGCACCATCTCCAAGAATCACACCATGTACCTGAGGGTATAGCCCAAACACTTCTTGAACTCTGTCATGCTTGTTGCTGTGACCACTTCCCTGGGGAGCCTGTTCCACTGCCCAAAGATGCATTATTATTTCAAAGTTTAACTTCAATTTCTAGATGTAGTGGAAATTACCTGAAGGTGTGAGCATGCACATATGTATGCCAAGACACCAGACAGACCAGAAACTTAAGAAGAATGGAATACATTATATGGAGCAGTTCTCTTCCTGAATTTTCTAATCTGTGAAAATGAAAGCCTTCTGTGGGGTCACACATCCCTTAGCAGCCCTCTGCTGGAAGACAGACCATGATAAAAAGGGTCCCAGTGGGCATCTGCATGGCATCTGCATGGCATCTGCATGGCATCTGCATGGCTGCCTGTCAGTGTGGCTGTGGAAGATCCTGGCTTGCTCGCTCTGCTGTGAGCTACTCAGGAGGCCCATTGACCTGGGAGCCTGGAGCCTCAGTTGTCTGCATTCCTTCTTGCCTAGCAGTTTCTCAGCTGTCTGGGTTTCCAGAGATTACGAGAAACTCTGACTCCTGGGAAAGAGTGATACAGCATGATTAATTCTCCCTCACAAAGAATTACAGCATCTGGAAATTTTCTTGCAAAGTGGAGTAGAATCCATTTTTTATAATCTCTTTTTATAATCTCCAATAAATATTTCACCTTTTTATTCTGAAGCAGAAACATGCTGTAAAAACGCACAGCCACAAGGAAATGTCTTTAGATGTGAATGTATATAAGTCTCTAAGACTTCATTTTTTCTATTACTTGTTAGGATCAAATACTGTTCTAAAGTTAATGAGTATAAACATATTTTATTACACCTAGAGGCTTTTTTTCTGTTATGGAACAAATAAAAGTAAAGATTGGCTCTAGACTCCATATTCTGATTTGGAGTTGGAGACAATTAAACAGTTTATATTTTCTTACGTATCATTTTCTTTATTCTCAAACCCCAGGCATGCTTGATGCACAAAAAGCAAAATAGGAGAATTGTATTTCTCACTTTACTATGCATACAGAAACACACTTGCATTATATTTGGATTCTGATCCTTTCCTTTCATGAGCATTTTAAGAGCTTACGTTTTGAAAGGGAAAAGAAATGAAATTTGGTTTTGTGCAGAACAATATATCTGTTGTACCCCAGTCCAGCAAAAAAATCCCACACTGTGGGATGCTGTCAAGTTTGTTACTGAATTCGGAGTCATGTCTCTTTCCACAAGAATGAGAAAACAGGCAAAAAAGGTGGTCATAGGACAGGCACGTAATGGGTTGTTTCCTATTCGTGCTTTGATTCAGCACTATCATGGCACTAAGACACCAGTTCTTCTTCTGGGAGGAGCTGCAATTCACAGTAAAAATTGTATTATTTCAAATATAATTTTCAGTGGCATTGTAGGCAGGAATGTCAGAGAAATGTTTTAGTTTGATCCTAAGAGAAGAAAGACTGTATGATCAGATTAAAACTCATATCCTGTATTTCTATCAATATTGAAATGAACTGCAGCATAGCTGCAAAGCCTGAGCCTGCTTTAGGCTCAGAATAAGCTCCTTGGTTAGGCAGTAGCAGTTGTTACACAGCATTATCTCTGCATGTTAATTTATTTAATTATAGTGATTTATCGTTGATACTGCTTTTGTCTCACCTTGACAGTTGCAAAGACATTATTCATTATCAGACACGGTGCCTTTTGTCCAATTTTCTAAATGTCACTACTAAAAGAAACTATACAAAACATTTTAATTAATGCTGAATACAATCAAAGTGAAGAGAAAAAATGTTCATTGTACTGCTTCAGAAAAAAAACCCCAAGTTATGGATCCCTCCACATTCCCATTTGTAACATAACAGTGAACTGTAGAGGTTATTCAAAGAGGGTGTTCCATTTTCATCATTTAGGAGTATCTAATTTTACAACATTTTAAAAACATTTTCTGATCTAACTTGTGCTTATTTATTTGTAAGCTACATAGTTTTAGAAGAAAAGTTGATGGGAAACTATAGTGTAGAGAGGAAGTATGAGAGAAAATACAGTCATGCTATGAATTTTCTAATTATAGTGCTAATACAGGATTGTTGAAACACTAACACACTGTGATGGAGAGATCTTCTGACCTTCATTAACATAATTTTCAGTTCACCTGCTATAAATTTTACATTAAAATTCTGCTAGAACTGTTTATTTTGGTCAGATTGTTTTATCTAGGCATTTGTTTGCTGTATTTTCTCGTAATTTATCTGACAGCTCTGGCATTTATGACTTTACCTGGGGAAGAATTTAAACATATTTCCCACTATACCAGTACCAAATTACCTTTGTGGTACAACTTTTTATGTTTGGTTCCTTTATCCAAATCTGTGCTTCTCACTAGAAAATTTTCAGAGCTGCAACTTGAAATGACCCAAATTTATTGTATAAATACACTGAAATGGAAAACCTTGACGTAGAAGTGCTGCATCCAGTAATCAGAAGGAAATATTTTTCTCCAGACTGTCAAGAGCTTTCATTTTTACTCCCTTCACATTTGTAAAATAGAATTGTACAGTATATTACTACCTTACAGCTTTCTCAAAAAATCTTCTGTGTAATTTCAGAATCTGCAGATGTAGTAATTGTTTTTATTGCCATTATTTATTCCTCACATGAGAAGAAGTAGCTCTTCAAAACCTGGTATATCAACCTTACAAACTAGTGCATAAGCTAAAGGTATGATTTCTTCCTCCTTCTTTTCTTTTTTGGATTTTTTTTTTACAGCTCCACCTTAGAACCAAGCTCTATGGAGGGCCTGTTTTGAATGGATGTTTAGAACTCAACTCACATTTCTTGTAATCATATTTAAAATTTTCAGAGACATTTGAGAGTATTTCAGAGGAGGATAGGCCAACTGAATATTCACCTTGGATGAACTTGTGAAGATAGTGTTTCACTGAATGTTGAACATGTATAAAACTGTCTCAAAATGAGAAATGGAGCAAATGTTACCCTTACCTACACCACCTGCAATTTATAATGGTGGAGATTTTAGCGATACAAAAATCTGATCTTTTAAAACAAACAAACAAACAAAAAGAAAAACCCTGAGGCTAACTTTAAAGGTTAAGTAGTCTTTTTTTTCTCCATCTTTGCTTCATCCTTTGATATTGCCAGCTTCTTTATTTATTCATTTTAACTTCCAAGCTGCTCAGCTGGTGGATGGAACCTCTTAGTGTAGTAATGATAAAAGCCTTCATTCCTCCTTGAAAAAAAGAAATGTCCATGAATAAGTGAAAATTATCTCTCTGCTGCCATGTCAGTCTCCTAAGACTTCTCATCTGAGAACTGGTGCCTATTTGACAGTGGTACAAAAGTGATATTTATTAAAGAGTTTCACAATTTCTGCTCGGGAATTACATATTTCCTTTACATTACACACAGGTCAGTCATTCTCTGTCTTAGTAAATAACCTCTGCATACAGGAGAAATCTATTCACTTCTTACTCATCATAAATTTTGTCTGTGGAGGAAGACCGAGTCTCAAGCACAATTTAGACTTCTAAGTTATGTTTCTCTATGTTTGCATAATGCAATTGGTATATAAAACTACTTACAAAAAAAAATCCTCTTGCCACTGAGAGGCTGTAAAATCCTTTAAATATGAATTTAATGCAGAGAGAATGCCTAGGATAATAAGGATCAACTGAATCTGGGCAGACAATATGACTTGGAGATATGCAGAGAAAAATAGATTGGAGTTACTAAATGTAGGGTTTCAGCCCACAGAGAGAAGACTATTGCCTATCAAACTGAAGGGACAAAGAAAGGAGCAAGATAAAAGAGAAGACTTGAAAGGACTGAACTTGTGAGATCCCCCCAGCACACAGCTTTCCCTCTTAGCAAAGGTGGGTTGTGTGCATAAATGGGCTCTTTTTTACCTCCTACCAAAGAGGGAAAACTGTAATCATGAAACTCTTTTGTTTGTATTCATCAAACAACTGGGGCTCATGGGGAAAATGGAGCTCATATTCTGTGCATTCAGAACAGCAGCTGCAATCTGAAAGGGGAAATATTGCTGAACTATAAACTCAGGACACAATGAAGACTCTGAGTCTACTGGTGCAGAGAGGCAATGGAAGTGAAGGGAGGTCACTGCTAAGTATTTTGCAAGACTTCTATTGAACTAATGACAATTTTCTTTTGTTGAGAAGGAACCCACCAGAGATAGCTCAGGCCTTCTAGTAAGCCATATAAAGTTTCACTCTCATGGTTTTAGATCCTTAGTCCACGTACTCTAAAATATATTCTAGGCTTCATGTTGAAGCATGTACTACACAGAAGAACATTCAGTCATTTTTGTGCCAATAATTTACTAAGTAGGATTAGGACTATTCAGTTGAAGATATGACATTCACAGACATAAGGGTCTGTGTATTTACTGGGTATTGAAACATTACAGCTGGTCATTACAGTTACTTTCACTTACCCAACTAAAAACTGGAGTGTTTCTTACTCAATTCAGACTAAATGTTAAAGAAAAAAGTTAGTTAAAGCAAAATAAAAAAAGACTAATTTAAAATAGGAACAGAATCTAGTAAAAACCAGAATTTATTTTTTTAAATGTTCATTAAAACATCAATAAAGGAAGATTTCCATTAAATATAGATTACAGGACAGTTTTATTAAAAAATAGCAACTTTTGTCATTTTGAATGAAAATAAATTCAGTAGTGCTTATTATTTATATTTCAGGCCATATGTGATATATCTGCATATTATTTTGATCCACTAGGTAGGCTTTAGAAATGCAAAAATGACTTTATGTTCAATATTGTATAATTTCACATAAGAAGAATTTTTTGTATGCATAAATAAAACATTCACTCAGTGAGGAAGTACATTATATTATATTTTGGAAAGAAAGTATTTAAACCTCATTTTCCAATGCAATAATTCATGCCACAGGAAAAAATAATGCCATACCATTATATGGATTTTCAAAGAGTTAGTGAGGAATAGAAAAGGCACAAATAGTTGAGAACAATAACATGACAATGAGTTTTGGGAAGTTTTATAGTGGTGTATATAGTTTTAGGCATTTATTGCAGTGGAGATAAACTCAATTTATACCTTTAGGGTGTGTAGTTGCAATACAGTTGGCCAGAATGTTCCCAGATACCTGATTTAATAGGAACTAGGTAAAGATAAAAACAGACAAAGCAATGAGACTGAAGTTTGAAGGCTGGAGGCATAGAACATGACTGAAACAATGCTTGATATTTGTTCAATATTTGTTTGATTGTTATGACAAATGAGATTAAAATTAATGCTTTGCTTTCCAGTGACAGTGATATGAGAAAAAGCCAAAACTATTTCAGAGGAAATACTTGCTATGGTAGTCAATAGCATGAAAAATGAGTCAAATCTAGACAAGAGGAGAAAGGAACACGCATATAGTGTCATGGCAATTAGTAATGTGTATCAGAAATTATATTCCTGTGAATTAAATCATTGCCTAATTTATTTTTAAAATCAATAATTCTTTAATTAAAGGTCTCTCATATCTTAGAACCTTGCACAAACTGTTATTCCATTTGATAGTTAAACAGACAATTTCAGGAGAAGCATTTTGAGTATGTTTTCAGGTAAATGCATGTGTCTGGATAAGCTGACAACTGATCTCAATGATCTGTTGAAGACCATAGGTCTTCTTTTAAAGTAAAACTTAAGTTGCAAAAGAACACAGCAAAACTCCCACTCAGTTTCTTGCAGAAAACTGCATCTCAAATACCTTTTGATGGTAGGGTGAGAAAAAATGCTACACTGTGGTTTCATATCTACTATTATAAAGCCTGCCCAAACTACTCTGAAGGTGCCCCAACCTTCAGAAATCATATATTAGATTCTCAGCAAAAAAGTATTTGTATGGGTTTATTCAGTACTTGATTGATTGATTAGCCTTGCTAAATTAAATGTCCAAATGACATGAAGTTTTTGTAGGCTCATCTACGTGACAGATTTTTAAACATCTCTATGGAAATAAACATTTTTTTTTTAAATTTTGGAATTAACATTTAGCAATATTTTGTGTATGGGCAATTCCAGCAATTTTGTGTAATGTTCCTTCCAAGATGAAGATGGAAAAATCTGGTCTTTTTTTCAGTGAAAATGAGAGCTTGGACCAGACTACAATTGCATTTTGATGTTATGCAGAAAACTTCATTATAGTGTCTCAGTTTTGCCCTGCTGAGCCTGGAGTACTTGCAATAATCAGTGCCCTTCCTAGCCTGTTTAGGTGGTTTGAGTTGTGTTTTTTTTTTTTTTGGGGGGGGGGGGGGTGGTTGCTCTTTTTTTCTTTATTTTAATTATGAAAAACTAATATTTAGGAATTAGTTTCTTCACTCTTATCTAATCTTTAAAAACACAGAAAATATATTCAAAAGTATGTAAACCACTTGTTTGCATGCACAGTAAAAACTAAACAGTAAAAATCTCATTTTTCAGGCTGTAGCAGGGAAGAAAACCGCAAAACGGTGGGATGATGGTATCAACTGCAAAATAGACAACTTGACAATAGAGATAGTAATAATAAAAATTACTTATAATCTTGGCTTTTACCCAGAACAATAGCAATAAGGAATATAAAGGTGAAGGATCTATTCCATGGCAAGAGAGAGAGAGTCACCATGGAAAGTGCTGGATATTTTGTTGATCATGGATACTGAATATAATTTATCTAAAATCCTTTACACTTCTTCTTTATTTAATTGGCTGATTTATTTACACTACAAGAAAACAAAGCAGGATTTTTTTTTGGTTTTTTGTTGGTTTTTTTTCTTTCATATCTAAAAGGAAAGAAATTAAAGAAGATTACAGATTTCTGTGAGTTTGTCAAGGGACTGAATTTGACACTGTGTTTTTAGAACTATTTGTGACTTAAAAAGCCCCTGCTGGCTTTGAGACACCTTCATATTTTGAAAACTGTTTTATACAGTTGATCAGAAGTTTCCCTCCAGCATGTTAGTTTTTCAAGAAGCTGTTTACAGATCTTCCTTTACACCACACTGGCAACACAGAGGGGATTTAAAATGAAAGTAATTTACCTGCAGGTCTATAACAGATACAAGACAGCTCATAAGCCTCTACTCAAGATTCATGAAACCTCGGGATTGGTATCCATTATCCATCAGTATTTTTTCAAATCACACCTAAAGGTATGTTATGATCTGGTTATTAAAATTATTAGAGAGATGCCTCTGCCCCACTTAAGGTGCAAATGAGACCATATGCCAAAGTCAAGAGTATGAATTTTATTTAACAGTAAATTTGAGGCAGGGAGAGAGATAGAAAGAAGTAGAAAAAAAAAGGGACTGAGAAAAAGAGTGACAGATGGACTAAGCAGAAAATATCACTACTCTGTGGATCCTGAAGGCATCCCACTGATCCTCTTCTTCCAGCGTTCTTGGTGTTGGGGGTTCCTCAAAAACACAGAGTCTGTTGAATGAATATACATTCAAGGCAGGTGGGAATGCCCAGTTACTTTCCTGGAGGTGTGGTGGGGACAAGTTTGGAGCTGTCTCTTGCAACAGACTCTGGATCTGCTGCATCATGTTTTATCACATACAGTGCTCTTGTTCAAGGCCTCAAGAATAAGTCTAGGGAGCACTTTGGGGGTCTCTGATGGATTATGACATCTCCTCTGCTGCCCCTCACATGGATGTCCCATGGATGTGGCCTTCCTGAGACTAGGGGTTCAGGACCTGAGCCAGTTTGTGTAAAGGAGGGAGGGTGTTCGCTGCTTCTGACCAGAGGTTATGCCACACACCCAAAACTCTCCTCCTTGCCACCCTGTTTATGGGAGAGTGTGTGCAAATCTGGCCTCAGATGAGTCTTTGGGGTTGGGCCTACCCCAAACCTAGCCAGGGATGACGTTCAGGACAGCTCCTGGGTTTGGCTTTGTGGATACATTTTTCTCCTTCAGCCTTGTTTATTTTTCCCTAGACCTAAGATAATTGGGCAATAGCATCATCTTGATCTTGTCTCAAATTGCCTTAAACTTCTTAACTCACAGTTCAAAGTTCCAGTCAGGAGGCATATTCAGGGAGGGGTGAGTGTAAGTGGTCACAGCTTCTTTACACAGTTTTGCCATAATGGGCCAAAAGTCCTTTACAACAATGTCTAAGCCATGAACCACAACATTTCACTTTCACAAGGTATTAGGAAACACAAGGATAATGAGAAAAATACAGTCCTTCATTTGTTTGAATGCCTCATTAAATACTATCAATTATATTCCAAATTCTAATTTTTTTTTCTGATTCAGAAAAAGGTTGGTAAAGACAAAAGAGCTAGAAACACAATAAGGCTGTGCTGTTTATGGGGTGGACGAATTTTCTTCATAGTGGCTGGTACAGGGCTTGTGTTTTGTATTTTTGTTGAACATGGAGTTGATAATATAAAGATTTTTTATTGTTGTTGTTGAGCAGGTCTTACAAACAGCCACGGCCTTCTCTGATTTTTGTAGTGTCATGCTGGAGAGGAAGTTGGTGGTGCTTGGGAGGTTGGAAGGAGACACAGCCAGGACAGATGATCCCAAATGATCCCAAATGATCAAAGAGATATTCCAGGCCATAGGCCATCATGCTCAGATATTAAAGAGGAAGGAAGAAGAGGGAAGGGGTGATGTTTGGAATGCTGGTGTTTGTCTTCCCAAGTCACTGCTACACCGTATGGGGCCCTGCTCTCCTGGAGATGCCTGAACACCTGCTGGCCTGTGGGAAGTAGTAAATGAATGCCTGGTTTTGCTTTTCCATGTTACACTGTCTTTTCCTCAATACATGAGTGCTCTGCCTTTTACCTTTCTGATTCTCTCCCTTATCCCACTGGTGGGAGAGTGAAGGAGCATCTGAGTGGGCCTTGGTGGCTGGCTGGAGACAAAGCACAACAAAGGCCCATAACTTTTTACATGAACATACAACTTGTATGCTTTAGGGAAAAAAACCCAAACGAAACCAAACTAAAACACAAAAACCAACCAAACAAACAAAAAAAGCCCCACAAAGCTTCTACCACAAAATACAAAAATAGATTGATTGAGATACTATGTTTTAGTATAGTATCCTCATTTTCTTTACTGAAATATTAAGTATTATAATCTACTTCCTACATGATTATTTAGTTGGATTGCTCCTGAAGCTTCAAAAATTGAGTTTCTTGGATAGTTTTTTTTCTTTATTTACTGATATCTTACTAAGGACATATAATAAAAGGCTCAAATATGCATAAAGAATACCATACTAACAAAATAATGCATCATAGTTTAAGTCAGAAAAATGTTAATGCTAAATATCACTTGACACTGTTTTAATGATCAGAATTAATTGTCAGCCACATATGAAAATGAAAGAGAATGGAAAAGCTGTTGACTTGTTGAATTGCATTAAATCAGTTCATAAGATCAGTCAACATTCCAGTAAGGGATATACAGCTTGCAAGGGATTAATATATTCTTAGCACTTTGAAGTCTAAATTACTTTTAGAAAGTTATACCCATACGGTACCTTGAAGGAAGGCCTAAGCAGTAAACTTTAACTGCTGCCTGAGTTGGCAATCATTTCATAGAGACAAGACACTGCAAAGAAATTGCTCTATAAATAAGATCCCTTACAGAAGAATTAAAATGAAATTCGTACTATTGGTCTTCACTAGGAGCCATAAAAAACACAGGACAGCCAGGAAGTGGTACTTGTTTCAAATCACTGTTGGAAGCATCTGAAGGACACTCCTAAAGTCAGCTTGATCAATGATGATGAATGCATTGGTCAAGCTTTCTGTGCAACTCTAATGCATTTGGAAGCCTTGAGGAAATTCATCTGGCAAAAAGAAATAGGACAGATATGAGATATTCCTACTGCAGAGATTTTCCTATGACCGTTAATCCAGACATGTGCCCTACCTTACTAAGCAAAGTATCTCTAAAGTCTTCCCTGTATCATCCCCAAATCTTTTGGGATCTCCCCTGTTCTCATCTCCTTGATACAAGTTCTCTGAAGTGTGACCTGTTTTTTGTGGTTTGAAGGGAGATATGTGGTAATACTCTCTGAATAAGACTTATGATCCCTACTGTCAAATCATGCATTTTGCTAGCAGTGACAAGAAATAAACTCTTGTATGATGTTTGCCTTGGACCTCTGCTGTGCCTGGATGCTGATATTCTGTGAGTATTTACACAAGGCTGTCAGTACTAGAAAAATGTCACATGAAAGTTTAAAGGTTTGACCTGTAAATCTAATGGGGATGAAGGCTGCAGGTAGTTGGAGGTGGGAGGGAAAGAAATTGAAAGTGTATGTCACCTTTTTGAATGAAGGCTTCTTTATATCATAGAAGAGACAGGCAGAAAAGGAATAAAATTGCTGGAATCAATGTCTGAAGCCTAAAGTATCCAAACGAGAAAGCAAAAAAATAATATATCATTAAGTAAACTGAATTGGATTACTGGAACCCTTCCATGAAAGTTATTATTTGTTCTCCTTTATAATTTAGTTTTTTCTTCAGACACTACAAACCATGAGCAAAATATTCTGAACTATTACTCATGTGGCATTTTATGAAGGGGAGTGATGGATATTCTGGAGGTAGCAGTGACATTGACGACAATGCATAGCAATAGAAACCTGAAAATGTTTGAAATTTGTTTAAAATAAAACCTATTTCTAGTTGCTGCTATTTTGAAACTTATTTTCAGTCAGTTTCGTGCCTTTGAAAAGTGACAGTTTAATGTCATGAGGACTATCAATCTGCTATTATTGCACACAACAGATATGTGCCTGTCATCTGCCATAGCTCTGAACTTTAACCACATTCCTTAAGGATGATAAGACAGCATCCATATTGCTTAGCTACTTTGATACCTGAGGAGTATTTTGGGAGGTGTATTGAGAATATAATACCTGATAAAATGAACAACAACAATTTTTTTTAAAAGCAATGTCTGTCTATTTTTCCATTTGCTGATTATTATATAACACAGCAGCTAGTCACAATAGCTGAAACAATTTAAATATATGTTAAAAAATAGTTCAATAAGATGTTTAATTAAAATTTGTTTTGATTTGATTTTTTCCAATAAGTAAAAGTGTACTGTAAGACATTTTTAGGTTTAAACATGTAAACATTATGTTCACTGATCACATATTTTTCTGTTTGTTTTTTTTTTCTTTTCCTTTCAGGTGTTTCATTTGAATTCATAGAATCATAGAATGATTTTGTAGGAAGGGGACTTAAATTTATCTGGCTCCAATTCTTCTGTCATGGGCAATTTAGGCTCCAGAAGAGCTCTAAAATCTTGCACATAAACTTTTGCTCACAAAGAACTGAAAGCATGGATTTCAGCATCCCATGTCTTCGCTCTACTGTAGGTCCTGTTTCTGAATTTACCAGATAAAGAAAAAAGCAATGAGAAGTCAACTAAATGCTAACATCTTACTCAATTATAAATTGTCTTGGTTAGAATTTAAACCTACCCTTTAAAGTTTTGTTAAATTAGGATCTAAAAGATTTTTTTCTTACTAATAAGTCTGTTAATAAAAACATCAATCAGTGTTATTTGGGCAATGTAGTCCTTGAAAACTGCTTCATAATTCACACTCCTGAAGAATGCCAGACAGAGCAGACAGCAATTATTTTCAGTTTCTTTTGCCCTGTAGCCTGGTTCTGCACTCTCACATAGACTGCTGCAAGGTGCTTACAGTTGTGTATTAAACAGTCTTGAATCAATAGGCTCTATTTGAACTGGCAGCTATGCTATATATTTCTCCATTAGCTGAGGCTGATTTTAACAGATATATGTGCAAGAAAATAAAGCTAAACACATTGGAATGCTGCAATTTTATGCCCCATTGAAACTCAAAGAATTATTGTTTACTTAAGTTTTTATAATGTTGGAATTAAATGTCATTGTGCAACTATATTTCCCTCACTGATGACATATTAGGACATGATAATATCTAAGATTCAAGCAAATAACCTAATGATTCAGGGTAAATTTGGTCATTTATAATTCAAGAGTCAAGCTCATTCATGTTCTGAACATTCTTGCAAGAGCACTTAATTTCTTGAGAAGAAAACTTTGACATGAATGACAGAGTAGTTAGGATCAAGTATAGATCTCATCATCATGCTTCATTACTTCATCATGCTGGTAAGTACTGTATGAGGTTTCCAAAGTTGGTTTATTTTGCACATTAGTCACAACCATGCTCTTTTCGATATGACAATTAAATAGTCCATTAGTCATTTTATAGGGTATTTATTCACCAGCCAAGAGGAAATTGTTATTCTGCTCTGGGATGAGCTGGGTAATACCTGACAGATAAAATCAGAAACTTTTTTCACAAATGTACGCATATCCAGATGCCCACCTTCAATTAATTCCAGCAGCACGGTTTATTACCCTGTCCTTATTGAGTGCTTAAGTACCTGCACAGTAAAGTTCCTTTCAGCTCAGTAGCAAATTAGTTGCTGGATAACAGAACTTGCCTCTCAGGAAAGGCAGTACAATGTCTAAGGTCAATTAAGTTTAGTCATGGCAGAGCTTACAGATTCACTTTTTATGTCACCTAAAATGACACCAATTCATAAAATCAATTCTGATATCTTTAAAGTATTTTGTGAAAGATGCCTGGCATCCTTGAAGAGAGGTAAAATATTCAAGGTCCTCAAATTTTTGTCTTCTTTGGCCAAGGCAAGCCCAGCTGTCTATTTGCAAGGTAACAACAATTTAAGCAAACAGCTCTGGTAGGGTCTGGAGCATTTCTCTTATGAGGACAAATTGCAGGAGCTGAGCCTGTTTAATCTGGAGAAGAGAAGAATGAGAGGGGATCTCCAAAATGAATATAAAAATCTCAAAGACATTTGTCAAGAGTATGGTATCAGACTCTTTTTTAGTGGTGCCCAGAGACAGGATGAGAACAATGACCATAAAAACACAAGAATTTCCATTCCAACATGAGGAAGAACCTGTTTACATTGAGGGTAGCTGAGCATTGGAACAGGCTGCTCGGAGAGGTCATGGAGTCTCCCTTCCTGGAGATGCACCAAACCAACCTGGAAATATTCCTGTGTAATCTGCTCAAGGTGACTCTGCCTTGGCATTGGGAGTTGGACTTGGTTATCCCCAGAGATCCTTTCCAATCCTGATCCAATCCAAATCTGATCTATGATTCTTTGATTTTGTATGAAATATCCATTCATACAGGCGGACTGTAAACCTGACTGAGAAAGACCATGTTCCAACCTGATAGCACACAGTAACAAGTGCAATGCCTCCTATAGCTACTTATTTTTCATGGAAAACCTGTATTTAACTCCATGACATGTGACTTAACATGTTAAGTCACATGTTTCAATTGTGACTAATGTGTCAGTTTAAACAGTGCTGATCTGAGAGGAAGGGAACCAGGAAAAATAAAGGGGTTGCTGTGGAAAGATGAAAACAATAACTTTACAGATAAAAAATGTTCCAGTAACTTGAATCTTCTGGGGTGCAGTGAGGACAGATAAAATAATTCCTTGATGAGTTGATCTCAGCTGGCTGCCAGATGCCTCCCCAGCCACTCTCCCACTCCTCAACAAGACAAAGGGAGAAAACAATATGGAAAAGCTCATGGGTCATGATAAAGACAAGGGCACTTATAAAAATTGTCATGGGCAAAACAGACTTAACACAAGGAAAATTGGTTTGACATATTGCCAAGTAAAATAGAGTAGGATGATGAGAAAAAAATGCCAAAAACTAAAGCACTTTCCTCCCAATAAACTTCTTCTTCACAGGTTCCACTTCACTGATTCCTCCACTTATTTTCCTGAAAGAACTGGAGCAGAAGGATGGAGAAGAGAGACTTGAGGTCAGTCCATAGCCACTCTTCTCTGCCATTCCTTCCTCCTAACCCTTTTTGGAAAAATCCAAGGAGGTGGGCTGGTTATTGACTGTAGCTAATGAGATGTGTTATGTATGCAATGGAGGTGCTTAGATAGTGGGGGAGGGTTATTTTACTAGGAGATGAGTTGTTTGTGCTTTGTTTACCTAGAACAATTATTTACAAAAAGTTCAGAGAAATACTGGAAGAAATACACTTCTCAACAATGGAAACACTTTTGTTCAGTTTTTAAAGGCTGGTCAAGCATTGGAGCAGGCTGCCCATAGAAGTGGTTGAGTCACCATCTCTGAAAGTGTTTAAAATATGCAAATGTGGCACTTTAGGACATGGTTTAATGTCAGACTTGGCAGTACTGGATTAATGGTTAGACTTGACTACTTAGCAGCCTTTTCAAACATAAATGTTTGTATGATTGTATGATTAAGAGAGCAGAACAACATATCTCACCTTAGGCAGGATTCAAAGGTGTTTCTGGTTATTTTAAACAGGTTATGCCCTTGACACTATTTAATTGGTAGAACTTCCAAAATGAAATTCAGGATGTGTTTGATAGCAGGATTCAACCTCTGTTTTTCCCAGCTGTGAAGACAGATATCATATATTTGTGTTTGTGATGTCTGTAGATTCTCATTAAACCCCTTCTTACTTCCATGTCTGAACCTGACACAGAAACCTCATCACATGAACATTACTTAGCTGTAGACCAGACACACCAGCACACCCTGTGACAGAAGATACCTTAATCTGATTTGGATATGCTGGTTGGCTGAATTTCTGCCTAGTCACCTAGGGGATAGTTCAAAAAGCTACAAAGTCAGATACCACTCCTGGAACTGGTGGCAGCCAGTACCTTTATCCAGAATCCATGAGAACTGCTACGCTACAGAAGAAATTCAAGAGGACCCTGTATCCCTTCCACTTGAGAAGTGCTGCAAATTGCAGAAACAACACTCAGGAAAGTAAAGAAGTTTTGATAATTCAAGATACTGGTTTCAGCCCTCCAGCAAAGCTGAGACAGCAGGTGGTTTAAAACAACACACCATGCCAGACAGATTTAATATCCCTGAGAACCTGCAATCTGCCAATATACTTATATTAGTGAAACCCAGAAGAATATATCACACTACTAAAACAAAATTATGAATATATGATTTGTACTTAATGCTAATTTAGTGAATTGGGTCCTTTTAAACATGCACATTTAATTTGTCTGACTCATTAACCCTAAACTAAATTTTTAAAATATAATATCTTAATAAGTTTAAATATCAGCCGTGCCTTGTTAGAAGGATGCTCAGTTTCTGAATTACCAGCCCTCTCTTCTTCAAGGTAATAGCAATATTAAGCTGAACTTTTGCTTTGAAATGATCTACAGTAGTTTATATTCATGTTGTGAGAAAATTAGTACATTATTCCACTAACAGTTGCAGGAATTAATCCTCAAAATTTCATCTTACTGACATGAAAGTCTATCCTCATGAGTCCACTGTGTTCCTTGCAGCATTTCATAGATAATTATTCTTGATCTACTTTCATGACCTACTGACTTCCCTTCCGTTAACATTTTGGGTGTTTTTCCTTAGACTGTCTGAGCCTCTCACCATATTTGCTGCTCCTTGTGTCCTTCTGTCAATCTTCATTTCATATTTTGCATGAGCTCTATGCACAAGCTGATGAGCAGAGTTTAGAAAAACTTAAAAAAAAAAAAACATTCAGGAGTTTTACATTACTGCTTTGTCCTTGTAGATTAAAGGGTAACATTTGAGAACAGAAACTATAAACAAAGTCATGAGGGAGGTCTGCCAAATTGATAATGATGTTTCAGCAATGATGCCTACATCCAAATCCTTTAATAAATTATCAAGTATAAACTCTTTATTTTCATCAATGTACCAGTGAAATTATTGATGAATCCACCCATTACAGCTTGTCCCACAGCCAAGTCTGTTTGCTTCAATCAGAGAGAGAGCCAGTTTCCCTGAACTCTGATCATGTCCATGTTGTGGAATTGCTGTCTTATTTTTGGCTTCATCCCTTGGGGACCATCAGAGCAACCATTATGTTAAGCAGCATTTCATTCTTGGGTTAGTCTCTTTAATTATATTAGCTGATTATAGATGTGAACAAAAATGGCAGAACTGAAGACAAATGGATTTTCCAGCATGGTTCATTAAAATGCAGTTCATTCAAATATCTTGCAAGGATGTCAAATAGGTGAAAATATGTAATATAGGCAAATCAAAACTGATTATAAAAGCTGCTGAAGAAATACGAGTAAGATAAAAGTTTACACGAAAGGTTAATTTAAGCAGTGAGATTGCTTTAAATCCATTGGTTTAAAATTGTTGTGTAAGTCCACTGTGCTAGAATAATCTCATAACTGGTTTTCAGCTTGTTGCAGTCTGGCCTCTAGTTTGTGCAGATGTATTGAAAATTGCCTTCAGGTAGCTTGGATACCAATCAAAATCCCTGTTTATCTCAGCTTAGGATGAAGCACAAATCCATTGCATAAAATGTCTAAAAATGGTGCAGCTAAACCATGATGATAAATAGAACCAGGGGGACTGGAGTTTGGGATGACAGCACAGTCACTAAGAAATGTCCCCTTCTTTCCTTATAAGTGAGCCTTAGTGGACAGAAGGCACAGTCACTTAATGAGGTGAGCATGGAGGGCACTGAAAGTGACACTGCACTACTTGGAAAGCATCTCCTACTTGAGGTGCTACTTGAAGTAAGGTCTTCTAAACCCAACAGAACTTAGACCACTATCAGGGTATTGACATGGGCAAACTAACCAATATATCATCTTTTTAGCATAAATGTAGTTTTGTTATTTCCACACAGATTCAATCTTTGGCTGTACTGTGGACACGCCCTTATTTATTCAGTGTTGACAGTAGTAGCAGAAGTTTTACATTTGTAAAGTTTGTCGCAAATCCCACTACTGTAGAAATTTTTATTGTGAGAATTGTGAAGTGGGTTTTTTTGGTGTTGGGTTTTAGGGTTTTTTTTTTTACTCCAAAGATTATTGGTATTTTTGTATGTTTTTCTTTAAGAATGTTGTCTCATTGTGTGGCTTTGCTATAGGTAGAAGATGCGTAACTTGCCTCAAAGTTACATTGCTGTGATGGACGGAGGCCAGGGAATATTGAGTTTTAAACAATTTACTTGGTTTGAGGCAAGAAACTGTGCTTTATTATATTACTAGCAGTGATATTACTAGGTTGGACCCCCATTGCCTTGACTAATATCCATGTGATACTAATTATAAGTAATAAGTCTATAATTACTGCTATCATTAACATTTTGAGTCAAGAGTTTAAAGCATACAATAACACTAATGCAACTAATAGAAGATGGAATCTGTTGTTGCAGAATACAAACACAATATAACAGATCTATAATCCAAAGAATTTAGTCTAACTAGTTTAGAAAAAATATTATCCTTATATACTGTGTTACATTTCTTCTTTAAATACTAAGGCTGAAGAAAAATTCTTATTCCTTAAGTACACAATCTAAGACAAGTACTTTCTTAAATCTGTGTCTAAAATAAAATCCATATTCCTTTGAATTCAGTAGGAACCTCCCCCCCCCAGATTTCAGTGGGTCCAGAACTTTGTTCATGTATTGTTTT
Source organism: Alaudala cheleensis (assembly GCA_013398995.1). Classification (NCBI taxonomy): domain Eukaryota; kingdom Metazoa; phylum Chordata; class Aves; order Passeriformes; family Alaudidae; genus Alaudala; species Alaudala cheleensis. The sequence continues at coordinate 5,679 of VWYE01022972.1, read as the reverse complement.
CCCATTCCTTTTGGAAACTATCAACTCTAGAAGTTCTTCTAAAATTCAAAGTTTATATTTGTTCTCTCTCCGCTCTCCTCTATAGTGTCACCATTTAAGTATTGCTGTGTGGTACAGAATGAATGTCAAGTAGTCCCCATTTATGAGGGGTATAGATTTGAAGTGCTAATATGCCAGCTATTGACATTTCTAAAGAATACTGCTGATTGATATTCTGCAGCCCAGAAGCATCTTTTAAACACTAGAGCAAAGGGTATACATCAACAGTAGCAGTACTCAAACGTAATGTTCTGACAGCATGGGATAACAGAGACTTCAAGTTGTGGAAAATTCAATTCTAAACCTAAGGGTACATGAGACTTCTGAAGTTACTTTCTTAGATTTTAATTTCTCTCACACAGTCCTTTTTTCTACCTGCAGGCAAATGTCATCAGCACCTTACAATGTCTGCTGCAGTTGTATTGACACCTAGCATTCTGTGTATGCTAATCTATTGATATTTTCCTTAAATACACTCTGAATAACTGTTTTGTTAACCCCGTCCTTAAAGACACGCAAAATCCAAACAAATAATCAAATCAAATCAGCAGAGCTATGGATAGTAACAAAGGGAATGCAGCTGACTCCAGCTAGTTTCTTCTTGCTGCTAGGCTGTGAAGACTGTCATTGCTCCACACCACTTAACCATAGGACCCATATCTGAGAATTTCAGACAAGATTATTGTAATTATTTCTTCCTAATCCTGTTTTCTTTGTTCCTATGATGAACTGCCTGGATGCAGCACCTGCCATCACAAACAAGCATGTCATATAATCCTTTTCATAAACTTAATCAAGTCATTTAAAAAGTACTTAGGCCTCTTGATCTTGCTATTGCTATTTTGCTGAAAATCATTGCAGATCTTTTTGTTAGAATTTGTCTTATATTTCTGATCCTTGTTTGGTTCAAAGCCATTTTTTTACTCATTTGATCTCTTGCCCAACATTGTATACTGGTAAATAAGATTAAATTATAAGCATGAAGTAGGAAAATAAGTTCTTTTAATGAAGAACAGTCAGAGCAATTCTATTCATTCTGTGTTAAACTAAAGCCTCCTCCTTGAAAAACCTGCTGGGTAGCGTGTCCTCTCTGTGGGGTCCTGAGATTAGCCTACACATATCTCTTTGTCCCACATGGATTTTTAAAGTGTAACCTGTAGAAACACACACGGGACAAGAATCACACACATTATATACTAAATCAGCTTTGTGGCTTCTGAAGTAGAAATATTTGTTCTTGTTCTAAAGGAACAACTACACATATTTTCTGGAATCATATCTTGCATGTTTGTTGCATTTTTGCATAACTATCCCATGAGGAATTAATATTTACACATTAATTGAGAATAACTATCTTTAATAGAATAATTGTTCCCTAGTTTTTAAGTACATTATATTTAATTTATATAGTTGAATTTGATCTCTTTTCTATTATTCACCTCTGAGATTCTCTGTTAACAACATCATTCTGGGTTTATGCTTACATTCAGTAAAACCTGTTGTAATCTTATTTTTCTGTCTACCTTATAAGAGTCTCCTGTCCCTCTCCTTGTTTAAAAATAACTTTTTATTCATCATCACGTTGAAGACTTTATGGAATTTCTAACAGCTAAGATGACTGTGAAACAGTCAGTCTTCTCTAAGAAAGATGCAAGGTCAATCTAATACTATTTTGCTAATGCGTATCATCCACGCCAAGGTTTTTCATTTGATTCAATTCCTATAATAATTATTTCCTTTAAGATTTATTTTAATTGAATAACCAAGGTCATTCTGAAAGTCCTGTAGCTGCCTAAGAAATTTTCTTTCCATTCAAGCAATATGACTACTTAATATCCATATTTTTTTTTCTTCAAGCCTTTATTTGTTCCATACTGGCTTGTCCAAAAAAAAAAAAAAAAAAACCCCGAAAACCTCTGGAAGATAAAATAGAATAGAATAGAACAAAACAGAACAGAATAATTTAGTTTGAAAAATACCTCTAAGATCATTGAGCTAAATCATTAACTGCCAAGTCTGTCACTAAGCTGTCCCTACGTGCCACACCTGCACTTATTTTAATACTTTCAGGGTTGGTGACTCCAGCACGGCCCTAGACAGCCTCTTCCAGTGACTGACCACCCTTTCCATGAAGAAATTTTTAGAAAGAAATAAACTTTTCCTGGAGCAACATGAAGATGTTTCCTCTTGTTCTCTCATTTGCTACATGGGAGAAAAGGTCAGCCCCCAACTGGCTACAACTTTCATTCAAGCAGTTGTAGAGACCATTAAAGTGTCCCCTCAGCCTCCTTTTTGCCAGGCTAAACACCCCCATATTCCTCAGCACTCCTCCTCAGACTTGCATTCCAGATCCTTCACCAACTCTATCTCTATTCTCTGGACACGCCTCAGCACCCCAATGTCCCTCCCAGTGAGAGCCCCAGAACCCAACAGGCTTAGAGTATGGCCTCATAAGTGCCAAAAAACAGGGGGACAGTAACTGCCCTTGTCTTTGCTGGCCACACTATTCTGATCCAAGCCAAGATGCCAGTGGCCTTGGCCACCTGTGTACACACACTGGCTCATGTTCAGCTGACTATGATGATGCTCAAGATGAACTGCTCCACAACCTTCAAGGTCAGGCTGACAGAATCTTGTAGATGGGCATCACATTTGTCAACTTTCAGTCAACTGGAATCTCCCCAGTTAGCCAGGGCTGCAAGTGAATTCCAGTAAGTGGCTCAGTGATCACTTCTGTAAGCTCCCTTGGATGGATCCCATTCATCCCCTTAAATTTGTGCACGTCTACATGGTGCAGCAGGTTGCTGACCTCTTCTGCTTGGATTCTAGAGGCTTCATTTTACTTCCTGTCTCTGTGTTCTAACTCAGGGGCTGGATAACCTGGGAAAAATTTATCTCACTGATAAAAACTGAGACAAGGCACTAAGTACCTCAGCCTTATCCTTTGCCAATATATTTCTTCCTCCATTCAATAAAGAATGAAGATTCTCCGTGGCTCTCCTTCCGTTGCTGATGTAGTGGTAGGAAAACTTTTTGTCTGTTACAGCAGTAGCCAGATTAGGTTCTAGTTGGGCTTTCACCCTTCTAATTTTCTCTCTACATAATCTCAGAAAGATCCTTCTGAATAATCCTTCTGAATGAGCCATCCCTTCCTCCAAAAACCATAAAATAATCTTCCATTTTTTTTTCTTGAATTCAAGACAAAGCTCTCTTTAAGCCCAGCAAGTCTTCTATCCCACCAGCTCGTTTTCCAGCACATGTGTCTTTAAGATTTACTTCTTGGAGAATGTCTAGCCTGGCCAAATTATCTTGCCCTTCAGGACTGCTTTCCAAGGAGCTCTGCCAATCGGGCTCCTTAACAGGCCAAAACCTGCCCTCAGGAAATCCAAGGTGACTCTGTGACTCCTGTCCTTACTTCCCAAAGAACCATAAAACTCTTTCATTTCATGATTGCCTCCAACCATCACATCACTCCCAAGTATTTTCCTGTTCACAAACCACCAGTCTACTAGGACATCCCTGGCTGGTTCACTCAACACCTGTGTCAGATGTTTTCCCTTCCCTTGAAATATAAACCCCTCTGAGTTTTAGTAGTTCTGGTTTGGAGAAATTTGGGCATCCTTTGCAGTTAAGTTGCTAGTATCTAGTCAAGATGATTTGTTGGTAGCTATACACACAAAATGCTACCAGGATAAGCTTTAATCTGTAGGATAAGGTAGGAATACTATAAATGGTTTTCTTACTTCATGAAGAAAAAAATAAGAGTTTCTGCCCACTTATTCTTCTACTTGATCTGCTTGTAAAGTTGTTTTATATTTTTCCCATCTTAGATACATTACCAACACCCACTGTTTTATTAAAGTTTTCACAAAGAACTGTATTAGTTTTGATGTCCAAGAATATTCAGACAATACTCTTTCTAGCACTTTTTTGTCAGCTGTATAGAGTGGAGAAATAATTACCAATACTGTTGCAATTTCTAGTAGCATTAATCTCTCTGGTAAAATACAGAAGTCTATATTTATCTTCAACCCTTGAGTCTTGTGAAGAATTCTCAGAAGACCAACAAAATAAAACTGCTTCTCTAATCTTCCCCCAAAGTAGCTTTGATAAAAATAAATTTCTTTTTGCTCCATGCTGTCTGGTTTTATTTCTTTACAATTTATCATTTCATTAACCAACAATACGATCCTACATTCCCAGCTTCATTACTCATTCCTGAGGATCACATAGCTTTAAATAAGGATGTTGAAGTCATGTTATTAGATACTGTAGTCATCAGTAAAACACATAAATCAATGTAAGGAACATGCAGAATTGGAGCTTAGTGGTTGGAACTGGTCAAAATTAATAAAATTATAAAGGAGTTGTAAGAAACTAGAGTTTAGGGATGGGAAGATAAGCATAATCACAGGAAAATAACAATTCAATAAATAAAAAAGTGATGGTCATAAGATGATCGCTCAAGTACAGCCTATGCAATCCATTAGGAAGAACAAATTCAAAAATTATTTCTGTATTGATATGCAGCAGTGGTTTTACTGTTGTAACTGTAACTGCTCACAGACTTTTTCTTAAATCTACCCTCAAATATTTTTTAGCCTGGAGTTCAAAAAAAGAAGTTAAGAAATTAATGGAATTTACCTGAGAATACAATAGGTCCTTCATCATGATCTAGGCAGGAATTAATTATTTTTTACCACCAAATCATATTTTAATTAAAAACTACCAGGATTAAAGAAGAAATCACTTGATCAAATTCATTTGTTTCTGTGATGCTTTGACTAATTATCATAACAACCCACTGAATATCTACAGCATCAGTGTTCCCCAGGGCCTTGCATGGCTCTTCAGACACTTAGCATCATTTCAGACCACAAATACATCCCAGACACACATGATTTTCAAAACAGATGTTATTGATGTTGCATCACCTAATTGTTTCGCACCAATTATTTAACCCTCTGTCTGGGTTTCCATGACTCAGCTCAGAGCCTGCATTTCCAGGTTCAACTCCTCAATTCTGTTGTTGCCTCCTCTTGACAGGTGCATTTCTGCCATGCTTCTCCTGCACCTGCCCCTGCTGGCCTGGCATTTCAGGTGCCCTCTTGAATTAATGAGGAAGGACAGGGACAATCTTGCCCCAGCTAATTTCACCTAATTCCAGACTAAGATTTTTTTTTTTTTTAAGAAAAACTGCTACTTTATCCATTATTCTACCAAAACCAGAATGTTCATTGCAAGTCACCAAGTATTTTCCATCCTCTAGCTAACTTACTGGATGCTCAGAATGCGCTAATGGACATTGCATCATACCTGGTCTAAAATCAATAACCTAGTAATCATTTGCAGGGCTCTTTTGACTGTACAATTTATGATTTAGAGACTGAAAGCACTGTCTCTTGCCTGCTTTATGGAGGCACTCAGCATTCTTGCTAAAAACTAACTCATCATAAGTTATCCACTCTCCTTATGATACAAGTACAATGGAAAGTATCTTAATTTTATGCTCTTTATAATTCTTAGAATAATCCCCAAATACTCAAAAGATTCTGTTTTGAGAAAAATATCACAAAACCTGTATAACACTATTTTGAACACAAAGTTCATGTAGCTCTAAGGCTAATAATTCCATAGCTA
>VWYE01022971.1:295-19957 GCA_013398995.1 Alaudala cheleensis | reverse complement strand
TGTTTGCTTAGTGAGGCATAAAAACTTCTCACTGGGGACTTGGATCTTAGTCAGGTACATTTAATTTGATTTCACATCGTGTTCTCTGACCGAGTTGTTTTCCTGTGTGGCACTGGGTGTGTCCAGTGAGCAAGACTGAAGAGAAAATGGGCTGAGAAAGGCTTTTATTTGTAAATCAGCCCGAGGTGAGGGGGTAAATCTGAGCTGTGCATTCACAGAACCCTCTGGGGGTCAGGATGAGGAGGGATGGGGATCTCTGGTTTTTATCATGGAACAATTCACGTTGGAAAAGGCTCTGAAGTCATCGAGTCCAGCTGATGCTCCGTGTCCCTCTTGAAAGTTTTGGGGACAATTCTGGTTTTTCTGATTTGTTTTAGTCTCAGGCTGAAGACTCGTGGTTAATCCCTGTTCCCAACAGGAAGCTCCTGCTGGAGCAGAGCTTTCCAAGGTGCCCTGGGGAGGTCCCTGCTCTGGGCAGGAGCTGCAGGTCCCTCTGGGAAAGGAAGTTATTGCACCTCCGGAATGCTGGGTGGGATTGAGATCCCAGGGGGTCAGAAAATGGGGAATTTGTGCAAAATCAGTCACAGTGTCCTGTCTCAGTGTCCTGTCACAGGGTCCTGTCACAGGGTCCTGTCTCAGTGTCCTGTCACAGTGTCCCGTCACAGGGTCCTGTCTCAGTGTCCCGTCACAGGGTCCTGTCTCGGTGTCCCGTCACAGTGTTCTGTCACAGGGTCCAAGGCTGGGAAGCCCTCAGCAACCATGGAAGAATTTGGGGTGGTCTCTCATGGTTGGTATCCAGGTGTGTGCAGGGAAGACTCTGAGGGAAGCTCCTCACCCCCAATGGCTTCTGTTCAGCTCCAGAATCCTCTGGCAAAGCAGGAAATGATCCACAGGGATTTCTACTCTGAGACCTCGTGCAGCATCCCGTGAAGGTACTGCTGGTGTGACAGGGGGTGTGTGACAGGGGGTGTGTGACAGGGGGTGTGTGACAGCCAAACTCCTGGGAGAGACCTGAGTGTTGGGCCTGGAGAAATGGAGTCGGTGCTTGGCTGGTCCCTGGTGCTGACGGTGCCCTGCTCCCTCCATGGAAGGTTCCAGACAGGAGCCCAGGTGACCCAGAGCAGCTGTGGCTGCCCCTGGACCCCTGGCAGTGCCCAAGGCCAGGTTGGACATTGGGGACACCCTGGGACAGTGGGAGGTGTCTCTGCCATNGAATGATCCACAGGGATTTCTACTCTGAGACCTCGTGGAACATCCTGTGAAGGTGCTGCTGGTGTGAGGGGGGTGTGTGACTGGGGGTGTGTCACAGGGGGTGTGTCACAGGGGGTGTGTGACTGGGGGTGTGTGACAGGGGGTGTGTGACAGCCAAACTCCTGGGAGAGACCCGAGTGTTGGACCTGGAGAAATGGAACCGGTGCTTGGCTGGTCCCTGGTGCTGACAGTGCCCTGCTCCCTCCATGGAAGGTTCCAGACAGGAGCCCAGGTGACCCAGAGCAGCTGTGGCTGCCCCTGGACCCCTGGCAGTGCCCAAGGCCAGGTTGGACATTGGGGACACCCTGGGACAGTGGGAGGTGTCCCTGCCATGACAGGGCTGGCACTGGGTGGGATTTCAGGTCCTTTCCAACCCAAACCACTCCATGATTCTGTGAATCCAACTGTCCTTCCAAGGGCTGGAGGTGCTGCACGGTGGCCCTGGCTCCTGTGCAGCCCTGTCCCCTGTCCCCGGGGCTGGGACACACCTCTCACATGTCCCCATGGCCCCTCCAGCCGAGCTGTTCTGCTGAAGCTGAAGAGCAAAGCAGGGTTTGCTCCAGCCCCAGACTGGGACAGCTGGAATGTCCCCGTGGGTGTCACCGCCCCAGGGGACAGCTGCCACCACAGGTCCTGTCACTTGGGCCACCCTGTCACTCTGTGAGGTGTTTTCCTGCCAAGTCCATGACAAATTCCCGAGTCACCCATTCCGGGCAGGCTCCTGGAGCTCCGGAGGGGTCCGAGGCTGGGCAGGTGAGGAGCCTCTGCTGTGACTCTGGAGTCACCTGGGACTCACCTGAGGCCGAGGAGTCTCCGTCGCTAATTGTTCCCTAAACATTCCCGTTCGTTTGCAAATCGCGTTGCCGTGGCGACCGTAATTCCTATGCATTCCCAACCTCAGCCACCTCTCGAAGCGATTTGTTTTCCCCGGTCTCCATGGTGACAGACATTTTGTCAGAATTATTTAGGGGGAGAGAGAAATCCGGAGACTTTCGCAGAAGGAGCCCCGCGGGGAGCTCCCACCCTCCCGAATTCCTCCTGCCCAGCTCTGGGTGAGCATTTCTGGGTTTGGGGACAAAGAGCTCCCTCAGCCCTGCCCCAGCTCCACCCCCCGGCCTCCAGCACGTTGCTCATCACCTGCCTTGGCTTTGGGGCTGGTCACCATCAGATCTCTCCTCTCTGCAGCCTCTGGGTTTGAAGGGCTGCACCTCGTCCTTCCCGAGCTCTGTTTGCAGAGGAACAGCCTAAACAACAGCCTGCAAAGCTGCCCCAGAGTCGTGATTATCCCTGGAAAGCTGCCCCGAAGTCGTGATTATCCCTGGATCATCACCAGCCCTGCAGAACCAGGGGTGTTCTGGAACATCCCAACGGGAGTTTCGCTGCCTGAGAGGGAGCTGAGGCCCTGGAAGCAGCTCTGCTGTGCAATTCCTGCCCTGCAGCCTGGCCGGGCTTTGGGGTGCTGCCCTTTCACAGGGGCAGCTCAGTTCTGCTGCTTTATCGAGCCATTTTTGGGGTTCTCTGCCTTCCCCACTCCTCCTGCTCAGCCTTTGGGCTGCCAGGACCTTCCCCCCCTCCCCAGGGTGGGCTCTCCAACACTGCAGCCAGGAGGAATTTCTGGCATTCCAGGAGATGTTTGGGATGAAGGAAAAGGTGTGAGTTAAACACAACAACGTGTGCTCAGTGCCTTTGATCCCCACACAGCCCGGGCTCCTGCAGCCTCGTACCTCAGTGATAACAAAGCCATTTTTAGGTGCCACCATGGGGATATTCCAGAGCCACCTGGACACAGCCCTGTGCCCTGAGCCCTGGGAGTGGCACCAGTGACCCTCTGAGGTCCCTCCCAGCCTGATCCATCTGGGATTCTGTGACTCCATCTGCGTTTGACAGTCTAGGGAATAAAAACTGCTTGGAAGAACCTGTCATGAAACACCTGAGTGCTCCAGTTTGAGGTGGGTTTTGGGGAACAAATCAATCCTGTGAGCATGGGGTGGGAATTTCCACTGTGGGCTTGGAGGCTCCCGCAGGATTNGAGCTCTGGGAGTGGCACCAGTGACCCTCTGAGGCCCCTCCCAGCCTGACCCATCTGAGATTCAGTGAGTCCATCTGCGTTTGACAGTCTAGGGAATAAAAACTGCTTGGAAGAACCTGTCATGAAACACCTGAGTGCTCCAGTTTGAGGTGGGTTTTGGGGAACAAATCAATCCTGTGAGCATGGGGTGGGAATTTCCACTGTGGGCTTGGAGGCTCCCGCAGGATTCCTGCAGCCACAGGCTGTCCCTGCCAGGGGAAAGCCTCTTCCCTGCTGCCAGAACACAGGGAATGCTCCTTGCCTTGGGAAATGTCCTGGCACAGGAGGCAGGACACTGCAGCAGGGAGCTGGCACCTGGCAGAGTGGCTGAGGGGGTGAGAGATGCTCCTGCATCCATTGCTTCCCTAAATCCATCCGTCCCTCCATCCATCCATCCATCCATCCATCCATCCATCCATCCATCCATCCATCCATCCATCCATCCATCCATCCTCTGTGTGTGCACAAAGCCTCTGTGTGCATCCTGAGCTCAGCACGAGCTCTGGGAATTCTGCAGGCACAGGGAAGAAAACCCTTTTCTCCCTAGTGAGGATAATCAGAAAATATAATACATAATATAAAATATATAATATAAAATATAAAAATATAAGGGTGCTCTCCTTCCCGAGTGAATCCCTGCGAGCCTCGGGGGGGATTCTCAGACGTCGCTCCACCTTTCCCTGCTGTCACCTGCGCCTCCATCTCCACTTGGTGGTAGCATTTTCTCTGCTTTCCCTCCTCTCTCCCAGCTTTTAGAGTCGCTGTGGATGCGAGCAAGGAGCCCCTTCCCTGCGGGAGGTGGGAGTGGAGCGTGGGGTCCGTGTTTTCCTCGGTGACACAGCGAAGTCTGAGCCTCTGATCCTGCCCAGGCCGGGCTTTGGCACTCAAACTGCTTCCCTCAAATGTGAAAGGGAGGAGAAAAAAAACCCCAAAGCTTGGGAGTGCTGCCCATGAGCTGCTCTGCTGGTCCTCAGCTGGAATTGGTGCCCTGCACGGACCTGACTGGGGCTGGTGACAGTGAAGGGTCGGAACCGGGGCTGTCCCAAACCTGGCTAAAACCGTCTCTGGGTTAGGAGCAGCCTAAACCAGGACAGGGGCAGGATCAGCCTAAATCAGGGCAGGGACAGGATCAGCCTAAACCAGGACAGGGGCAGGATCAGCCTAAATCAGGGCAGGGAGACAGGAGCAGCCTAAACCAGAGCAGGGACAGCCAAAACCAGGGCAGGGAAAGGAGGAGCCTAAACCAGAGCAGGGACAGGAGGAACCAAAACCAGGGCAGGGATAGAAGCAGCCTAAACCAGACCAGGTACAGCCTAAACCAGAGCAAGGATAGGAGCAATCTAAACCAGAGTAGGGCCAGGAGGAGCTTAAACCAGGGCAGGGCCAGGAGCAGCCTAAACCAGAGCAGGGACAGCCTAAACCAGAGCAGGGCCAGCCTAAACCAGGCCAGCAACAGCCCCTAAACCAGGCCAGGGAAAGGAGCAGCCTAAACCAGAGCAGGGACAGCAGGAGCAGCCTAAACCAGGAGGTGCTGGAGGCCCTCCCCAGGCAGGTGAGGTCTCACCTGCCGAGCTCCTCCCATGTCCTGCCTGGGACTGGTCCTGCTGCTGCTGAGGGCTGATCCCACCCTGCCAGGAGGGATTTATTCCCGAGGAGAGGAGTGATGGAAATGCTGCAGGAGAGCATTCCATGAAAATGGACCCAGTTCCACGTGCTGGGAGCTGCCTGTGCCCGCCCCACGCAGCCTCACCCAGCCTTTGCTGTTTTCCTGCTGGGAAACTCTTCCAGAAAATCATTCCTTTAGCAATTAAATCCTGAATGTCACGGATTGAGGACACAGAGCTGGGATTTCTGGAGGATCCATGGCTTCCCTCTGGGCTCCACCTGCCCGTGGGGAGCCCAGGAGTGACCCCTGCCCTCCCATGGGACCAGGGGGTCTCTTGGGGACCCCCAGCTCTGCCCTGTCCCAAACCAGGAGCTGGTGCTGGCAGAGCCTCTGCTGGGATCTCTCTCCTGAGATAACCCCTNGGAGAGCTGGGAGCAGGCTCAGGGTGGCACTCAGAGCTGATGTCACTGCTGGGTGATTTTTTATTTTCTATTTTGGCTGCTAGAAATCTCCACGAATTCTCCACATCGCTGCTCGCTCTCCTCTCGTTAACCCTTGGAGGTCTGAGCAAAGCTGGGTTCCGAGGCTGTGGGTGAGGCCCTGGCTGTGCTGCACAGGTGCATCCCATTCCCCAGAGAGGGGAAATTGCAGCACCACCTGCTGCAGATGGAATGATTGTCACACTGATTTGATTTATTTTAATTGATGCATGTCATTTATAAAGGGCTCGGCTGAGGGCTGGGACTGCTGCTCCCTTTCCTGGCAGCTGCAGGCTCCAATCACCTCGTGGATGTTCAAACACACTCAATTGGTTTGCAAGTCACAAATTCTCTCTCATTCTTTTCCCAAAGAATCGATGGCCACGGGGGCTGCTGGAACTGGGGGAAGAAACTTTTCCATCTCCTGATGCCTCAGGGACAGCCAGGGGCTGTGGGGACAGGGTTGGCCATGGCTGTGCCAGGCTGTGAAATGCCCTCCTGTGGCTGTTGGACCTGTGGTTTATGGAAAGGAAAGGAAAGGAAAGGAAAGGAAAGGAAAGGAAAGGAAAGGAGAGGAAAGGAAAGGAAAGGAAAGGAAAGGAAAGGAAAGGAAAGGAAAGGAAAGGAAAGGAAAGGAAAGGAAAGGAAAGGAAAGGAAAGGAAAACTCAGCCCTGCTGCCTTCCCTCAGAGCCCCAGGGTTCTGTGCTCAGAAATGGCTTTGCTTTGAAATATCCTGGCAAATCCTGCCTTGTCACTGCCCCCTGTGCTGGGGTGTCCTGTGGGGTGGGCACTGGTGTCCTGCTGTCCCCTCCTGGGGAGGGGTCTCTGGATTTGAAATGTTGTTGTGCTCTGCAGTGAGGGAGGGAGGTGAGGATTGTGCTGCTGAAAGCTCTGCACTGCCCGCAGAGTTTTGGGGGCTGGAGGGGACACAGAGGGGGTGTGGGGCTGAAATGGTCCCTGTGTGTCCCCCACAGCTTGAAGGGCTGCCCCCCTGCCTGGCTGGGTGTCACCCTGAGGTCGCAGTGATNGATTTGTAAAATAAACATCTGCAGTCCCCAACCCAGACGTTCTCTGATTCCTTCTTTCAAGCACGGGCTGGTGAGAAGAAAGATTTTACACTGCTGGGGTTAATCTCAGAAGAGAGAACTGCGACACCTCCTGGGCAGAGCTGCTGCCTGAGCCCTGGGAAGCAGCTCCGTGTGCTCAGCCCTCGAGGGGAGATGGATTTCATGGCAGAGCTGATGTGGCTGGAGAAGCCCTGAGCACACCAGCCCTGGAGCAGGAGCAGCAGTGCTGAGGGAATGGCTCTGTTCACACATTGGCTCTGTTTGTGATGCTCTGGGAACTTGGATTTCTGTATTTCCTGCCTTAATCTGGCACTTGGATTTGGACAGCTCCAGAAATTACATCTTAGGAACATTTTCCAAGGGAAAAAAAAAAAATCTCTGCCTGTTGTTTGTACAACAGGCTGGGAAACAGAGCAACTGCAGGCTGCTGTGTACTAGAGGTCTGTGTAAAACGCATTCTGCTCAGCAATGCCAGCTCTGTTTAAATCTTCCAAGTGGTTGTTCTGCATTTCAGCAGATTCCAGGGGCTTGTCTGCATTGCTGCACGGCAAAATGGAATTTCTCTGACAGATCCTGCCCCTTTTCAGGGTGCTGGGTGAGAGACCTGCACGTCTGCGAGGCTGAGCTGTGTCTGTGTGAGCAGAGCTGCTTCACAAAGGTGCTGCAATTGCTCCTGGCACTGCCTCTGCACTGACAGAGCTTCCCTGGCTCTCACTGGAATAATTGCACTTGGTAGCTCATGGCTCATCCTGCTGAGCTCCGGGTGTTTCACAGCTCTGTTTTAGCAGGACCTGCTCTGAAGGAGCTGAGCCCCTGCCAGGGCCTAGAGGGGCTCCAGGAGAGGGACTGGGGACAAGGGATGGAGGGACAGGACACAGGGAGTGGCTTCAAATTAACAGAAAGGAGGTTTTAATTGGATATGGGGAAGGAATTCCTGGCTGGGCTGGAATTGCCAGAGCAGCTGTGGCTGCCCCTGGATCCCTGGCAGTGCCCAAGGCCAGGTTGGACACTGGGGCTGGAGCACCCTGGGACATTTGGGAGTCCCACCATCCCAAATTGCTCCCCCTCAATTCCCTGCTGTTGGCACTTTTGGGGCCTGAAGCTGCAGTGGTGCCCTTGGTTCTGGGGCAGGAAAAGGAATGTTTCGTGTACACTGTGAGGAGACCTGGCTGGCACTTAAAGGAAGTTCAGAGTTACCAGTGCAGGACAGAATGTGGGAAATATGGAACCTTAAGGCATCAGCCAGTGCCCAAGAACAATCCAGGGGCAGAGGCACTTTGGCTCCCAGCTGGGGCCTGGGCAAGAACTTCCTGATAGTGAGGGATGATCAGAGCAAGTCACTGACACCCATCTCCCAGAAAATCTGCTGGGTTTGTGTCCTTGTGCTTGGAAAACTCCAGAAGAGCCACTCTGTCCCCAATATCCTCATTTTCCTTGTGGCACTGCCAGTCCTTGGTGTCCCCACTGGGCCCTGGTGCAGCAGGGTCACAGCCTGAGCTCTCCCTCCTGGCTTTGACCCTCCAGGTGTGCCCAAAGCTCTGCTTCCTGCCCTCTCCAACAGAACAGTGATGATTGTCATTGATTCACCTCTCCCAATCCAAACTCCTGGCTGATTCTCCAGGCCTCAGTGATCCTGAAGTGCTTTCCTCATGAGACAACTCCCTTAATCACCGGGCTCAGATCATCCCCAGGGACTCACAGGAGGAAAATGGGCTCTCCAGCACATGGAGAGGTTAACAAATACTGCTTGGGCAACTTTGCAAAGCAATTTGAACTCTCTCTGCGAGGCAATAAGTACCAGCAGAGAGCTGTGAATTATTGGGCACCTCTTATCTCCAATTGACCTTTCCTGGTCAGCTGAGCACCCCCAGAGCAGTGAGGGCTCCCCTTCCTTGGCACCGTGTCCACAGCATCCATCAGGGGTCCCAGCAGGGCTGGGACATGGGGACACAGAGCTCTGGGATGTCCTGGAGAGCAGCCCCAGGAGGGGCTGAGGGGGCTGGGAAAGAGCTGGAGAATCCCTGAGGGAGCTGGGAAGGGGCTGGAGAATCCCTGAGGGAGCTGGGAAGGGGCTGGAGAATCCCTGAGGGAGCTGGGAAGGGGCTGAGCCTGGAGCAAAGGAGGCTCAGGGGGCCCTTGTGGCTCTGCACAAGTCCCTGCCAGGAGGGGACAGCCGGGGGGGATTTGGGCTCTGGGCCAGGGAACAGGGACAGGAGGAGAGGGAACGGCCTCAGGCTGGGCCAGGGCAGGCTCAGGGTGGGATCAGCAGGAATTTGCCCATGGAAAGGGAGCTCAGGCCTTGGCAGTGCCCAGGGAGGTTTGCAGTGCCCATCCCTGGAGGTGTCCCAGGAATTGCTGGAGGTGGCACTCGGAGCTCTGGGCTGGGCACAGGGTGGGGAATTTGGCACTCTGATCTTGGAGGGATTTTCCAAGCTCAGGAATCCTGGGATTCTGTGTGATGCTGAGAATTGTTATTGAATCATGAACAATTCGAGTTTAAATCTATTTACTCAATTTTATGTCCGTGTCAGTTCCTATTTTGATTAACATTCAAGGCACTGTGGGAACAAGGAATCTACAACAGACTTAATTCCAATAAACCCTGTATTAGGAATAAAATGCACCCATGTTATTGCTCCACATAAAAATGGGGAGACTGGTGCTGTGGGAGCCTCAATTTGCCTCATCAGCAGTTTGCCACATTTTACACTTCCTTAATCCTTCCAAAATCCAAAAGTGTGGAAGCTCTGCCTCTTGCCCACCTCCTCTGCTTTGCCTTTCCCTCAGCATCCCCCCAGGATTTAAGGACTCTGCTCCCAAATTCCAGGTTTTCTTTCCATGTGTGATTTTTTTGGTATTTATTCGGAAAAGGAATGGATCAGAAAAGGATTAATTTTCTCCTGCCTCCATTTATTCCAGCTCTCCCGGCATCCCAGCCAGTATCCCATAAATAAATGGGATCAGTCTCATCCCAGCCTGGCTCTGGGGGGATCTGCCCTTTTGGCCGAGTTCTGCCGAAGGTGGAATTGCTGTCAGAACCTGCTAATCTCCCATTAGAGCCCTAATGAAATGTTTAATGAGATCAATCAATGGGGCCTCATTAGCCAGGGAGCTTCCCTGGGCTCAGCTCTGGTGGCTTCCTGGTGCTTTTGTGCTGAGCTTTGGAGAGCTGGACTTGTTCATCTCCAGCACCTCCCAGGGTTCATCTGCTGCTACCTGTGCAAGGGGAGGTGGGAATAAAACACAGAAAGGAGCTTTTTTTTCCCCCACCCTGATTTCTATATCAAAGCCATCCTCAAACCCACAGGAAGTGTTATTTTGGTTTTTCCCCACATTCCCCCCACCCTGTGTCAGTGAAGCTGATGATGATGGCACAGCACAACCAGCAGGGTACAAATCCTTTAGAAGGTTGACTTGACTTAAATTGGAGGTTTATTTGCTAGAAGGGAAATAATAAATTTATTAAATAATGCATTAACCACATGTAAGGGTGATTTATTGGGAAACAATTCCAACACTGTGGCTGCCCCTGGATCCCTGGCAGTGCCCAAGGCCAGGTTGGACACTGGGGACACCCTGGGACAGTGGGAGGTGTCCCTGCCATGGCAGGGCTGGCACTGGGTGGGATTTCAGGCCCCTTGGAGCCAAACCATTCCCTGACTCTGTGATTCCATGACTTTTGGGTGACTTTTCCATCCCTCAGAGCAGGGCTGTGCTCCCTGGGGAGGGTCTGGCTCTGTGCTCACCCCACAGCTCTGCCTGTCCCCTGTCCCCGTGCCCTGGGGGTGGTGGCTGCTGGCAGTGCCTGCCCTGGATGTGCAGAACTGATTTCCCTGGATGCTTTTCCTGCTCTGGAATGCACAACCCCAGCCCCTGCTGGCAGCTGATAATTTGTGGTTTTAGTCCCTGTTATGTCACAGCCTCTGGGGTCCCCTGGCTGAGCTCAGACACTCCAATCACGGCTCCATGGACAGATTTTTCAAAGATGAGCCCAGAGCAAATGAACTGGGTTTATTTTTACCTCTGCCTCGTTTCTAGTGCCCGGTGACACGTGAACAAACCATTGCCACCACTTGTCCTCGCTCTCTGTAGGATGTTGCTTTGGGCAGGATCATGTCGGGGTGTTTAGGATTGGGAATCATCCCCGGGGGCTGAGGGAGGGAAAAGGCTCCGATTCAGCCTCCAGGAGATGAATCCAGCCTTGCTTTGGTCATGGCAAAGTCAGGGGCTGAGCCCATGGGATGGGACTGAGCCAGGGGATCAGGGCACGGCTGGATCTCCATGAGTGACCTTGTGATGGTCCTGTGGGCACAGGGAGGGGACACTGATGGTCTGTGACCTTGTGATGGTGGGATGGGGACACGGAGGGGACACTGATGGTCTGTGACCTTGTGATGGTCTTGTGGGGACACAGAGGGGACACTGATGGTCAGGTGCTGGCACAGAGGGGACACTGATTGTCTGTGACCTTGTGATGGTCAGGTCAGAGACAGGGAGGGGACACTGATGGTCTGGGTGGTCCCCAGAGCCCCCTGCTCTCCTGGGGTGGGCACAGGGCCCTCAGTCTGGGACCAGAGCTTGGTTTGTTATTTTTGTCTTTATTAAAACCTTTTGATTTTCCAAACACCTCTGATCATGCTGTCTTGTTACTTTTTATAAGCCATTTCTGAGGCTGCTGGTGCTCCTCAGGTGTGACACAACTTTGTGGGGCTAAAAACATCCTGACCCCACACAGATTTCATCAGTTCTCCTCCTAAGCCAGGCCAAGGCCGTCCCTGGTGCCCCTGTGAGCGTGGGGCAAACCTGATTAAATNGAAACCCCCCGTGTGCTTAAGGACTGTGATCTATGGCTCATCTGGCCACATTTCCCGAGGAAAATCAGATTGCAGCTCTCCTGCCGGGCAGGCTGTGCCTCTGCTGGGAGCTCAGTGCAGTTCCAGGTGCAGCTGCCTTCGGGAAGAGCTGCAGACACAGCAGGGGGATCCCGGAGTGGGGATGAGCCGGGATGTAAAAGCATCCAAGTGCATTTGCAGCTCCGAGGTTCCAGCAGGGGGAAGGAGGGATGAGCAGCGCCCTGGTGGAAGGAGAAGGGCTCGGTGCTTTCTGCCAGGACATGGCACGGGAGGTTTGGGCTGGATTTTGGGGATGGATTCTTCCCCAAAAGTCCTGGCACAGCTGCCCAGGTGTCCCCATCCCTGGGGGGATTTAAAGCCCTGTGGATGTGGCACTTGGGGACATGGGGCAGCGGTGGCCCTGGCAGTGCTGGGGGAAGGGTGGGACTCAGTGATCCCGAGGGTCATTTCCAAGGTAAATTATTCCACGTTTCTGTGGCCAGATCCTGTCCTGCTCTCTGGGAAATCCCTGGACATCCCCCACTGGTGGCATCCAGGTGCTCCATGTCCTCAACCCGCACTTTTTGGCCCCAAAACGAGACAGCTCAGCACAGGCAGCAGCTCCTGGAGGCTCCTGCAGCCCCAGCCGAGGTGTTCAGAGGAGCTGTGTTCCCGTTTTTTGCTCTTTCCATGGATCATCTGGTGGCTGACATTTAGCACCCGCTGCCATATGTTGTTTTTCCCCGAGCAGGGATGTGCGGCACCGCGAGGAGAGAGCCTGGCACCCTGCCCAAAGCAGAGCAGGAGAGACTCCTCCTTCTCCTTCTCCTTCTCCTTCTCCTTCTCCTTCTCCTTCTCCTTCTCCTTCTCCTTCTCCTTCTCCTTCTCCTTCTCCTTCTCCTTCTCCTTCTCCTTCTCCTTCTCCTTCTCCTTCTCCTTCTCCTTCTCCTTCTCCTTCTCCTTCTCCTTCTCCTTCTCCTTCTCCTTCTCCTTCTCCTTCTCCTNCGCCTCCTCCTCCTCCCCCTCCCCCTCCTCCTCCTTCTCCTTCTCCTCCTCCAGGAGCAGGATGTGCTGCTCGGCTGTGGCACCTCCTGCAGCCAGGCCGGGGAATTCTGTAAATACAGAAGTTCTGGAGGGGCAGGAGAGTCCCTTTGGAGCGAGCCCATCCCACTGGGATGTTTCCTTCCCTGCACTGAACCACAGAATCAGGCCTGGAAAAGACCTCCAAGGTCATCAAGGCCAGCCTGTCACCAATCCCACTGTGCCCAGGAAAGTGTCCCCAGGTGCCACCTCCACTCATTCTTTGGACATTGGCAGGATTTGGGCCTTCCCCCCTGCCCTGTGCCAGGGCTGGGCCACCTCAGTGGCACAAAGCTGTGTCAGAGGGGTTCAGGTTGGATTTCAGGGAAAGGTTCTTCCCCCAGAGGGTTCAGGCACTGCCCAGGCTCCCCAGGGAATGGGCACAGCCCCAGAGCTCCAGGAGCCTTTGGACATCCCAGGGATGCCCAGGGTGGGGTTGCTGGGGAGTCTGTGCAGGGACAGGGGTTTGGGATGGTCCCTGTGGGTCCCAGCTCAGGACATTCAGTGACAATTTCACTGTAGAAATTGTCCCTGATACCATCCTGAGGCGCTGGGCTGTGCCCAGTGACCCTCACTCCTCCCCAGGTGCTGTTTCTGTTTATATTTAATGACAACATCGCTGTGAGGACTCGAGCAGAGCCTCCAGGACGTGCAGGGGATCTGACAGGGAGAGTTTGGAACCTCTCCAGGATTGTTTGTGGCAGCCTCCCGTGACTTTGCACAAGGAATGATAACTCAGCTGGGGAAATCAATTATGCCGAGCACTTTGTTACATCACTTTTCAGAGTATTAATTTTCACTTCAACAGAGAAAAGACGCGGTGCAGGAATCCATCACTTGTGAACCAGGGGCTGTGCAAGGGCCTCCTCCAGCCCTGCAGCCACTGTGAGCCACACAAGGAGGGAGAAATCCCGGGGAATTTCCAGAAATGGGGAGTGATTTTAAATGGGAGTGAGGCCATGAGTGCAATTCAGAGCCAGCTTTACCCTGGGCGGGTGCAGCATCCATTTCAGCTGCACAAATTCATGCAGGGGAAGGTTCAGGGGCACACAGCAATATTTCAGCACTGCAGCGGAGCTCCCTGCTTTGCTGCTGCCTCATGTCTTGGAGCCAGGCTTGGAAACCCTAAACCAGAGCTCTGATTTATGGTTTAAACCTGGGCTTTAGTGCAGGCTGTGTGAGCAACTGCCGAAAGTCACCCAAAATGCAGATGTGGGTTCATAACCAGGGCTGGTGTCTGCATTTAGCACATTGTAAAAATTATCACATTAACCAATGTGTATTTTTTAATATTATAATCGTTATTAAATGCATTATAATTTTATGTTATATTGCTATATTACACTGTACATTATATTACTTTGATACATTATAATTTTATGTTTTATTACTATATATTACTTTGAGACTCTCTGTACCTCACCTCCAATCACCCGGGACTCACGTCCAGGACAAGCAGGATAAAAGCTTTTTATTGGGCAAATTTAAAGACTGGGATAAACCTTAAACTAATCCCACAGCACTCTCAGGCTCTTCCTCACACAGAGAAAGATTTTTCCTCCTGTTTTAATTCTTAATTAAAGGAATTCTTAATATGAAAACAGGGATTTTTTTTTTTTTGGTGCTCCTTTTTTTTATGGCCATCACTTCCCTGCCTTTTATTCCCCCTCTTTATTCCTCACATCTCTGTTAGGGCTAAACTGGAAATGCAGGAAATGGGAGTTGAAATTTTATCTTGTTGTTTAAGGGAGCTCTGGCTTTGTGTGGGAAAGGAGGAATAAATGGTGACGTTAAGCTGAAAACCAGGAAAATGAAAGCAAATTTGGGATATATTTATGAATCTGTCCTATCTCTTTCCAGCTCCTGGGTTTTGTGACATTCCCCCATCCTGTGTCCGTGCACGGAATCCCCGTGGGCAGGAGCTGCTGCAGGGCTGGAATGGGAATTCCCTGGGAAGGCTGAGGTGGGAATATCCCACATTTCCTGTAGCAATGGATTTGCCCGAGTTGGGTCATTCTGTGGAGCAGCCAGACTCCCTGAAATCTCATCAGAACACCTGGAGTTTTGTGATTCAAACCCTCAGGAATTCACCAAGGCCACTGAGGCAAAAGCAGGACTAAAATAAGAAGGAAGAGCCTGAGGAACTGAGCATGAAGAATATAAACCTCAGATAAAAATGGGCTCGACATAGTGATGGACTTTGACCAATTAATTGCTTTGAGGGGTGTGTGCCAGCCTAGTGGACACAGCAGAGAATCCAATCAAATAATGCATAATTACATGAATATACATCCCATAATCTGTAACTCTTACTAGTTGTAAACAATAAAGTGGTTTCTGCATGACCACATTGGTTTGCTGCACAGAGCTCCTTTCCTCCCGCTCACATCTGAGGTTTTACAGAGGCACCAAACACCTGGATTTGCACCTGGAGCGTTTCCCCCTGGATTCACCTCCCCAGCTGGTGCCAGATAAATCTCAGGTGATAAAAACCTGCCGGGAGTTTTCACCAGTTTAAGAATTAAATGGCCATAAAAAAGCACATCGTGTGTGAGTGAAGGGATGGGTGACACATCTCCCTGCGGGAAGAGCAGTCCCAGATCCAGGGACACCTCCAGGAGAGCTGTGCCCACTGCAGTGACAGTGCCCCTGCCCTGCCAGGGGGTGGCTGGATTCCGAACCCTCCTGGGCCCTGAGTGCCCTGGGAGTCCCTGGAGGGGTTGGTGTTGGTGGGAGGCCCGGGATCCATCAGCTCCCAGCTCTGGAGCAGCAGGAGCGTGGCTGGGGAAGGCACAGTCCCCTGGCTGTGACAGGGCTGTGTGCCCCTGTCCCCTGTGCTGGGGCTGCTCTTTCTGGCCCTGTGTCAACGATTGATCATTCCTGGAGCTCTGGAATCATTCCTGGAGCTGTGGGTTCATTCTTGGAGCTCTGGAATCATTCCTGGAGCTGTGGGTTCATTCTTGGAGCTCTGGGATAATTCCCAGAGCCGTGGGATCATTCCCGAAGCCATGGGATTGTTCTCGGAGCCATGGGATTATTCCCAGAGCTGTGGGTCCCTTCCTGGAGCTCTGGGATCACTCCTAGAGCCATTGGATCATTACTGGAGCTGTGGGATCCATTCCTGGAGCTCTGGGATCATTCTCGGAGCCGTGGGATCATTCCCAGAGCTCTGGGATAATTCCCAGAGCCGTGGGATAATTCCCAGAGCTGTGGGATCATTCCCGAAGCTGTGGGATCATTCCCGAAGCTGTGGGATCATTCCCGGAGCTCTGGAATAATTCCCGGAGTCATGGGATCATTCCTGGAGCCAAGGGTCCATTCCTGGAGCTGTGGGATCGTTCCCAGAGATGTGGGTCCATTCCCGGAGCTGTGGGTCCACTCCTGGAGCCGTGGGATCATTCTCGGAGCTGTGGGTCCATTCCTGGAGTTCTGGGATCACTCCTGGAGCCATGGGATCATTCCCAGAGTTCTGGGTCCTTTCCCTAAGCCGTGGGTCCATTCCCAGAGCTGTGGGATCACTCCCGGAGCTCTGGGTCCATTCTCGGAGCTCTGGGATGATTCCTGGAGCTCCAGGATCACTCCTGGACCTGTGGGTTCATTCCTGGACCTGTGGGTTCATTCCCGGAGCTCTGGGATCACTCCTGGACCTGTGGGTTCATTCCTAGAGCTCTGGGATCACCCCTGGAGCTCCGTGTTCATTCCTGGAATTCTGGGATCATTCCCGGTGCCGCGGCTGTGCCGGCAGCGCTCACTCCCAGGGCAAGGCTTTGTTTTTCCTGCAGGGAAGATCCCGTTGTGTGTAACACCCTCTGGAGCCCATCACTGCTGCTGTACAGCGAGGGGGATTTCGGCTCTCCTGGGCAGAATGTTTATTGTTAAATGAAATTTCATCAGCCATTTTATTTCTCGGAGCCTCGGTGTCACGAGAGCCTCCTGCAGCACCCAGCGTTCCCCCGGAATTCTGATTAATCTGAATCACTCTGCATCTGATCTGTGCAAGCACCACAGAAGGCACTCAGCTCTTCTCGGCACTAAAAAAAAAAATAATCAGTAAATTAGTGACCATCAGGCTGAAGATTTAATAAATATTCATGGCCTGGGGGTGTACGTGGGCACAGGAACGTGGATCACACAGGAATTAATACACAGGGTTTATTCCAAGCACGGCCACAGGGTCTGTGTGTGCAGCNGCCTGATTTGGGGATTGGAGCCTGATTTGGGGATTGGAGCCTGATTTGGGGATTGAGGTCTGATTTGGGGATTGGTGCCTGGTTTGGGGATTGGTGCTCAGTGTGAGGATCAGTGCCCACTGTGGGATTCAGTGCCCAGTGTGGGGCTCTGACCAAACTGTTCCCCCTGCACAAACCCCAGACAGGCTCTGGATGCTGACATCCATCCCAGTGTGAGCTGCTCATCCCAGTGTGAGCTGCACATCCATCCCAGTGTGATCTGCTCATCCCAGTGTGAGCTGCTCATCCCAGTGTGATCTGCTCATCCATCCCAGTGTCAGCTGCACATCCATCCCAGTGTGACCTGCTCATCCCAGTGTGAGCTGCACATCCATCCCAGTGTGAGCTGGACATCCATCCCAGTGTGAGCTGGACATCCATCCCAGTAAGAGCTGCACATCCCAGTGTGAGCTGCACATCCATCCCAGTGTGAGCTGGACATCCATCCCAGTGTGAGCTGGACATCCATCCCAGTAAGAGCTGCACATCCCAGTGTGAGCTGCACATCCATCCCAGTGTGAGCTGGACATCCATCCCAGTGTGAGCTGGACATCCATCCCAGTAAGAGCTGCACATCCCAGTGTGAGCTGCACATCCATCCCAGTGTGAGCTGGACATCCATCCCAGTGTGAGCTGGACATCCATCCCAGTAAGAGCTGCACATCCCAGTGTGAGCTGCACATCCATCCCAGTGTGAGCTGGACATCCATCCCAGTGTGAGCTGGACATCCATCCCAGTAAGAGCTGCACATCCCAGTGTGAGCTGCACATCCATCCCAGTGTGAGCTGGACATCCATCCCAGTGTGAGCTGGACATCCATCCCAGTAAGAGCTGCACATCCCAGTGTGAGCTGCACATCCATCCCAGTGTGATCTGCTCATCCCAGTGTGAGCTGGACATCCCAGTGTGAGCTGTTCATCCCAGTGTGAGCTGAACATCCATCCCAGTAAGAGCTGCACATCCATCCCAGTGTCAGCTACACATCCATCCCAGTGTGAGCTGGACATCCCAGTGCCCTCAGCTCCCAGCATGGCCACTGGGGTCCTGACCATTCCAGAAAGGCTGAGGAGGAGGAGGAGGGAAGAAGAAGAGGAGCGGCTTCCCCAGCTGCAAACAGGAGAACTGAGGAATTCCCAGTGCAGCAGGAAAAGATGGAAGAGAAGCCAGTGCCAGTCTCATAAATTACTAGAGGAATGTGCAGGAGAGGTGAAAGAAGGGAACGTTTTTGATCAACCCAAGTCTGGGAGAAGGAATGAGAAGGCTCAGACTGGGTGGCCACAGTGGACAGGTTGGAACTGGATGATTTTTAAGGTCTCTTCCAACCCAAACCCATCCTGTCCAATCCCATCCTAAACTCCAGCTTTATCAACTGGGAACTGCAGAGATCAGAGCTAATCACCAGGAGCTTTTATCAGATGTTGCTTTAATCTGAATTTTTGGGGGTTGATGGAAATTTCCATCCTCCCCAGAAACACCTTCTTTGAACTCCCCCAGAAATTCTTTCCCTGGGGAGGCGTTTCCTGGTTTATGATCGTGCCTCTCTGCTGGGGAATTTGCTAAAGGAGCAGTAATTGTGCTGCAAAAGCTGTGAGATGATGGCAGGTGCCTCCAGTAGCAGCTGGAGATGCAGCCCTGGGAGTTCTTTGGGGATGGCTGGAGGGGGACACAGATCCCACTCCCTGTAAAGTGCAGTGAGAGCCTGGCTAAAGAATCCCTGAGGGGCCAGGGCTGGGCAGGGTGGCACCAACGTGGCTTGGGCAGAGCTGTGACACTGCAACCCCGACCTCCCTGAACGTGTCCTGGGCAGCTGGGGGACAAATGGCCCTAAAACCACCCCAAATCAGCCCAAATCATCCCAAATCACCCTGGCAGTGCCCAAGGCCAGGTTGGACATTGGGGTTGGAGCAGCCTGGCACAGTGGGAGGTGTTCCTGCCATGGCAGGGGTGGCACTGGGTGGGATTTCACGTCCCTTCCAACCCAAACCATCTCAGGATTCTGGGATTTTCCCATCCAGACCCACCCCCTGACTGCCTGGGGGAAGAAGCTGCCCCCTCAGGATTTCCCTCTGAGCATTTCTGTCATTATTGGTCACTGGGTGTTCATTTTCCAGCCCCTGCCCTTCCAGAAGGCCCAGGAATTGCAGCTCCTGCTGCTGAGCTGCTCAGGGGTTTTCCTTTGAGCCTCCCTGCAAAACTCTCAAATATCAGAGTGAAGATGCCTGGGTTTCCCTCTGGCAAAGGAAAAGGAGGGGAAAATGAGCAAAGCAAAGCTCTGCTTGTTTGGAGCAAGCAGGGAAGGAGCACAGGGGGGCAGGAGGAGCCGGGTTTAAAGGCTTGGGGAAGATTGTACCCGCACTGTTGTTCCTCTGCAGGTCTTAAAACAGCATTTCCTTGATCCCATTTTTTGTGTTCCTCGCCGTGTTCCTTAATGGATTATTAATCCTGGCCGTGTCCAAACACATCCCTGGGTTTTCCCAGCCAGGGAAGCAGGGATGGAGGCAGAGGCTGCAGTGGAATCAGACACTGGGGCACAAGGGAGGTGGAAAGGGAGGAAAAGGAGGACGAGATGCACAGTGCACCTTCCTCACTGGGGTTATTGCCATGAGGCACCGCCCAATCCCAGAGTTTATCAGGATTTGGGATGCTCCAAAGTGCCTCTGGGTGAGGAGAACATCCCCAGGATTGCTGGGATGCAGAACACACGGGAAATGATTCAGGAGCTCTGGGTTGGACATGGCCCCTGTGTAAATCACCTCAGCCAGGTGTGATGGATCCGTAGGTGAGGGGGGGATGTTGATCTGGGTGTGGATGGATTGGCCACGGATGGAGAATCCACCTCCTGGTTAGAAAGAGATCAAATACATTTTTCCTTCCTGCTGTACTGACAGTGAAGTTGCAATTTCTGAAATTCCCACTGAATGCCAAAATTAACAAAAAAAAACCCCCAAAAAAACCAAACCAACCAACCAAACAAAAAAACCAAACCCAAAAAATCTCCCCCAAAAAACCAAACCAAAACAAAAAAAACCCAAAAAAACCAAATCAACG
>VWYE01022969.1:15097-28227 GCA_013398995.1 Alaudala cheleensis | reverse complement strand
CCCAGCCACAAGCACAGCCCTCCCTGCCCAGAACGCTCCGGAAGACACGCGGGGGTTGGCTCTGCTCACTGAGAGGCATCACTACAAAAAATGGGAGATGCTGTTCCTGTGGTCACAAATACCTGCTCCAGTTCACAGAGAGGATTTTCCATGTGGAAAAAGGACAAGATTGCTTCCCTGGTTTCCAGAATTTTGTTTCTCGCCACCAAAGACATTTGGTCTCATTTGAGACTTGTATATTTTTCACACTCCCTGCTTTGTGGTGGTGACTATTTTGTTTTTTGTGAGCTTTGCAGCATGAAATTGTTCCCTCAGAGCTTTTCTGATCTTACCCCACCCAGCCACAAACATGCTCCGGAAGACACGCGGGGGTTGGCTCTACTCACCGAGAGGCATCACTACAAAAAACGGGAGCCAGCAGAGGACGAAGCACCCCACGACTATCCCCAGGGTCTTGGCAGCTTTCTTCTCCCTGGAGAACTTGAGCAGGCGCACGGAGAAGTGGTGTTTGCTCTTGGGGTTGGTCGCGGAGCCGCCGGCGCCGGGCGCGTTCCTGCGGTGGATGCGCAGCGTCACCTCCTCCGAGTGGGACTTCTCCGTCTTCATCCCCGAGCTCAGCCCTTTGTTCTCCCTCTTGGCCACCACGTAGACCCGGCAGTACATCACCAGGATGATGATCAGCGGGAGGTAGAAGGAGCCCAGCGCCGAGAACAGGACGTAGCCCGGCTCCTCGGTGATCTGGCAGATGGTCTCGTCCTCGGGCGCCGGCTCCTTCCAGCCAAAGAGGGGCCCGATGGAGATGACAAGGGACAGGGCCCAGACACACAGCAGGGCCAGGAGGCCCCTCCTCTCTGTCACGATGCTGGGGTACCTCAGCGGGTAGCTGACCCCGATGTAGCGGTCGATGGAGATGATGCAGAGGCTCATGATGGAAGCCGTGCAGCAGAGCACGTCCACGGCCGCCCAGATGTTGCAGAAGATCCTCCCAAAGACCCAGTAGCCCAAGATCTCCATGGTGGCTGAGAAGGGCAGGACGGTGGAAGTCAGGAGGAGGTCGGCCACGGCCAGGTTGATGATGTAGTAGTGGGTGACGCTCTGGAGGTGTCTGTGGCAGGCCACGGACAGGATAACCAGGATATTGCCCAAAACCCCAAAAACAATCAGCCCCCCTAGAATAACAC
Organism: Alaudala cheleensis; assembly: GCA_013398995.1. Classification (NCBI taxonomy): domain Eukaryota; kingdom Metazoa; phylum Chordata; class Aves; order Passeriformes; family Alaudidae; genus Alaudala; species Alaudala cheleensis. The sequence continues at coordinate 27,046 of VWYE01022969.1, read as the reverse complement.
CCAGGAGGATGGCCTTGGAAATGTTCACGGGCTCCACGGGGTGCGTGCAGTTGGAGCACTCGGAGGAGTTTCCAGGGAGGAAAGCCATGGCTGGTAATGTCCATGTGAGGCTGCTGGACTTCAGCCCCTTCCCAGGCAGGAACCGTGACAAGATCAGTCCTTGGAAGGTCCTACAGGCAACATTTGCCTGGCCTGGCTGGGGAAAAGAGTTTTGAAGAATGTCTTAGAATGGCAGCACAGGCAGCAACGAGAAAGATCCAGAAACATGTTAGAAAACCTACCTTTGCTCCTCAGCTCTCACCAGAAGAGCACGGTTGATACTCACCAGCTCCAAGTCAGATTTAACTCCTTCTGCATTTTCCTCGGGGTGCACACGTGGGGCTACACGACCCTGAGGCTGCTCATCCCACTTCCCAGGGTTCTGTGACGAGAGCTACTGGAGCTGCAGCTTAAAATCATCTCTGTCTTTTGGGGAAGGTTCTGCATTTAAGGAAAATATTCCAAAGGATCTCCAGTTCAGCTTCTCCTGAGAGGGAACCACCGACGCTTTCAAATGCCTGGTGTTAGTCCTGATTCTGCCTAAAAACTGGCTCAGAAACCTGACTGGGTGGAGGTGGCTGCTGTGCCTGCCCGGCAGTTTTGTTTGAGGTGCCCATCACTGCCCATCCTCAGGGGCTGGGCCCTCAGAGCTTCCCACGTGTGGAGCACTCATCACTCGAGGTCCTGGGCTGCCAATTCAAGCTCATTTGCACCAGCTCCTGGCTCGCTGGGAGGTGGAGAGTGGAGTTTGCCTCCTGCACGGGGCCGTGCTCTGGTGCTCTCTGCAGATCCTCACCCCCCTGGAGGAGACAAAAACAGGAACAATGCGATTCCCAGCAGCCACGCTCTCTCTGCGAGGGTTCCCATATAAGAATAGAGCAGCAGGCTATTTTAGGGTGCTTTCCTCAGGCTGCCTCCAGCCAGTGGAACCAACCTTTTCCAGCCCAGCATTGTTTAACAGCAACTCAGAGACCCAAGTGGGTTTTCCTGCCTGAATTTTCCCTTCTTTACGGGGGATAGGCATCAATCCTAATTCTCAGCTCATCAGCACAGACCAGGTCTAGGAGAGACACAAGCCTGGAGGACACAATTCAGGACTATTCAAACTCTGCAGCAGATTTAGAAGCCCGGAATTGAATCTCAGGTTTCTTTATTAAGCCAGACCTTTCCCCACTGAATTGTCAGTCCAGCTGAGCTGCCCATTTTGCAAATCTAAAGGGAAAAGCAACTCCAAAGCCCAGCAGAAGACGTTGCAAGGAGCGAGCCCTCCTAGTGAGTGACACGACGTTTCGGAGGATGTGGAAGCCAAGCTCAGCCTTTGCTGACTAAATATGGAGAAAAGGTACCTCAGATGGAAAAGTGAGGATTAGCCTGGGAACGGAGACCTGGGGGGCACCGAGGGGAGAGCTGCGAGTGGCAGCTGCAAAACCTTCCCCTGCACCTCCACGTGGACACAGAATTCCCATCCCAAATGTTAATCAGAGGTGGGAAACCACCGCTGAGGCTGTGGCTGCAAAACCCCAGATGAGGAAGGACTCTCGAGGTGTCCTTTGGGATTGAATCCCTCAGAGCAGCAGCAGCAAATGTCCCATTTCCAGACCTCCAACTTTCCTGCAGGCAAAAGCATTTCAAACCCTGAAGCCCCAAAATTCCCAGTTGGCAGGGAGGGAGGAGGGGGGAAGGGGGAGATGGGGAGGTCTCACACTGTGGGAATTTCACTTCAGCTCACTGAAATGAAATGGGATCTTTTCTTTTCTTTCCCGCCAGATGGAACAAGTTGAGGAATAATCCCGAGGAAGAAAAGGACAGATTATCTAAACACATCCATGAAAAGTGAGCACTGCATGGAGCATCTCTGAGCGTTGGAATTGGGGTCGTTACAGGGCATAAAATGAGATCGTTGTAGGGCTGAGAGAAAAATGAACAAATTATTAATTTGATTTTCAAGCACATGAAGAAAAACTTCCCAGCAAGTCAAGGAGATGCAGCAGAAAGGACTGACAGGGGTTTCCATGCTGAAAACCAAATAAAGCCCAGCCTGTGGGGACAGCTGATTGTGGGAAGAGCAGCCCCCAGAGCCTGCCCCACACTCACCTCCTCAGTCTCTAGAAGGCAGCACAGCTCCTCTGAGCATCTGGCCAGGGGTTCTCCGCACAGCAGGCTCCTCTTCCACGCAGGGATGGGACTCAGTGCCTGTAAATCCTACAAATCCTCCGCTTCCCTGCCTTTATTTCCCCTCTGGCATTGCAGCAGCCGGCGGTGGGGCTGATTGCCGGGATCCCCTGGCTGTGAGGGGCTGGCTGCAGCTCCCTGCAGGGATCCGTGTCCCGGGGAGAGCTCAGCTCCACGCTGGGAAGGAGCAGCAGGGACTGTGCTGCTCTGCTGATGTAGCAGAGCTGTAGCCTCGCCACTACCGTAATTCACCGCCACTCCCATATTGCCCAGAAAGAAAGAGCACTCTCAAGTGTGCCTTTAAATCTCCTTTCCTTTCCTTTCCTTTCCTTTCCTTTTTTTTTCTCTGTTCCTGTNAGAATGTGCTGTGGAAGGGAGGTTGATTTTCCACGTGGCTCTTAATTGTAGTTAAAAAAAACCAAATTGTCCGAAGTTCCTGATGAAGAACAGGTACAAAAGTGATGTCCCCAAGTGAAGGGGACACAGAGAGGGGATTTCACAGCCAAACCCTGCGGCCACAAGGAAGGACATGACCCATGTGCCTGTGCTGGCGTGACAGACTCTCCCCCTCCTCCTCCCGGGCAGTTTGAAAAGGAAAGTTTGGGGGTTTGGGGCTCAGGAGTTTCACGGACAGAGGCAGATTTGGGTGATGCTCAGATTCCCCCAGGAGAGGGGAATGAAAGCAGATCTGGGCTTGGTCACTGCTCCAATAAATTCAGAGAGCCTGAAATCTGGAATGGCCACTGGAGGGAAAATGATCCCAGCAGCTCCCAGGAATGTGCCATTTGTGCAGGTTGGGCAAAGAGTTTGGGAGAGGGAAGTGACCCTTGTGGCAGCTCCAGCTGCACCATCAGCTGCTGCCTGTCTGAGAGTAAAAACCCCCAGGAGAAGAAATGACAAAGTGGGGGGCAAAAAAAACCCCCCAAGAAACCCAAACAAACAAACAATCAAACAAAAACAACCCCAAAAAACCACCCCAAAAACCCAAACAAACAATCAAATAATCAAATAAATACAACCCCCCAAAACCCCCCCAAACAAACAAACAAAAACAATCCCCCAAAACCACCTCAAAAACCCAAACAAACAATCAAACAAAAACAACCCCAAAAAAATCACCCAAAAACCCCTCAAACCAAAACTATTCCAACTAGTTCTGAGGAACTTGCAAAATGCAAAAATGAGGTGATTTTAAATGCTCAGCTGCTGTTTCTCCACAGTTTCCTTGGCACATCAGTCCCTGTCCTGTTGTACATCTACAGGAGGTGTCACACTCATTTTTGGAGGATGCTTGGAGGTCTCATCCTCCCCTGAGCAACAAAAGGTGCTGGGAAAGGGCAAACCCTAAAGGGATGAAGGGAATCCTGAGTTTCTGAGGACCCTTAAAGGCTGTGATTATTTTATTTTAGCAGCAGGTTTATTTGAGATGCCTGTCCTGAGGTGAGGANGGCAGTTTGAAAAGGAAAGTTTGGGGGTTTGGGGCTCAGGAGTTTCACGGACAGAGGCAGATTTGGGTGATGCTCAGATTCCCCCAGGAGAGGGGAATGAAAGCAGATCTGGGCTTGGTCACTGCTCCAAAAAATTCAGAGAGCCTCAATTCTGGAGTCACTGGAGGAAAAATGGTAACAGCAGCTCCCAGGAATGTGCCATTTGTGCAGGTTGGGCAAAGAGTTTGGGAGAGGAAAGTGACCCTTGTGGCAGCTCCAGCTGCACCATCAGCTGCTGCCTGTCTGAGAGGAAAAACCCCCAGGAGAAGAAATGACAAAGTGGGGGGCAAAAAAAACCCCCCAAGAAACCCAAACAAACAAACAATCAAACAAAAACAACCCCAAAAAACCACCCCAAAAACCCAAACAAACAATCAAATAATCAAATAAATACAACCCCCCAAAACCCCCCCAAACAAACAAACAAAAACAATCCCCCAAAACCACCTCAAAAACCCAAACAAACAATCAAACAAAAACAACCCCAAAAAAATCACCCAAAAACCCCTCAAACCAAAACTATTCCAACTAGTTCTGAGGAACTTGCAAAATGCAAAAATGAGGTGATTTTAAATGCTCAGCTGCTGTTTCTCCACAGTTTCCTTGGCACATCAGTCCCTGTCCTGTTGTAAATCTGCAGGAGGTGTCACACCCGTTTTTGGAGGTCTCATCCTCCCCTGAGCAACAAAAGGTGCTGGGAAAGGGCAAACCCTAAAGGGATGAAGGGAATCCTGAGTTTCTGAGGACCCTTAAAGGCTGTGATTATTTTATTTTAGCAGCAGGTTTATTTGAGATGTCTGTCTCCAGATGAGGCATTTCCATTGATCCATTGGGGAATAACTCTGAATGATGGGGGAGGGAAAGGGGCTGAAGCCCAAAACCCAAAACTCTGGGTGTTGTTTCTCCTGGCACACAGACCTTGCCATGCTGGGGCTTCTTCCAGGCTCTTAAATGCGCCATGGAAATAAATACATTTATATTCGTGGCTTTAGTCATGAATACACTCAATTTATCAGCTCATCTGTGAGTAATTCCCTTGTTAGGGGACATCTCTCCAGAGTGGAGGGGAGCAGAAGGGAGTGACAGCAGATTTTGTCCTAAAATCCTCAGAGGAAAATGAATTTATGGCAGGGAAGAGCTCGTACACCTGGAGATCCTGAGGTCAGGAGGGTCACTAAACACAGGGCAGGGATGGACAGGGCAGGATTAGTGTCACACCAGCCTTGGGGAGCAATCTTTGTGCTGGAATTGTCTGTGTCCAGTTTTAAGGCTGAGAGAAAGCAGTGACAGGGGTGCAAGTCTAGAAAACAAAGGGAGGAGCTTAATCTCAAACACTGAGATCGAGTTTAATCTCAAATTTTTCACCTCTAAATACAGGTGGAAGCCTGTCCTTGATGGTTCTGAGCATCCAGCACTGGAATTTTGTGAGAACACATGAGGCAAGGATCCCTCACAGGGTTTTCCTCTGTTGAGGAAGGATGAGCTGTCCCCTGGTGTTCACAGTGTCACCAAATGCTTTGGGTTGGAAGGGACATTGAAAATCTCCTCATTCCCACCCAAAATGATTTTCTAGACAGAGGCAGGATGGTCTAGAAAATCATTCCAGAAAATGTGAGTCATGTAAGGAAGGAGCAAAGCCCTGGGTGAGCTCCTTGTCCCATCTTTGATCCTTGGCAGGTCCATTTCTGGGTGCATCTTTACCTGTGACATGGAGGAAACAATGCCTTTGTCTCCTTTCTCTCATTCATTCTGAATTTTCATCCCTCTGAGTAAGATTTTTACCTGGCTCTGCCCAGGTGGCACCCACAACCAGACCCTGAGCTTTCTGTGTTGTTAATGACACTCATTTTGTTGTTAATTACACTCATTAGCACGAGAGGGTCACTGGGGAGAGCTCCAGGCAACCCACAGCTGCTCAGCTAAAAAAAAAAAATCATAAAATCACAGCTTTAAATCCTGACTTTTGGGCAGCAATTGTGTTTTAATTACAAATATCTCATCAAAGGGCCTGACTCCAATTGTTTGTGTGTCTGATGGCATTTGAGGAAGTGCCATTGGAAATCTGCTCAGCTCAGAGCAGTGGAGGAACTTCTCTGAGCTGCTCCAGGCCTTGAAATGATTATTTACTTGCTCAGAAAGAAGTGAAAATCGTTGTTTTGATGAATCATCCCTCACATTTTAGTGAGGGTTTGACTTCTGTTGGGATAAGAAAGGAGACCCACCCCAAAGGCAAGAGATGTTAAATGTTGTCTATTAAACCCGAAGCTGGACTCATTCTGCTGTCTTTTAGGACTAGGACAGCCTGAAGCTTTTAGCATGGCTGAGCTGAAGATAAACTGGAAGATTTTGTGTGTTTAGAAAGGAAAAAACCCAACCCAGCAGAGGGACTCAGGGTGAGCATTCAAAATGTGGATTAAAAAAAGCGTTAAGCGTAAAAAAAGGGCTGACATTTTCAAACGAGGTAGATCTGCCTGTGATCTCATCCTTAATGAGAAGACGTCCAAGAATTAGAGGTTTCTCCATCTTGGGATTCGTGGGGACTTTTCCACCGTGTTCCTCAATCACTTCAGCCCAGGCTGGTTGAGCAAGATCCATGATTTTGCATAAATCAAGGCAGCCTCATTAAAACTCAGGGTCCCTTCTTAATTCTCCACAGATGAAGATTTGGGCCACTGGATTTTGGGCACAGCTGCCCAGTTACTGAGAGGAGCTGGGAAATGTTTATTTCTGTGTAGCTCACCATGAATTTCCTGCTTTGATTGATTACCTGGATGATCTGATAAATTCTGACCAGGGTGGAGGACAGGGCTCTTCTGCAGCCTCAGAAACACTGATTTTACTGAAATAAACTGAAATAAAACTGATTTTACTGAAACACTGCAATAAAAATACCCAGAGATGAGTGCTTGGCTCAGTTTTTATCCCTCCTCTGTCTCGCTGCATCCTTTCCCACCCTGGCACTGCTGCTTCCCTCAGGTGAGAGTTCACACCAATTTCCTGACCTTTAGCTTGACATTCATCTTTAATATGTAAAATAACTGGGGAAAACTGAAGCTGGGCCTAAACCACTCCTTTCTTGGACTCATTTAAATCCTCCCTTCACTCTTTTATCTGAGTATCCACCAGATCCAACGCCCTGGGACCCCTCCTTCATCCCACCGACTTGATTTCATCACCAAAGCATCTCCCTCCATCTCCCATTCCCATCACAGAGCTCTGGCTCAGTGTCCTGTGGGTCACATCCAGCTCTTTGTGCACTGGAGTTCACAATCCACAGCACAGAAATAAACCCAGAGTTCTGCTTTATCTTTCCTGCATCTGAGCTGGATTTAGGTCTGGTCCTGTGCCTCAGCACTCACCACGGGCCTCGAAGGTTTCCTTGCACACAGGGCAGTAAATCTCTCAAGGGAAACATGGCTCTGAAAAATCCCAGGGAGGAAATTCTGTCCTTATTCTTATTCCAGAGGGGCTGGAAGTCTCTGTGAGCGTGTTGTCCCCTGTTTTGGCTGATTGTCCACGCTCAGAACTCTCTTGCCACGTGAATTTGAGTGCAATTCTCTCATCTCTGCTGAGCCTCCACCTCCCTCCTGAGCTCCAAGTGCAGTTTGTGTTTCAATCCTGCCCCGAGCAGCTCAGCCCACAGCAGTGCCACGTTTGGCAGATGGAGCCTCTCCTCTCCAAGGAGCTGTGGGCACTTTTGGGGACTGTAAATGCAGAGCTCGTGTCACCCGCTGCCACCCCCGGGCAGCCATGGCCAGGAGAGGAGTTGTTTAGGGAAAGGAAGGGAAGGAATGTGCTTTTAGTGATGGATCAGTCTTTCCATAGCCACGTGCTTGCCCATTATTTGCTTATCACCACATCTTGTCCCAGATCCCCTTGGAAGGCAAAGGGCCCGAGCTGATGACAGCAGGACTCAGCAGCTGGCACAGGAACGTGGCAGCAGAGTCCTCCTGGCTCTGTGTCCCTGGGAGCAGATCCAAAAGCCCCCCCAAAGTCAGAGCCAGCAGCTGGAGCTGCAGAAATGTGTGTGCTGAGCTCACTGGGCCCTTTGTGTCCTGGCCATGCCAAGGAGGAGTCAGGCTGATTTAGGAGCCTGTCACACAGCACAGGGTGTTCCCAGCCACGAGATGTTGGTGGAACAAGCCCACAAATGCACAGGAGACCAGAAATTCAACATCACACCTGTGCAGGACCTCTGGAGCTGCTGCTTTAACCTGGCCCAGGCCAACCTGGTGCCTTGGCAGCCTCATCCTCCTCCTCCTCAGCTGCTGGGTTTGGCCAGACTGAGGATGAGCCACGTCGGAGATTCCTGTCTCCTTCTCCCATCTCTTGTGGCTGAAGCAGAACCCCTTCAGCCCAGCCCTGAGCAGAACAGAGCACTCTTTGTTCCTAATTAAGAAATTAAGGCATTGCCATAACACCAACGAAGAGCTGGGCTTTACCCCTGCTCTGCTGATGGGAGAACCTCAGATCATGAAAGGAGTTCACAGCTTCCATGCTCCTCGTACTGCAACCAAAACCCTTTTCCATTTCTTCTTTCATTTGTGCTAATTGCCCTAAACGAAGGCTGTCTGCAGAAATGCACAGTTTGGAGATTTGATGGGATGCCAGCAGACAAAGGTGCTTGACAGACACCAGACAGATTTTTTATTCCCTTAAAGGAACAAGCTGGAGCTTTCCTCCCAAGGACGTGAGCATTTTAATGATACATTTTCTTCTGCCTCTTTTTCATTTTTTTTCCCCTTCTTTCCTGGCTCTCTGATGGTTATTACTAAAATACACACACCAATAATTCCTCTGAGCCAGGCTCTCATGGCTGCAGAATGCAATTAGCACAAATTAAGGTCTCAGGGAAAACAAAGAGACAACAAAAAGCTCAGAAAACCCAAACAAAGCCTCCCCCAACTGCTTGGCATTTAAAACTCGGCTTAAAACACCAAACAGGCAAGGGTGGTGATGAGATGTTGCAAAGCAAAATGGATTTACATTAATTAAAGTTAAAGACTTTAATTGAACACCAGCAGGGGAAGGGATTCTCCTGCTCTGCCCCGCTCAGGTGAGACCTCACCTGCATATCTGGGGTCCAACATCAGGGGGATGTGGAACTGCTGGAGAGAGCCCAGAGGAGGCTGTGGAGGTGCTCCAAGGGCTGGGAGAGCTGGGAATGTTCACCTGGAGAGGAGAAGGGCCCAGGGAGAGCTCCCAGCACATTCCAGAGCCTGAAGGGGCTCCAGGAGAGCTGGGGAGGGATTGGGGACAAGGGATGGAGGGACAGGACACAGGGAATGGCTTCAAACTGGGAAAGGGGAGATTTAAATGGGATTTTGGGCAGGAATTCTTCTCTCTGAGGGTTATAAACACTAATTGAAAATGGGAAAGGCACCACAGACTATTCCAGGTGTGTGACAGGTTTCTGTGCAGAGAAACTGAGGGGTTTGTGGCTGGGCCAGCAGTGCTCAGGTTCTGATCTCCTGGCACTGGAAATCAGCCTCAGCAGTTGTCCCCTGGGTCTGTTCCCAGCTCCCCAGCTGACATTTGTGTCACCTGTGTTTTAATAGTACAGAATTTATTGTTCATGAAAACACCATTTCTTAGCATTGCATGTTCTTGTTCAATCAACTCCTCCTTATTTCAGAGCTGTGGGATTTCACCAATTCCCTTGTGAAAAAAATCCCTTGACACCTTTTACCCTCTCCCCGTGGCCTGTGGTGTTTTTCACACCCCTAACATATATATATATATATTTTATTATTATTATTTTTAATGGAGTGGTCTCTGAGTTTCAGTGCAGTGAGGAACTGCTTTGGGCACGTGGCAGAGTGATTTGTGGAGATGTCCCGTGGCCCTCTGAGAGCTGACACAGGATGTTCACACAGGACCAGGCTTTGATTTAGGTGCTCTTGATCACTCTTGGAAAGATGAGCAAAATACCAAGAGTCTTTACAGCTGCTGGGTTGGAGCCTTTCCCCTGGTTTATTCTGGTCACCAGAGAGGGGAACTTCAAAGGCAGAGGAGTCCTGAGCATATCCTTGTCAGAAAATCCTTCCCTGGAGCTGCAAAACCCACTCATGGATTTATCAGGCTGTTCTCTACCTTGGAACTCTCCCCACCAGTGCTCCCAGTCTTGGTTTTTATACACCAGTGTTTTGGGTTTTATACACCAAAAAATGGACCCAAACCAAAGATATTCCCCCCCAAAATCATTCAGACAAACAACACACAGAGTTCCTGTGACTCAGCTTGAGAAAAGCCCATCTCAGGTTGTCCTTGTCCTAAACCTTGTCCTAATTAAACCTTGTCCTAAAGTCCTAAAACCTTGTCCTAAAGTCAGTGTGACACCAGGAGGGGAAGGAAGTGGTGACATCCCTTATTTTCAATGCCTGGTTCTAGGCACAGTACTGAGCCCCTGGAGGACAGGACTAACTGCTGGCTTATTTAAGTTCTTGTCTCACAACCAAAAAAATCTCAAGGACAACCCCAAAAAAAATCCAAAGTGATCCAGCAGAGGTTGGAGTTCACAAAGTGTCTGTGTGGATTTTCTGAGCCTGGCCAGGGAGTGTTGCTCCTTTTGCTGTTTATTTGAAAGTTGGTTTATCAGGCTGAGGAGATGAAAAATGTTCCTCTTCCTAATATTTGAGCCTGGTTTGATTAGGATTAATTCTACCACTGCTACTACTACAACAATAGAATTCCCAGTACCCAGGGACACACATTTTCTAAACCTGGGGCTCAAACACTGACTTATTTTAGCAAAGAGATACAGGGGAGAAAGGAGAAGCAGTTAAAATGACCAAATAAATAAATTAATTAATAAGCCTGTTCATTAATTAATCAGGTAAAGAACCAGTGATATCTCATCATGTGCTTTTCTGCACCTGAATTTCCTCACAAAACCAAGACTCAGGGTAATAAAAAAGGCCACTCTGATTTCCCAGGGTGAGCACAGACCAAGCTGTATTGCCCTGGGAAACATCAAAACTCATGTTAAATAATTTGATTTCGAATGAAAAGAGCTGCATAACTTTATTTTCCTCCTTTTGTTCAGCATGATGAGGGAGACTGTCTCAGTGAAGTGAGTTTTAAATGGTTTGCTGATGGGGGAACCAGGAATGAATTGTTGTTTTGTGCATTTTTTCCTTCCCACTGAGCATGCCAGGATAGAAAATCACAAGTCATCAAAGCTGGCCACAAGTGCAGCAATCCTCTCAGAAATTGGGTGTCTGCAGTGATGCATGGTCTGCAAGAAAAATTAAAACAAAAAAAAAATCAAAAAATGGAACAGCAGGCAGCAAATAGAAATTTTTTTTTTACAATTCCAAGCCTGCATGAAATATGATGTAAAACACTTCAGAGACAGGGAGGAGAAGCAGGAAGCCCTTGAGATAGAAATCAGTCATTGAACTGGAAAGATGCAACACATCCTCGTGTTCCAGGCAGGGAAATTCAGCCAGGAAAGCTCTGGCTGGGCTGAGCTCACACCTCAGTGAGGCAGTGCCAGAGAAACCTCCCTGTTCCCAGCAGGGCAGTGCCACCCTCACAGGAGGGGACTCACCCACCAGCTCTGCTTCTGTCCTAAAGGGATGTTCTGGGTCACTGAAAGCTTCCTGGTGGCACCTGGCCATTGCTAAGGAGTGGCAGGAGAAGCAGCAATTCTCTCTTTAGAGACCCCAAATTGGCCCTTCCTGACCTGTCCTTGTAGGACATGAAAAAAAAAAGATAACAGACTCAATAGTTCAGAAGGTAAAAAGTAGAAAAGCTTTATTCTCTAATTTTTAGCACCTTTTTATAAGATGTTCCCATACAGCTTTAACAGGATTGGTGAATAGGAACCCACAGCTCTCTAACCCCATTGGTCAAACAGAGAAACAGCAAAACCACCTGGAGAAAGTTTTTTTTGAGAAATAAAGTTGTTTGCCCAGATTGTTTTGAGAAGAAGCTTTCCTGAGAAATTTTCCCCTTGGGAACAAGTTACCAGGCCAAAATCTCTCAGACCCAGAAATGTCAGGCCCACACTGACCCCTGGTGAAAAAATTCTTATCAAACTCACAGAATCACTGAGGGTTGAAAAGACCTCTGGGATCACTGAGTGCAGCCTGTTCCCAAATCCCAGCCCAGAGCTCTGAGTGCCACGTCCAGCCCTTCCCTGGACACCTCCAGGGATGGGGAACCCAAACCTCCCTGGGGAACCCAAACCCCCCTGGGGAACCCAAACCTCCCTGGGGAACCCAAACCCCCCTGGGGAACCCAAACC
>VWYE01022968.1:62669-89580 GCA_013398995.1 Alaudala cheleensis | reverse complement strand
TCCTGCACAGACCATGCTGGGCACAAACAGAATGTGGAGATAACAGAAGGATAAACAACCTTCAAAGACAGACACACAGACCCTGGCTCTCCTTCCTGGTGTACAGGCTGGGAAAGAGACNAATGAGTCACACTCAGCAGCTCCTCAATGCAATAACACAAACTGCTTTCTCAACTCCTGCCTGGAAATCACAGGCACTGCCATGGAAATACATTGCATTTGTCTTAAGCATTGACAATGCCTCTTCTGAAGCCAAAAAGAGAGCACTGTGGTACAGGCAGCAAACAGGGCTATTTTCTTCTTCTTTTTTTTTTATTTGTTAAGTTTGAGACATAGGATTTGAAGACATTTCTCTTCATACAAAGACAGGCAATACATTTTCCCATGAGACTTTAGAAATATAGGACCAATCCACTTTAGAAATATGGATTCAGTCTGAATTTGTGCCCCTTGCTTCCCTGTATTTGCATGTGCTCTTAAGTGAGAGCAAAATGGGGCCCTTGAATTCTAATTGTACCTCCAGCAAAAACCAAAACTTTGCTGTCAGATCTCACTGTTAATTGTGATGATCACTGCAAATCTGGGTGTTATTTAAGCACAACCCAATGCAAGGAACAAGCAGTCCTTGTGACTAAAAAAAATAAAGTTATTGTGACAGAAGAAGGGGTTAGACACATAATTTGGACAAGGGCTGGCAGCCAACTTTATATTTTCAAACAACCTACCCCTGCCGTGCCCTCTTTTATGCAGTGAGCCCAGGGGATGAACCTGGCAGCAGAAACACAGGGCAGGAGGGGAATTGCTCTTACCTTGACAACAGAGAGCATTCCCTCGTTAGTCTGGGGGTTGGTGTGGATCTCAAAGCTCTGCCCTGGGTTCCCATTAATGATGGAGTACACGGCTCTCCAAGCCCCCGTGGCGGGGTCGTCGCGGTCACCCACAGTCAAGTTCACTATTACACCTGTGACCCCTTCCTTCACCGTGGCCTGGAACTAGAGAAAAAAAACACAGAGGAAACCATTAGTATTTCCACTTAATGACCACAAACACACACACAAAATATCCAAGGCAGCGTTAATTATTTACCCCAGCAGGAGGAAGGTGGAATCCTTGACCCAAACTGAACGTTGTGGGCTTTCAATAATGCACCCTCACTTATGAAACATGAGGTGGCACATTTCAGCTGCTCTCCACTTAACAGATGACAGACAAGCAGCAATGAGATAGGAGTGGAGCTCGGGAAGGTTCTGATCACAAGGAGACAGTTCAGCTCGTATTGCTGGAAAGTGAAGCATGAAAACACCTGCAGTGCTGCATAGCTGCAAGTATTCCCAGAAAGGGAACTGAGGGAAGAGGAACCTGCCTTACACAGACCACCCTTGCCTTCAAATCTATTTTTATTTACAAACAAATCCAGTTTTGTGTTTCACACTCTTTTTTTTCTTCATGAATTATTCCACCTGCATTCATTTTTCACTGCGCCGTTATCAAGACAAAAAACCAGGTCTCACAAAAAACCATTCTCAGAGCATTTTTTTTTTTTGAGGGCTTTCTCTAAGACACTCAAAAAATAATTGGACCTCATGCTACCACTTTGTCTGCATAACATAAAAGTCAGTGGCATTTTCTTTTTTGCAGTGGAAGAATTTTTATTTTTTTTTGTTATGACCTTGTGAAATGCATTGCTGGACAATTCAACCAGCCAAGCCCTGTAAGAAAATTCTGGTTTATTCTCCATCATTCTTATTTAAGTGGGGGAAAAAAAAAACATTAAGCAAACCATTGGAAAAGCTTGGAAGGGTCAGACTTAATAACACTCCTCACCTCTCCAGCACTCGAGGCTGACGTGCTAAAAGCACTGTACATAAGAGTGATAAGATAATACCTGCTTTGGAGGTGGATAAAGCAGCCTGATAACAGACCTAATCCTGAGAAGTGCTGAACGTCAGCACTGCCATTACAGATCATTAGGAAATCTGAGCATTCTCAGGGATTAAGCCTTCCAAAGTCCAAAATTACAAACTTTAATGGTTTTGCTGCGCGTGTGCTCCTTAAAAGCTGCGTCGTTGGGGGCAGGGCATCACTCAAGGGCAAGGGTGACCCAAGGGGCTCCAAGAGCTGAATAAACTGAATGTCTTTTCCTCTGTCTCACTGAACACAAGAAGTCACAACACTGCAGAAGGGTTGGTGAAAACACCAAGTCCAGAAAATGGTGGTTTATTAATGGATCCATTTCCCAATCTGGACAGAGAGGAGGTAAAGTGGATTTGCTCATAGGAAAATAAAGAAAAGATGACTATGTCTTCCCCTGTGTTCAGTTATCTTTGTTTTGCTTCTTTTTCAAATAGACTTGATTTATCTTCCCAAACCCTTTTTCAATTTTTCTGTATAATTTGAGTGCATACATTCAGTTCAAGCTTTCCAGCCTCCAACCTGATTTCATAAAAGGATGACATTAATAACTGGCTATTTCTAACTTCCTTGGCATATCTAACAAAGAATTTAAAGATTCCTTTTATTTTGATAGCTCATATGTAACAGGTTGTGATTGAGCTTTGTTTCAGACAGTTCATTAAGCTCATTTGCAGTTTAATTAACTCTAAATGATAATACAACAATATTTTTACTTGCTTTGAAACAAATTAAAAGGAAAAGTCTATTAAGAACTTGGAAATAACATAAGAATGATTACCAAGATTGTGTTCCTTCTGGCTCAGCCAAATGTTGCCACTCTCAAGCAGACTTGGATACCTTTTACTCTGATTGAAAATCACCAATTGATATTTTTATATTATTTCATATTGTCCCAACTTGAATGTGCATAAGATGAGACATCAGAACCATAAGGGTCAGAGTTTTCCCCACAAGTGTTCAGTACCCAAAAATTTCCATTCAGCTGCATAAAAAGGTGACCAGACTTCAAGGAGCCTAACAGCAAAGAATCTAACCCTTAGATTTGACCAGGCACCTGCTCCTAATTCATATTGATCCTTTGGAAAAATCTTTTCCTTAATCCTCCAGTCTGACTCAATTAAATGTTCAGGACTCCCTGGCTCACCTTGGGAACTGTAAGAGCTGGTAGGGTAAAATATTAAAAGACATGGCTGGTTTTATTCAGATACATCATTGTGAAGCCTGTGCTAGAAATTTATTATTTTTACCCCACCAGTGCCAGACTGATGGAAAAGGTTTCCATGGTGTGCCAGTAATTCAAAAAATATGGAATATCAGGCTAAGGATGTGTAAATCAAGGATATCTCAGCTGGGACTGGCTTTCTTCTGCACCCCTGTTTCCTCCTTGTTTAGGGAGAGCTCTCAGTAATTTCATTTTCAGAGAGAAAGGGCACATGGAGCTGCTGGGGACACAGCACTGCTGAGCTTCTGACTCCTGCAGGTGCAGGAAATGCCAGCATCCTCAGGGAAAGGCTGTGCCAAGCCAGACAACTCCAGGTACAGTGGCACCCTCACCCCCAGCACCCTCCACGTTTTGGAAACAACCACATCAACACAGGTATTTGGAGTTGCCTGGAATGTTAAACTAAAATCTGTTCAAGATGGATGGAAAAGCAGAATGGTCAGACCACAGAAGTTGTCACAGAGATCTACTCTAAATTTGTAATGTGAGAAGTGTAATAAATCACAGATTTGTGATTGCAAAAGATACATATTTACTGTGAACCTGTGTGGCCTAGAAAAAACAGTGTATTTCATCTAGAAGGTGAACTCTTTTGCCTGCTCAGTCACCTTCATTTAAGGAATAAACCTCCCAACATTCAGAAAAATCTGTTACACTTATACTGAGCCCCTTTCAAAAATAAAAGTTAAAAAGGGAATTTAAAAACGATGAAAGGGCAAAAATAGGAATTGGATTTGGAAATAGAGACAAAACAAGCACAGGTTCCTCATGTTTCACAGTGAAAGGTTTACACTCTCAAAGCACAGTGCTTAACTGGGAGAGTCTGAACCAGGGCTCTAAAATAAAACCCCACAGTGGCTAACACAAATAATTGGATCACAAGTTAATTGATTTTACTCATTTTAAATATCTGCACATCCCCTAAGCACCACTATAAATTAAGGATAAAGTAGATGAGTTCAGTACTTTATTTAAACTGCTATCATTTGGACCCATTTTAACACTAATAACTTAGAAGGAGAATACCCTGGGCCAGAGGGGTTTTTTTTGGGTTTGCTGGAATGAGCTGTGTACATTTACTGCTTCTGAGCATTTGAAATTTTCACCTGCTCTGTGAGGTGCCACACTGCTATTTATTGTGCTTATCATGCACACAGCCCAGAGATTTTAGCAATTCTGTCATTTTTAAAGTTTTAGAAATACAAGGGAGAAAAAAGATGCAGTTCTTCTTTTTCTGCATCCAAAACCTTGTGGCAAAACACACAGAAAATGGATCCAAAACACACAGAAAATTGATCCAAAACACACAGAAAATGGACTGACCCAAACTGGGAAGGAAACACAGAATGAACAACAATTAATGAGGAGCTGAAGGTTTTTTTGAGGAAATACAGTGATGGATGTAGATGAAGAGAGTGAGGCTTGTGAGGGCGCATCAAGAGACTTGAAAATGTGACAAGGCAGCATCATGACAGACTGATGGGAAGCAGCTGAGGACACTGGAATTCTTGGGAGGGATCACCAGCGTGGTCCCGGGGGACAGGGAGCTCCTGGAGGGTGACAAGGAGCAGCTTCATCCACAGGGATGGCAGGGAGGCCAGGGATGTTCAACACAGCTCTGCTCACACACAGCCTGAGCAGGGGAGACAGTCTCAGTCCAACAGGCTGCTCCTCCCTCCCCTGGATCCTGCAAGCTTAATTTAGTGCTTGTTTCCTGCTGGAGCCAGGAGGGAACACTGAGCCAAATCCTCCTCCACGCTGAGCCCTGTAATGAGCAGGTAGGACAGAGCACTGGCAGCTCTAACTGACAGAGAATTCCTCTGCATGGCCCCAAGATAAACCAGTTTTGTCAGATTCCCACCACAGGGCATGAAAAGATCACTCTGCAGAATGTTATCACCTGAGAATCCAGGCACTGACCCCACCTCAGCCTCAGACACAGCTGGAAATGGCACCCAGACCACATGAAAACCAACTTCTCATCTCACAGCTCCTGTAGTGAATGAGATCCTGTTTACTGAACTTCTCAGAGCAGATGAAGAGATGAACTCGAGTGGGAATCACCTGAGGGTCTCCTGTCCAGCAGCAGCATGAGCAGGAACAAACAACACCTCTGTGAGGCCACTAAAAAACTGTCCCAGAGTGGGGCCCTGACACCCAAATGAAGGAGCTGCCAGGAGCAGCAAACACAAAGATAAACGTGCCCGGGGTCGGTGATCACCACCCCAGGGCTCATTAACATTCTGCAGGCTGCGACTCCCAATCAGGAACAAACAAATTAAAACCCCGTGTCAGTTTGCATTTATCAGGGTGATGCTCCAGTGGAAGGTGTTCTGTGCTGCTATCACGAGTTTGTCTCCTCTTCTACACATCATCAAGAGATGGGAAATAATGGGATGTACTAATTCACGTGTCTGTGTCAGAAATTCCACAGAGAAATTGTGTTATTGCAATTATCTCCCTGCACTGCCTTTGTGGCCATATTTTGTCTGTGTGATTTCTGGAGGATGTGATGGCAGGTTGGAGAATCTCTTGCAGCCTGCTTGCTCCTTTTGCCTTTTCCTTTGCACGCTGCCATGCAGAGCAGATGCACCTGAGCTCCCAGGACTTATCAGCCAAGGAAACAAAAGTCTTTTCCATAGCTCTGCACCTGGAACACCTCCAAGCACAAAAGAATTCCCAGAGTGGCCACAAAGCTCTGCTGCATCCTGGATCAGCTGGGAATGAGAGCCTCATAAATGTCAGAAATGAGCATTTCAGGTGGAATTCAGTGGCACACAGACTGCCAGGGAAGGATAAACCAACTCATTGCTGCTTGAGGAAATGGTATTTGTGCAGTGTTGGAGTTGCTGCTGCTGATCCTGCAGCCACTTCCCTCCCATCCCAAGGGCCCAGGGTGCTGCCCTGCTCACCTGCAGGGCTGCAAAACTGCACCTGAGCAAAACCAGTTCATACCAAACCCTCCACTGGAGCAACTTAATGGAAAATGGTGTGGTCAAGGAGAATTGTAACTTGGTGCCACATGTCCCTTATCTCCTCTGCAGGTTTTAAAGGTGTTTTACTTCTGGAGACTGAGCACAGCCTTTGCTGTGGGGACACAAACAGCAGCTCCATTTCAGCACAAAAACACCTGTATTAAAGTGATGGATTCAGCTGATGGAAGCTGCACACCAAGCTACACATGAAACACTTGGAAAGCCATTTAGATGAAAGGCACCACATAAATATAAAGCATTCTCATGGCATGACAAGGATTTGATGGTGTAAACGAGATGCAAAGCAGGAATTATAGCTGTGAGTCACCTAAACAGGCTTTATAATTGTCATTGTCTTACTGCTGTAATGCTGGCTCGTAGGCACTGCTTTATTTCTTAACTGAAAGTGTTTCTTTCAGCTTATTCTATATTTTTTTTCCTGAGTACATAATATTCTTCCACCTCCCTGGTGAAATTACAAAAAGAATTCAATCCTAGCTTAGAAAAAAAAAAACACCACAACAACTTTTCAAATATATGAAATGGACCATAATAATTTTGGATGCATTTTCACTTCTTACTTTTGGATGATTTTTCCCAGCCTCTGCATTGTAAATGCCTTGTGATCTTTCAAGGCACACACCAGTTGCTTTGCAAAGTGAAAGCAGGACTCAGGAATGAAGGACTGAATGAATATTTTTGTCTGCAAAAAAATCTCTGTCTGCAAGTCTGCGACCAATCTGAAAGATCAATTAGGTAAAAGGGAGGCCAAGGNGGAAGGAAGGAAGGAAGGAAGGAAGGAAGGAAGGAAGGAAGGAAGGAAGGAAGGAAGGAAGGAAGGAAGGAAGGAAGGAACCTGCTGGTTGCTGCAAGAGCTGCCTGTAAGGCTGTCAGTGTGAAGAGTGCTCCTATCCCTCATGAAGACACCATAAATCTTTGAAAATTTTGGGAGATCTACAGAATCAGATCCTCCTAAGAGCCATAAATTAATTCTCAGAACTTTCTCCCTGCTTCTTCCCCACAGCAGTACTGAAAGCCCCATTCAGAGCTGGTGCTGGTTTCAATCCTCTCATTTATGTGCTTGCAGAAGACCAAAAAGCCATTTGGGGACTGTAAATAAGTGATGGTGAAGGTTTACTTGAAGAACACCGTTTGGAATTATTTGGAAGATTTTGTTTACACAAGATTCTGACTCTTTCTCAGCCCAGCTCAGGGCCTCACTGAGCAAAGGCAAAAAAGCTAATTCTAGCATGTATTAATCATATGCTGAATGCCTGATTCAAAACCTGTTACCTCCAGGTGTACCTCAAATGTCTGAAGATTCAGGAGAAACACAAAGATGCTCTCTTCTTTTTTTAATTTTATTTGTTTTTTCCCCCTGAACAGATAAATAATTTAGAAATGATCCATTCTTTTTCACTTTTCCACCTATTAAAGCAAGGTGCATGCATTGGATTCTGGAACAAATCAAGTACCCACAAATAACTGGGTACCTCTAGAATAATGATTGTATCAGAGGAAAACAAACACTCCTTCTCCAGGTGGACAGGGAAAAGTCACATATTTATTACATTTAAGGAACTTTTGAGCCAAGCTCCAATAATGATGTTATTTTCTGAGCTGTGAAACATCCCTTCACCACAGGTAGAACAAACCTCATGTTTAAAACANAAAAAATCTCTGTCTGCAAGTCTGCGACCAATCTGAAAGATCAATTAGGTAAAAGGGAGGCCAAGGATTCAATTCTGCTCTCTGGAACACGGCTACAACATCTGCAGGCTCTGAAGTTGGGCCTTTTTTATAGAGAAACACAAAGATGCTTAAAAACCATCAATATTCATCATGAATGAGGGAAAAAAGGGGGAGTTTCAGCATGGATTAATTTTGTTCTGGGAAGGAGGGAAGGAAGGAGGGAGGGAAGGAGGGAAGGAGGGAANTCAGAGCTGGTGCTGGTTTCAATCCTCTCATTTATGTGCTTGCAGAAGACCAAAAAGCCATTTGGGGACTGTAAATAAGTGATGGTGAAGGTTTACTTGAAGAACACCGTTTGGAATTATTTGGAAGATTTTGTTTACACAAGATTCTGACTCTTTCTCAGCCCAGCTCAGGGCCTCACTGAGCAAAGGCAAAAAAGCTAATTCTAGCATGTATTAATCATATGCTGAATGCCTGATTCAAAACCTGTTACCTCCAGGTGTACCTCAAATGTCTGAAGATTCAGGAGAAACACAAAGATGCTCTCTTCTTTTTTTAATTTTATTTGTTTTTTCCCCCTGAAATTTAGAAATGATCCATTCTTTTTCACTTTTCCACCTATTAAAGCAAGGTGCATGCATTGGATTCTGGAACAAATCAAGTACCCACAAATAACTGGGTACCTCTAGAATAATGATTGTATCAGAGGAAAACAAACACTCCTTCTCCAGGTGGACAGGGAAAAGTCACATATTTATTACATTTAAGGAACTTTTGAGCCAAGCTCCAATAATGATGTTATTTTCTGAGCTGTGAAACATCCCTTCACCACAGGTAGAACAAACCTCATGTTTAAAACAACAGCATGAGAGCAACTGATGATCTGAGCAGGGCTGGAGGAGCAGACACTGCACCAATGCTCCTGCCCAGGGAGCAGGGAGAGCTCTGCCTTTCACATTCATGAGGCCCCTGAGCTGAATTCAGGCAGCCCAGCTCAGATCATTCCTCCTTCCCATCAAGGGCAGTGTTTTGCCTGTATTCTTCCTGAGATACTGGATGTCTTCTTTAAATGGAATGAACTTTAAATAGAACACACCTCTCTGGGTTTTTCTTTCTTTTGTCATCCATAAGATTTGAAGAAGCACAAAGATTTCACAGGATTTTTTCCTCCCCCACTTTATCCCAATGATGGTGACAAGGGAAGGGAAGGAGGACTGGTAAAATGGTCCTTTTTTATTTTTAGCAGAGACTTTTTCATACCCAAACCAACTTTTCTGGTGCTGAAGATGAACATCTGAGCAGATGTGGTGGAACTTACTGATACGGCCCTACTAAAGGAGAAACTGGAAGTCACCTGTGACTCAGGAATTCCTGCTTGTCCCAGTTAGAGGTGGGATTCATTTGCTCCAAGGACCTTTAAGCATCAAATTCCTCCTACTTCTTCCCTGAAAGTCACATTTTTGGGGCCTGGACACAGAAGGTGTTCAGAAAACACATCCCCTTTCACTGTTGAGTTGTTATCTGAACCACAAAGGGCCCTGAACAACAGGAGAGGTGAATTTACTCCTCTCTGAACATTAAAGTGGTAGAAAAAAGGAGAATTTTATGAAAATACATTATTTTTTTCCCTAAAAATTAGCATTAATATATTAAAAAAACAGTTAATTTGCTAGAAATGTTGGGAAATTGAGGGAAGTGAAGGAGAGTTTTCTCTAAGGGCTTTAGTCTGCTCCCAGTTATAAATAAATTCAATCTGTCCTCAGTGCTGATGGGCAGAGAGCTGGGCAGTGACAAGACCTTCAGCAGAGGAAACCTATTGATGATTTTAAAATTATCATCTTTATCATAAAGGAAGTAGACAAGGTATAAAAACTGTATTTTAGTGCTATACAAAAGCATTAAACTAATAGAAGTAAAAAAAAAACCCAAAAAAACCAAAATAAAAAAAAAACCAAAACAAAACAACAAAAAAAAATCAAACAAAACAAAAAAGCAAACCAACAACACAAAAAAAAAAGAATGCTTCATTCTAAATAGGTGAAAGAACAAAAATTTTCTAGGTAAAAAATCTAGAGGCATCTTGCTCATCTATTTTGGTGCCTGGACATTTCAAAACAGAACCATATCCTGAGACTCCTGGTCTTTGCAGGGAGGTTAAAGCTGCAATGAAAACGAGATTTTCCCCGTGTCAGAATGTTTGGGCTGCTTGGGAACAAGCAGCACATGCAGGCACATGAGGAATGCTGCCTCTGCTGCCCCGGGAGGACTCTGATTCCAGAGGCAGGAGCTGTTCTTTGTGCCAGTTCACAGCTGATGGAGGCCCAGGCTGCCACGAGCAGATGTTCTGACAGTGGTGCAGGTTCTTCCTGGGCTCTTGGGTGGGCAGTGCTGAGCAGCCCCACTGCAGGCACTCAACAGCAACTCCAGAATATTTCAGCTACAAATCTCCTCAACTCCCCAAACTCCTGGCATTTTGGGTTGTGCCAGCTGATGGGGATGAGATGCCCTAGATTTACAAGCCCCTCCAGCTGAGAGCTGTCTGAAGTGATCCCAGTTTGAGAGCTCTATTTTGGAAGCAGATAAGAACTGTGCAAGGTTTCACACTGTTCCAGGGGAAGCAGGAGGTACAGATGGAAGTTTACAGGCAGCATAATCTGCAGTGATACAGAATCTGTCTGAGTTTTAAAAATGAAATCTCCAGCCAGCATTTTGTTTTCTGTGAAAAGCTGAGTGGGGAAAGGAGAATTTGGGCTGAGCACTCCATATTTCAACCCATCTGAACACAATAAGCCTTCCATGTCTGCTGACAAAGTGATGAATGAAGTCTACTGCACATAGTTCCTTCCACTGGATATACAAGACTTTTTTTCCCCCCTCAAATTATCCAGTCTACATCCAGTTGGCTCAACATTCATTGAGCAAAACATTACTGCTCTATCAAAAAGCTATGATACAAGAATAATCATTTAGAGATCAGAGACACAGGTGAACTTTCATGATTAATGATCTCTTCCCTTTTCTGTTTCCCTCTCATGGCAGAAAAATCTTTATTACACCCTGAACATCCAGGTGAGCAGGGAGCTCTCATTACCCAGGATGGGAACAACGAAGACCTGGGGCTTCTAACCCTGTTAGCACAGAAAAATGCTGTTTCCAAGGTCAAGAATAAAGAATAATAGACATAAATGCAGTGTATTTGAGTAATGACCACGGGTGATGTGAGCCTGCCCACCCAGCACTGGGAGGGGACAGCTCCAAAGGCAGGGTCAGGGGAGTTCACTGGCAGCTGGGGTGAAGCTGCTTTGGAAACTCTGAGATTTAAGCCTCTATTGCAGCAGCAGATGTGTGGCTTGGCACTGCACAGCTGTGGAAAGGTCAGGAAAAATCTCAGCTATGCTAAATGGATTTATTGCTTTCTGTTTTGAGGCTACTGATGGTCTCCATCTCCCACTGCCCAGCTCCTTTTGCCAGTGCTCATTTCATCTTTCCTTGAAAGGAAAATATTTGTGATAAAGGCAAATGAAACATTCCTCTTGCAAGGGCCCATTGTGAGCTTATTTCTTGTCTAGAATGTCACAGAGGGAACATTTCAGGGCCCTTTCATTTTCTCACCAGTCACTTATATTTTCCTACCCAAAAATTCTCTGTACACACATCCTGCTGGAACACAAACACCACTGCAGCCTCAGAGGGATGTGTTTTGTGCAAATGGTTACACATCCATTTGCTCCTGTTTATTAATAAGGAAGATAAAAATGAGCTAAGGGTGTTTTTCCTATCCTGACACTGAGTTCTGTCTGAGCTGTTTTAGAGATTGGGAATGTGCTCTGGGCAGAGAGAAGAGGTGCCCACCCAAGCACAGGGAACCTGCAGGGTCACCTGAACCTGGGGCCTCAGAGCCCCCTCCAACTCCTAAAGGGGACTCTGTAGGGATGAAGTGATGGGACATGGGGGAATGGATTTAAGCTGCAGGAGGGTGGGGTTGGACGGGATATTGGGGAGAAATTCTCCCCTGGGAGGGTGGGCAGGCCCTGGCACAGGGTGTCCAGAGGAGCTGTGGCTGCCCCTGGATCCCTGGAAGTGTCCAAGACCAGGCTGGAGAGGGCTTGGAGCAACTTGGGGTGGTGGAATGTGTCCTTGTCCAGGGCAGGAGGTGAAACAAGATGAGTTTTAAGGTCCCTTCAAGCCAAACCAGTCTGTGATTTTGTGATTTTATGATTTTATGGTTCCATGAACAGCAAAGGGGCTGTCCCAGGGACACATCCTGGTCATGGTTCCTGTGAGGGCCATCCCTGGAAGGTGTTGCTGGAAGGAGAAGCAGCACCCCAGGCACAGCTGTGTCCCACAGAGGGGCTGTGGGCAGCACGAGGCACTCCACAGCCACAGGCCACTGGAGCTGAGTGACACTCACTGGGGTGCCCAGATTCTGTGCAATTCCCTCATCCTGATCCCAGAGAACTCTCTGGAAACCCTCCAGCAGCAGCTCAGGTCCTCTAACTCCAAGCACACCAAATGTCTCATGCAAATAAAGGCAATTCCCAGGAAATACAGGTGGCACCAATAATACAAATAAGAATTTGGTGTCACCTTCAGTTTATATCAAAGAGCTTTTCTGCAGGGTTGGATGTTTATTAAATCAGGACGTGTGTGAAGAGCAGGAGTTCATTAAGAGACTGTGCTATTCCTCTCTTTTAAAACTGGTTCTCCTCTCCTATAGAACCCTCCATGTGATGTGCTCAAACCACCAACATTGCCACACCGAGCTCTTCCCAAGGACAGCCAGCACAGGAGGGATTAATTGGATCCTGACACACAATTCTAGATACAGATTTTTCCACCTGAGCTTGCCAGTTCTAGGGGAAATCATTTTAAGGGACAATAAATACCACTTTATTTCTGTACACAGCAGTGTGATTTACTGTAAGCAGCCACCCTTCCTCCCCTTGGAAGGCAGAAAAATGCTGTGCTTGCAGCTACCTCAGAAACATCTCCTATTTCTTGCCTCTGAGTAAGCTCGTAATTAGAGTAGAAACACGAGGAACAATTTCAATGGAGCTGTAAAACTCCAGCAGGAGGGGGGAAAAAAAAATCTATTTGAGGTTAGAACAAAATCTTTTTTTAATCTGGCTAATGCTGCTTTTGTGCTGATGCTGATCGTTATATTTATGACTAACTGTGGGACATTCCACAGCACTGACACCTGACTTCACTCACTAGCAAAGCAATCACTTGCAGATATTCAGCTCTGTGATTAATATGTAGATAGCTAATTTTTAGTGGATTAAAGCATGTTGTATCAATTTGGTGGTCTTTAGGATTTATAATCAAACCCTGACGACATCTGATTAATGCCAGCTCAGGCTCCCTGAACCTTCCAACATTCCTGCTCCTTTGGAGCTTGGATCACAGCAGGCTGATTACCCCCTGATTATCCTGAGTGACTGGGGTCAGAGGTTTGCTGGCACCACAGAACACATTTAATTCAATCAATTCACTGAGTGAAGCAGTAAGGGAGAAAAAAAAAGAAAAAGATATTCCAGTTGCTGTAATATAGCATTAGAAAAATTGCCCAGGACTTCTGTGCTCCAAATGATGAGCATTTTTGCTTAATTTCTAATTTAGTATTCTGCTGGGCTTTGCAACTTCAATTACTTGTGATATTTTCACTCCAAGTCAGGGGCACTGAGCTGGGGGGAAGGAAGGAAAACCAGAGGGAGAGAAGTTTCCTGCATGAAGCAGGATAAGAACCTTTGTGACAGCCACACACACACACTGGCATGGCTCAGCTGTGGCTCCCCTGCTCACCCTCCCTACAACTCAAAACTCCTCCTGCTTCTCAACACATGTCCCTTTTGCCAGATTTTTGGTTTTATTGTCACTCCTGGTGGATTTTTCCTGTTGTTTAGCTGAGAGCCATTTCATTTTTGTGGTGAGCAGAGAGCCTTTGATCACCTGTGGTGGTTTCAGACAGCCCAGTGCCCTGGTGGGTGTTGGGGAGCTCATTAAAGACACAGCTCTGTCCCTCAGCAGCCTGAAGCACCAAGTGCTGTGTCTGGGATGGAGCACAAAAACAGCTCTGAACTGCTCAAAAGGGGCAGTAGAGGATCTAACAAATGTGAGGGACATCAGGGACAATAAATCTGAACCTAAGGTGGAACTTCAGGCCAAGGAAGAGGGAGCAACACACAAAAACACCTTCTCAGAGACACAGACACGACCCCAAATGATCCCAGGGGCAGGAGGGGGAAATGATCAGCCTGAGCATCCCATTTGTCCTGGCAAAGGGCTCCAGGTGTCACAACCCCACAAACTCTGCAGTGAAACCAACTTCATGGCCCAGAGGAGCAAGGAAATGGTGAGAAAACAGCAGGAAAAGGGGTAGGAGGTAAGAAAAGGTGTGTGCAACACTTTTACACCTGTCCTATAATCACTGTTGAAATTTTTTCCTAGTTGAAGAGTATTTGTTTGGTTTTTTTCAGTAATTCAATCAAAATTAATAATGATTCTTAGATTTGTTTTCAATTTTATTAACATTAAACTCTTGGCTTTATATAGAAGGTGGGCTTCCCAAACAAGATTTTGAATGTAAAAATACAACATCAGGGTCAGCCATTACCTGCAATGCCTCCTCAGAAATTAAAGCAACTTTCCTGAGTAGAATTCTTTAATAAATGAAATGAAGTCTTAGACCTCTGTTTTCTCTGCAAGCAGGAGAAAGTTGCAATTTAATTTTCTGCTTGCCCACAGAGAAGCTCCATTTTCTGCATGTTCCTTTGGGGTTCTTTGGAATGAAAAATGCTGTGTGGTTATAAAACATTCTGTTAATGAAGCTCACTCTCAACTATCCCTGGGATTGATGAATTTCCTCCTGAAGCCCTGGCCATGTTTGCCCACAGGACAAACCCTGGCAGAGCTGTCAGCATTCCTGACCTTGAGAGGAGCCCAGAATGGGATCTGCAGGACAGAAGTTTGGTGTGTTAGGGAAGATCCCAGTGCCCTAAATGGGACATAAAGCTGGGAACCTACAGACAGTGCCTGTAGATCCCTGCAGCCTCTCCTTGGTGTGTGAAATATTCTCAGTGCCACAAAATCCCAAACAAATGAAAAGACAACACCCAAATGACTTAATCAATTCTCCACGTCAAACAACAAAGCCACAGGTAGAGAGGAAAACAAACAGCAGCAAAATCCCATCACATCAAAGCCCTCAAAATCCATAGACTCTCCTCCTCCTGTGCTGGGGATGAAAGGAGGAGAAACCACAGACAGCAAATGCTGGTTTTGTCCCTTATTCTGTGCTGGAAAAAAGAGTTGTGGACAATAAAGGTGATTTGATATCGTGGAAAGAGCAAAACTCTGTGGAGAAGTGCAAAGAGATGCTGCTCAGGGCAGAGGCAGGAATTGTTCCATGTGCTGGGTCACAGCCCCTGGGTCCTGCCCCAGCAGGGAAGGCAAAGAGCCCTGGCACAGGCAGAGGTCTAAAGCACAGGGCCTGGCAGAATTCTGGGCACCAAAGGGGCTGGTGTGGCTAAAAGGGTTCTCTGGGTGGCACAGGGATGAGGCCAAGAGCTGCTGGGCTTCTCTGGAGGCAAGGGAAATCCTCACTGGATATCAGGCAAAACCTGTCACCTGCAGGGGAGCTGAAGGAGGATTGCTGGGAGATCACAGAGATTTTAACCTCAAAGCTCTTAAAGGAAAAATGAGCAAATATTGGAAATTATGTAAATAGGAGGGAGGAATTTGAGGGTATCTTGAGAACCCTTCCCTGAAAATTTAATGAGAAACCCAAATCCAAGAATCTGTGCAGAACAAAACACATCTGCCTGATTTTCTAACATTTTCAAGGCTCATGGTGCTCATGAACACCCAGCAATTTTGCTGGATTGCCCTGATTTGATTTTTCTCCTGTGCCAAAACCAAGTGATAGGAAATCCTTTCCTGACTGAGATTCCAGTCTGAAACTGCCCATCACCCCAGACTCCTCGCTGAGCTGGGTTTGGTGCTGACAGCTGGAGATCCAGGGTGGAACTGCAGAATAACCACTTGCCCTCCTGGCTGCAGATAAAAACTGTGCCTGCAGCTTTCCCAGCTGGTCATGTCCTCTTTTGGCAACAAAATGTAAAGGAAAGGGGACAGGGAAATGACTCTGATCTCAGCCTGGGGAAGGAGCCAAAGGGGACAAGAGTGGCAGCATATCGTGGCAAAATTTAGTTGTTCTGAGGCGACAGTGTGGCCACTGTAGCAAAATCCCTGCTCCACTTCAAACTCCATCTTTATTAGTGAATGAAAACTCTTCCCTTGCAGTCCCACAGGAACAAACTGCTCCTGCCAAGCAGACAAGATTTCTGCAGAAAATCATTGCTTTTAACAAATCTCAGCCATTACTTCATCATTTTCCTGAATTGTCTGGCAAAAAGGAGTTTAAAGGCCTGCATTTAAATTCTGGAGCAGCTATGGAATGAAGAAAGCAGATTGATTTGCATTCTGTTCCACTCCTCTCTTTGCCAAAGTGATTTTTATTAAAAAAACCTAAAAAATTAAAAAGAGTTAAACCTCACAATCTGAGCCTGAGAATTCAGTTTTCATCATCAAACCATTATTTTTTTTTCCAATTTGCTTACAATATAAACCCTCAGAAACAGAGTTTACAGAAGAAACTCTGCCAGAACCCCTCAAACATGTAATCCCCTCATTCCTCACATGGAATTAAAGCAAAATGCCACCCTTGCATTGCCCACAGACCCTGCCAGCAAACAGGGATTGTGACAGGCTGAGAGCACTGTCTGGGCTTTTTATGCTCATTTTTTCCCATGGCAACATCTCCTGTTTCCCTCCCATGGTTTCATTCCCTCCAATCTCTGCGTTGTCTGGTTTGGTTTGTCCCTTCCAGGGAGCACCTGCCACGTCCCCACTCTGCTGCAAGGCACAGGGAGCACCTCTGGAGTGTCACTGGGGACAGCTGACACTTGTTCCTCAGCCAGAAATGTCACTCCAGATGTCACACCCTTCTCACCTCTCCCACCTCCCAGCTATTATTTGTCCCTTCCTTGGTTCCCTCCAACACCCAGCTGAGAAATGGCATCTCCTCCACTGGCACTGTAAATGCCAGCCCCAAAAATTTAAACTCAGCTGCTCTGTGCCACCTTGTCCTGTGGAGGACAATGTCCTTGGAGGCCACCTGCACAGACAGCAAGGGACTTCTCCACTCAGATCCTGGCTGTCCCAGTGCCTGGGTTTTGAGAACAGCCTTGAAGAGATGGGCTTTAAATTGTGTTGAGGGTATTAGTCTAAAGTGAATGGAGAGTGTACTTCTCATTTATAGCCCCTGAGTGATAAATGTGAGAATGGAATATTTTTTTATTTTTTAAATTCTTTTTTCTATGGCAAAAAAATGGGAAACCAACCCGGATTTCAGGCACATGAGAAATAGCTTATGAATTTAGATGATAGTTCAGCAGAAATAAATTGTACATCTGTTCATTCATTTTAATAAAGCAGGGAAATGACACGCTGCTGGAGCCTTTGGAGAATGCTGGGATTTTTAAATGATGATCCTGTAATAGTAGCATTAACATTTGTAATGCTGCCCATACTTTAGGAATTTAAGAAAAATGCATTTATGGGATAAGTGAGCTTCAACCTACAGTCTGGACTCCAGGCATTACAAAGTGAATGAGGGTGCTCCCTGAATACTCCCAAATTAGTTCAGCAAAGGCTCTACAATGGCTTTCCCATGGACCACAGATAATCCTCTCAGTGTGTGTTGATAAAGCACACTTATTATTTCTGAATAAATAATTCAGATGTGCAACCTGCAGCTGAATTTCTGCTGAGTAGAGCCCCAGTCTGCACTCACAGGCAGCTGAAGTGTTCTCCTGGAAAGGAGTCCATTAAAGAAACCAATGAGATGCTTTTCCTGGCTGTTTGGAGGGATGGAAACACATCCCACCCTCTGCTGAATTCAGGCAGGAACAGAACCTTTCCCCTGCACCTCCCATAACACAGAAGTTAGAAATGGAAAATGTTTCATTGCTTCATGGTTCCTGTGCTGCCATAATTTACAAAGCCAACGTGCAAATTTAAGGAACAAACCAGTGGGACTGCAGGGGATGGTGCATTTCCAAAGCTGTGTTTTGATTTTCCAAACTCATCTCCGTGGGAAATAATAAATTAGGAGCTCAATAATAACTGCCGTGTTCCCTTTAAAAGCACAATTATTAAGATCATTAAAATTTCCTTTTAATTGATTGCATTAAAGCAATTGCTGCTGGAGTATGGAGCCTGTAGAACTGATGAGTGCTCACATATTGCTCTTTGATCAGCTGGGATAACCCTCACTCAAGGAAAGGGAAACAGGCAAGTGTGAGAATGGAGGGGTTCACCTAAAATTAGATCTCAAGACCTTTTAACAATGTCCCAACACTGGCACCAAAGGAGTGCAGGCTGAACTTTCCCATCCTCCCAAAGCTGAGATTTCCCAGGGATGCTGCTGGGAGCCAGCACTGCTGGCAGAACCTCCTCAGTGCTGACATCCCTGATTTATCCAGCAGCACCTGAGAGTGGCCCTGTGCTCCCTCTGCTCCCTGCAGCTCCAGCAGGCAGCCAAAAAAACAACTCAACAGGCAGCCCAGGTAAACAAAACCCTCTGTAATTCAGTGCTCTCCTCTAGTCAATACAGGAGGATGGAAGAAAAGAAATACCCCTGGGACACAGGGGCCCCCTGGGTGAACACTTCCCAAACACAGAACCCTCACAGATTTATTGATTGGAGCTGCATTTTCATCATTTGCCTGGAGGAAAGAAAACAGCTCCCAGGGGCTGCCAGGCAGCCCTAGCACAGGGCAGGATAAACCCATTTTTGCCAGCAGTATCAGGCACTGCCTGTGTCACAGGAAAAGGACTTTAAAGGGTTCAACATCTGCAGGCAAAGTTGGATTTATTTACTTATGGCTTCAATTATTATTTAAGATGGAAGATTTTGAAAAGGTCAGAACTGCTAAATCAGAAAGCCTGCCCTTCATTTGTCTCCAAACACGCACAGGTTCCTGAGCTTCGTTCAGCACTGAATCAATTAATCAGAAACAATGTTCTTTGTTTTCAAATGCCAGCTGTGCTATTTCTAAATATGGAAATATATTGTGTTATTTCCAAGTTGACTTGTTGATCTTGGAGCTCTTTTTCAACCTCAACGATTCTGTGGCTCTGAGACACAGACAAGTAAATCCAGGTTTCATTTTTTGTTTTAACCCGTGTTAGAAAATGCAGCTTTGGGAAAATGAAACATCAGGTCTTCAGTTTAGGTAGGCAGACACCTGTGGGCCTGTGCTTCTATTTATATATATATATGTATAGGAATCCAGATTTACTTCCCAGTCTAAAGCTGCACTCCCATCTCCATTTGGATGGGAGCCACAGCTTGGATGCAGGCAGTTAAGAATATCAATACTACAGATAAATCTTCTTCCCTCATATTATTTCAGACAACTGTTGGTTTAGATTTAAGCTTATTTAGCAGGATTGATTTTCCTTATGTTTCTTTCAAAACTTCCTCATATAACTCCTTTGATTTTTTTCAAACTTTATTATTTTTTTTAGCTAAAAGATTGCTCCCCACCCTTTCCACATCTTGAGGACAGCGGTGCTCTCCTCACCATCAGTCTTGTAAATGAAATAAAATCATTGATCTGAGAGCATCTGACAGCTCCAGTTAATGCATGGGCACTGCCAGCCTCTGTGGCTGGAGATGGGCAAAACAAATGAGCTGGGGAGGAGGAAATAAAGTCTAAAAGGAACAAATGAGGGGATGTGTGGAAGCCAACAGCGACGGGGCTCGATGGATGGGAGGCAGGGAAAGGCTGTGCACAGACTCCTGTGAGCCCTGGGCAAACAGGGAGTGCAAGGCACTGAAAACAAAAAGGTGGCTCCCAAGGGAAGCAGGTGATGAGAGCATGGAGAAGAATTCACTGGGGGATAGTAACAAGGGATGGGAATAGCAATGTCTTCCAGAAATGATAAAAAAGGGGGAAAATTATGAGGACAGAATGAGGATCGTGAGAGGACAAAGAGATTTTGGTGATGCAGTATAAAACAAAGCTTTCCTTGTAGAAAGACAGGGGAGAAGTGATGAAAATAGGAGCAGAGAGAAAGGGGAGGCTCTCAGCAAAAAGCAGTCAGGGAGTTCTGAGACAGCAACTGGAAACAGGAGCTGAGGGTGTGAGGAATGTGAGGTGATCAGGCTCAGAGTCAAAGGACTGAGCCCAGGAGATTGGAGAGGAAAGAAAATTTAAAGCCAATTATTAAAATTCAGAGAAGGCTCCTAACAGACTCCTGACTAAAGAACAGGCTTGGAAGGGGAAAACTGAGTTTGCTCTTTGGTTAGTTGGAATGGGGAAGTCTGTTTTGTCTCAAAAAAAGAGAATGATGCAACAGGCAGAAGGATAAATTTCAGGACTGGGGAAATTAAATATCAAGGAGAGGACACAAGTGGTAGCACAGAGAAGTGAAACAAAAAATCTCTATAAAAGCTGCTTCAAGAGGAGAACAGGAATTAGAATATAAACTCTAAAGGTCTGGTTGTAGAGAAACAAAAAATCTCTATAAAAGCTGCTTCAAGAGGAGAACAGGAATTAGAATATAAACTCCAAAGGTCTGGCTGTAGAGCAATAGGGAAATTAGAGGGAAATAATGAGTGAGAGGATTTTTCCCAATCAGGTCCAAGTCTAGAACAGGAAAGGGAGGATAACATCAATACTCCATGTAGAGTTCAGCTGATACTTTTTTTTGTGACATATGGACTGAGAACACAGGGGGACACGTTTGTAAAAACAAATCAATATTAAGGGACTGTGGGACATACGGCTGGAGAAAGGGCTACCCTTGAAGCAAACAAGCATCTGGAACTCCAAGGCAAACAAGTCCTGGAAAGAAGCCAAAGTAGGAACTCCAAGGGTATGAATAAATTTCACTTCTGAACCATTTTCCTCAAAAGAGACTGTAACTACAAGGAGTTCTGCATGAACCCCCTGATCTGCTTTTTCTTACATGTAACAACACCATTTTCATTCCACTCAGTTCAAGGCACAATCAAGCCAATATAATTTTATTTTTTCCAAAATGAATGCCTTTCATTTGCTAAAATTTTTACTTGAATAAACCTACAGCTCCATTTAGCGTGGTGAGTTTTATCCATTGTCTATTTTAATGCTTCAGAACAGAAGGAAAAGAAAGATATTTTGTCTAAATAATCCTGACATTTTGATTCGTGTGCACAGATGGTTAGCAAATTTTTGGAGTAGCCAAATCAGTTTTAGTGCTGCTGAGAAAAAATTCTTAGAATCTCACTTGCCAGTGAAGGAATTGATAAACTGATCACAAAGCCCATTCCCCTCCAGTGGAATGACCCAAACAGCCACATAAACTATTATTTTTGAATGAATAGACTTCAGCTTCACCAATTCCCTGTGCTCACATAAACTGCAGCTCTGATACCAGCTCACACACACATTGTGTAATTGGTATTAAATGGGGTTTTGTCTGCTGCAAATTGAATATGCTCAGATCTATAGCGTGTTATCATGTTTAATCCTGCTTTTAAAACACAACTCCCACAGATGCTGCAGGCATATTAACAGTGTGGGTTTCTGAGCACGTGGGATTCCAGTGATACTTTGCAACACAATCCAACAATTCCTCTGTTTGTTACTCCTCAAATCAGCTGCGCTGTGCCAGACAAAGAGATTGAGAATTCTTGGTATTTCTGTTGAAATTCTGCACTCCACAGGAGAGGAGCTGAAATAATTCACACTTGCAAGGTCCTTTGAGACCAACAAGGTGATGCCTGGTCATCCCTTCCTCACTGCCTGACCACCAATTTACATTCTGAATGACCTGAAACCAAAAGAGGGAAGATTAGATGGGATATTAGGGAGAAATCCTTCCCTTTGAAGGTGGGGAGGCACAGGGTGCCCAGAGCAGCTGTGGCTGCCCCTGGAAGTGCCCAAGGCCAGGTTGGACAGAGCTTGGAGCACCCTGGGACAGTGGGAGGTGTCCCTGCCCATGGCACATGGAATGAGATGATTTTAAGGTCCTTTACAACCCAAATAATTCAGAGATTCTATGAACAAGATAAAGATGATTTAAGAGTCACTCTGCAATGAATGGCACATGTAGAAATCACTGTTTCCACACCAAGGTTTTTGTCAGCTGGATGTCACACAGTCAAAAGAGGTCTCCCAAGAGAGACCCCCAAAATTAATTTCAGAAAAGAGATTGGTGCATCATTTGGTATCTTGATCTGAAATCAACTGTGTGGAGTTTCTTGCAAGTCTCTGTGTCACCTGCCAGCACTCAGTGTTGAGGCTGGAATTCCTTGGACAGCTAATGAAGCACAATGTGCTATTGGAGAAGAGTGAAATCAGAAGAAATTCCCCTGGACTGCTTCATCAGTACATTTAGAGGGAAAAAAAATTATCAGGGAAAATACTGAAATTTTTGAATATCCATTACAATTGAAATCTGTAGAAAACAGTCCTAATTTGATTTGAAGGCAACTGCAAAATTCCAGCTAACTGGAAAAGCACACAGCCACTCCTGGCAATGGTTGCTAATAATGATGTCTATCCAGCTTCCCTGAACAAATGGTCCAAAAGTAAGTCTGGAGACATTATATACTCTTTGTTTAGCTTGTGCTCCCCTCAAGAGCCTTTGTCTGAGCCTTCCTTCCTTTTTAATTTCTGCTCTCCAGCTCCTCACCCCAATGTGTTTGTGCCAGAGGAGCTCCAAACCCTCACTGCTCCTGTTTGCTCTGCAATATCTGCTGCAAAGTTCACCCTCCCCAGACCACACTGAGGAAAGCACATTAACCTTCACTTTTGGAGCACAGAACAATAAATTGTGGGTTTCTGCCTTTGCTGCTGCTCTCGGTGTTCAGGTATTTGCTGCCTGCAGGAGCAGATGGTAGGAGCCTTTTGAGGGTCAGGCAGCCCTGGAAGGGGTTTGTGGTGAGGATTTGGCAGCTGCAGTGGGAATTTGCTGTGATTAGCAGGGAGCTGCTGCTGACCTTCCAAGCACAACCAGGGGCTTGCAAGAGGCGAGGGCTGGAGCAGGAGTTGGTGTCAGGGTGGCTCAGATCAGCTGGTGACAACAAATCAGGGCAGCCAGACAAAGGGCAGGAAAGGAACAGTGACAAAAAGTGGAGGAAAAAGAAGGAAAAAAGGACTGGCAAAACTACAAGTTTACTGTGTGAGCCTACTTGGAGAGCAGGAGTGCTGGCAGGAAAATGAGATCTGAAGGAGCAGCGCGGTGCCTTTGTGTTCCTCCCCAAATTCCCACTGTTTGAATGATCATTTCTGCTCACAGACAGTTCCTGTATTGAACAAACCCTTCTCAGCTGCTCCCAGGTTATAAAGCAGGAGCTCTGTTGTTTTATGTACCACCGAAATGTGTTTATCTGGAGATTAAATAGACAACTTCATGTACTTGCTGACCTTGGTGGAGAGAGACAAAGCAGTGAGCTCACCCCTCCCGAGCAGAGATAAATGCAGGAGCCTGCTGCCTGCTGCCATGCAGCACATCCAGCCCTAATTATGTGATAAGTGGATGGACTCCGTGTTAAACACATTTTGCAGAAGTTCTTGAACAAAGTGCTTACACTGGTGGTGCTGATAGCTCGCTGAAAGCCACATGAATGCAGATTATTGTGCACACACTGTGAATCTGGATGAGTACAGGAGACACTGGTCTTCCAAACAGTATTATTTCATTGTTTTGGGTTTTTTGATGGAGTTCTCTGTTTCAGTCCAGGCACAGAATAATCACATTTGTTTTCCTTTCTCGGAAATTATTCTACTCCTGAAATGCTACAGCAGAGTGTTCGTTGTCAAGGTCATTGGTGATTCAATCCTGAGTGGTGCTGAGCATTTCTCATCACATGAGAATCCCCAAGCCAGCTGATTCTGACAACAACTGACACACCATTTTCAACAAGAAGTAAAAAACACAATAAGAAAAGTGGTAATTTCATTACCCAGATAGCCCAGATTGTTTAAATCAGTCTTCCAGATGTCCTTCGTTTGGTAGCACCACAACACAACTCAGAAATATTAATAAACCTTCTTCTTGATCATGGGCATTTTTCCAGGTTATTTGAAAGTGTTTAGAGGAGAGACAGACATTTGGGATCCTAATTGCACTGAGAGTCAAAGCAATGTACACTCCTAAACACAGTTTTTTGAACTCCAGTGGGCAGTAGATGTCTTTACAGCTACTTTATTAAGTCAAATCATATTTTTAAATTTAAGGAAAAAAAAAAAAAAAGAAGGGTGCCTACATACCTGTTATTTATATTTTGAGGTTCCTAAACTGCTTATGTGATTTTGAAATTTGACAGCTCAGAAAACTCTGGATGCCTTGAACTGTACCATGGGTGAGATCAATGACCAATTATTAACCA
Source organism: Alaudala cheleensis (assembly GCA_013398995.1). Taxonomy (NCBI): domain Eukaryota; kingdom Metazoa; phylum Chordata; class Aves; order Passeriformes; family Alaudidae; genus Alaudala; species Alaudala cheleensis. The sequence continues at coordinate 65,324 of VWYE01022968.1, read as the reverse complement.
CGAAGAAATGGTGCAGAAATGAAAATTTCAATTTCATTTTTGCAGTGACCACAGAATGCTCACAGCCTTCATTCAGAAACTAAAATATTTGCTGCTATTTAGATGTTTGTTTCCTTTCTTAAATTCCACCTCTCACATATGACAAACAGACCAGGCAACATCTTTCATTGGCTCTCAAGGAGACTTTTGGGCACTTGGAGGTCTGTCAAGTGTGTTGGTGAACTGCTGCACGAGGATGAAGTGGAAATAAAGCTGAGTGAAAAGGTCAGTGCAAATATTTACCTGGTGCAGAGGTTTCTGAAGGTTAAGATATGCTCCAGGAGCCTTTCCAGCTGTATTTACAGCTCTAGAAAAAAAACAAGGGTGGCCAAAGAGCTCCTCTGTGGTGATCCCCAGCCGTGCTGAAGCTGCTCTTTGTGCCAAAGTTTGCTGACAGCTGGAGAGGCTTTGCCCTGCTCTGTTGAGTTTCTGCCTGAATTCTGATTTCTCTGCATGTGAATTGTCCCACAGCCCAAACCCAGGAGCCAAATGGAAATTCCAATATGCATTCTGTTCATGTCATTTTGCTGAAATGGCTTTATCCATCCCACAAAACTATTTTCTCCAGACAAATCAGCGCTGGGTGAGGGGGAGTTTGATCCAATTTGAACAGGCTGCTGGAATTTTACATTGGTTCCCATCACTTCTGGGCCACAAGGAAACTCTGATTCTCAACCACCAGCCTGGCAGTGGCTTTGCCATGTGCTCAGAGGTGCTGGTGCTGCTCAAGCCCCTCAGCCCTTCCAGCATGAAGCAGGAGGGAGCAGTTGGGAATTTGGGAAGGATCCAAACTGGTTTGTTCTCCCTGAGTCACTGAGCCTCCCTGGCAGCTCCTGCTGGCTCTGGCTCTGGTTTGCTCTGTGATTTCCAGCCCAGCAGGGAAGGGGGAGAGAGCTGCAGCCCTGGCCTCACTTCCCAGTTGGGTTTTACTCAGAGGACAGCACCCCTTTGGCTCTGATTCCCACACAGTTGTGGGTTGTGGGAAACCAGGGTTACCCCTTTGGGGGTCCCTGGGTGTTCGAGATCCTGAGGGTCTCGAGACAGAGCCAAAAGAGCCAAAAATCCCAATTCCTTTGATTTAACCCCCTGGAAAACACTGCCAAGTTTGAAAGAGGAAAAGAAGTCCATGTGGGTTTGATTGGTGTGATTTTTGTCAGCTCACAGGGTGAAAACATAGAATTTTTAGATGTTACTCTATAGATAGAATGGGGCAAAGATGGAGCAATCAGGGTGTGCTTTTGTCCTTTTCCTGCTTCTCCTTCCCCTCCATCTCTGCAGGGCTGGTGCCTTTTCTTGATTGGGTTCTGATGAGATTTCACTGTCTGACCTGGGTCAGTTATTGGTACTTAGAGGAAAACATTGTTAATGTAGTTTAGATTATAAAAATCCAGGTGCCATTGTAGGAGGGGCAGATTGTGCTTTTCTGGGGACATCACATTGAGCTGAGAGAACTTTTAAGATAAGAAAATAATAAACAAATCTGCAAAGCAACTGCACGGCCTCCAGCTCTCCTTGGAACTCCATCATCAACTCTCAGGGGGAAAGAACCTGAGAGTGGTTCTCACTGGAAATCTCTCCCAGTCAGGTGTAAGATGCATGGGAGGGGTTTGGAAGGAGAATCATCTCCCATGAACATGACTGTGCCTGAAGGTGTGCTCCAGCTCCCTGCACAGACAGGAACAGGAGCAATCAGGAGTCCCAAAGAGCAGCATTTTCCCTGCAAGACCAGGTAAGAAGGGCTCAGTCCACTGAAGAAGGGGAGGTGAGATTGGTTGGCTTTAAACATGGGCAGATCTGGTCTGTGTTGCCAAGGTCTGTTGACCACAGAAAATAAAAGGATCATGTCCAAGAGAGACATTTTTGTAAAAGAAACGTGGAAAAGTGATCCAGGAGGAACCCTAAAATTGCTTTCAGCTCCATATTTGTTCCTCAGTCGAGTTTAGCCAACACCAAGAATCAAGACAGGGGCTCTCAAAAGCCTCAAGCCCATTTCTCAAGAGTCTGAGCTGCAAGATGAATGTCTCCAGATGGTGCTGTGAGGGTCTCCCATCCCCTGGGAGCCACGAGCAGATGATGGTGCAGATTGTCCTCCAGGGGCTGCTCTGCCCAGCGGGTGACACCCCTGAGCCAGCAGCCAGCCCTGCCAGCCCCCATAAATCACAGTGACAAAGCAACCTACCCTCTCACAGCTCTCTACAGGAACTGATGAATCATTTATTAAAGCTACCATTAGTCATTCATTCCTCTTTTATAAGCCATTTATCAGCTGGTATTCAAAATGTGAGCAAATCATATTTTTCACTCAAGACTCCCAGCACTGGTGTATCTCAAATCTCACCGTGGTGGTGTTTTGTCAAATTACACAGATTTTATTCTCTTCACAGGAGGCAAGATCTATATTTTACTGGGAAATTCTTTCCTGAGAACATATATATATTAAAAAAAAGAATTATACAAGGGAAAATATTTCCCCTAATCTTGTCCTCCCTGGTGTGACAGAATTATTTCTGTGTTACATTTCTTCGTCCCAGAAATGGATGGAGTTGAAGGCGAGGCTGGAAATGGCAGGAAGAGGAATTGTGTGAGGGATGGTTGGTTGTTCCCTGGCCAAAAGAA
>VWYE01022968.1:0-61903 GCA_013398995.1 Alaudala cheleensis | reverse complement strand
TGCAGGGGTGGGGCCTTTTCTTGATTGGATTGTGGTGAGATTTCACTGTCTGACATGGGTCAGTTATTGATACTTAGAGAAAAACATTGTTAATGTAGTTTAGATTATAAAAATCCAGGTGCCATTGCAGGAGGGTCAGATTCTGCTTTTCTGGGAACATCACACTGGGCTGAGAGAACTTTTAAGATAAGAAAATAATAAACAAATCTGCAAAGCAACTGCACGGCCTCCAGCTCTCCTTGGAACTCCATCATCAACTCTCAGGGGGAAAGAACCTGAGAGTGGTTCTCACTGGAAATCTCTCCCAGTCAGGTGTAAGATGCATGGGAGGGGTTTGGAAGGAGAATCATCTCCCATGAACATGACTGTGCCTGAAGGTGTGCTCCAGCTCCCTGCACAGACAGGAACAGGAGCAATCAGGAGTCCCAAAGAGCAGCATTTTCCCTGCAAGACCAGGTAAGAAGGGCTCAGTCCACTGAAGAAGGGGAGGTGAGATTGGTCGGCTTTAAACATGGGCAGATCTGGTCTGTGTTGCCAGGGTCTGCTGACCACAGAAAATAAAAGTATCATGTCCAAGAGAGACATTTTTGTAAAAGAAACATGGAAAAACGACCCAGGAAGAACCCTAAAATTGCTTTTAGCTCCGTATTTGTTCCTCAGTGGAGTTTAGCCAACACCAAGAATGAAGACAGGGGCTCTCAAAAGCCTCAAGCCCATTTCTCAAGAGTCTGAGCTGCAAGATGAATGTCTCCAGATGGTGCTGTGAGGGTCTCCCATCCCCTGGGAGCCACGAGCAGATGATGGTGCAGATTGTCCTCCAGGGGCTGCTCTGCCCAGCGGGTGACACCCCTGAGCCAGCAGCCAGCCCTGCCAGCCCCCATAAATCACAGTGACAAAGCAACCTACCCTCTCACAGCTCTCTACAGGAACTGATGAATCATTTATTAAAGCTCCCATTAGTCATTCATTCCTCTTTTATAAGCCATTTATCAGCTGGTATTCAAAATGTGAGCAAATCATATTTTTCACTCAAGACTCCCAGCACTGGTGTATCTCAAATCTCACCGTGGTGGTGTTTTGTCAAATTACACAGATTTTATTCTCTTCACAGGAGGCAAGATCTATATTTTACTGGGAAATTCTTTCCTGAGAACATATATATATTAAAAAAAAGAATTATACAAGGGAAAATATTTCCCCTAATCTTGTCCTCCCTGGTGTGACAGAATTATTTCTGTGTTACATTTCTTCGTCCCAGAAATGGATGGAGTTGAAGGCGAGGCTGGAAATGGCAGGAAGAGGAATTGTGTGAGGGATGGTTGGTTGTTCCCTGGCCAAAAGAAATCTCTGTTTGTTATGTGCCACTGTGGCCAATCCCACTTTTCCAAGTTTGGCTAAGGATGGGCTGCAGTCCCAAAATCTGTGGTGGAGGAGAAATGTGGGAACTGGGGGCACTGCAGAAAAATCATCCCCCTCAGCCACACCACTGCACTCCCCTCTCCTGCCTGGCAGGATTTACCAAAGACAACACATCTGATATTAAGGGAAAACAACACATTAAAGAGCAGCAATGGAAGTTTTAAAAATTCAGGGCAGAAGATAAAGGCAGAGTCAGAGGAATCTCATTTTTGAGCACACACTCTGCAGGCAGGAGTGGAATAAGCAGGATGCATTGGAATATTCTTTTGGGAAAGGAAGAAAAGACAGAAAGGGGTAAAGTCCATATCTTTCTTGTGTTAAAACTCAGTTTTTTCCTCCCCCAGGTCATGGGCAGGATCTGGGCAGAGCCAGGAACAGATACAGGAGGAGAATTTGCCAGCTCATGTCCTCCAGCAGATGCCACACTGTTAATTTTTCATCACACCACACCCACAGTGCCATTAACTCTGCACTAAAATCCCTTTTTTTTTGCAGGACACAACACTGCAGTGATCTCTCAGCCACTCTCACAGTGACACAAGAAAAGAATTCTCATTTTTCTTCATGTTCTAGGTATAAAACAATTCTCAGCACCATCAGTGTTCAGTCAGTGCAGCTCATTCCCACCCACTCAGAATATCCTGCAGGATTCCAGCCAGGGATCAGATTTTCCAGAACAATCTGTGCCTGCCCCTGGCTTTGCTTCATTCCTTATTTTCACAAAAGCAATCCCTTGCTGTTGAACACAATTTTAGCCCAAGGCCTTTCCCTGCTGGAAAGGAAACTCCAAAATCCTTCGTGACACAAAACAATAATTCACCAAATCAATCTCAAAACTTTTTCCTATTATAAAAATAAGGTTGTAAATTTTACAAAGTGCCCACTAACTTTACAAGTATCTCTATTTTCAGTCTCTGCAATTTAAATCTGGCACAATACCCCAGCCACTGTGACCTTTAAAAAGGCAGACCTGGCTACCTCACCTGGGATTTTTGGAAGAACTCTTAAAATATTGCTCTATTTGACATTAAAGGTGAAATTATTAAAACCCCTGGAGGCAGCAGGGTTCTGTTTGCACACCTGAATGGGTTTTTACACTGCTCAGAGCCTGTGGATGTGAGACAGGTATTTTGGAAGTGTGTGGAGTGATGGGGCAGTAAGGAAACAATGAGCTGGGCTGAATCCCAGGACTCAAAGTGTCATTTATTGAGCCATCAGAGCACCTGACACACCCTCAGAGCCCCGAGGGCTTCAGCTCTTCCTCTGCAGCCCACGGGATTGTCCTGCTGGACCCCATCCAGGATGCTCAGCTCCCCCTGGGGGTGCACCCTGACACTCCAAGGATGGAATTCTGAACCTCAGGCTGGCCCAGGAGGGGGATGCAGGGAGGGAAAAGGGTGGCTGGAGGAACAGAATCACTCCCTCTTCCAGGAGAGGGACTTTTCACAAGATCACATAAAGATAGGACGAGTGGGAATGGCCTTTAGCTGGAGAAATGTGGATTTAAATCGGATATTTGAAAGGAATTCCTCCCTGTGAGGGTGGTGCTGCCCAGAGAAGCTGTGGCTGCCCCATCCCTGCAAGTGTCCAAGGCCAGGTAATAAAATAAATAAAAGAAGCTGCACTCTGGAATCAAACCTCCAGATTTACTGGGTTTGAGCTTTCTCCTTCAGAAGTTACCTTGAAAAATATTCTCTTTTTCTTCCAGCTCTAATTCAAATCAATACTATTGCAGCCTGTGGTGTGCAACTGGTATTAAAATGCAATAACTAAGCACTTTCAGCAGAAAATCAAATAAAGTGGCATTAAATCAACTGAGAGACACCTCCCTCCTCTCACAGCACTGATGTTAAACAGAGAACCTGCTCCTGAAGGGGGCTGGCACCAAACATTAAAGGCTGATTTTTCCTGCTTTATTTCATGGAATGTGAATATCACTTAGCAAGGATGGAGGGAAGATTTCTGAGGTTATTGGCATCTCTAAATAGTGAAAGGTTCAAACCCACATCAAACCATTAAAAAGAAACAGAGATGTTGCTATGGAAAAGAAAAAGAAAAATGCAAGAAAAGTATCTGGGAGCAGACTTTTCAAAGAAAACAAGATAATGCTTTATCTTCACACCTATTTAATTTCGATGCTAAACCCCCCAAACTTTCCAGGGTATAAAGGATCTTTTACTGAATTTATGAGCATCTCTGAATTCCCACAGAAATTGATACCAACAGCACATTTGTGGCTAAGGAGGCACATGGACTTTAGTGTCCAAATTACCAAATTATTGAGTCAAACAGGATTATAATTATAGAAAGATTTCTTCAAAAGAATTCAATCTAGACATATTTCTTCCAGAGAAGAAGTCTCCAGCTTTGGAAATTCAAGTAGGCAGGACTCTGACTGACATGAATTGCTATCAATATTGATTAATCCAATACATTCTGATTTCTAAATACACCAAGCTGTCCTTGTACATTGTTATTTTCCAGAGGGTTAAAAAAAAAAATACAGCATTTCTAAGACGTTTTAAGTATTGGTTGTCAGGAAGTAGCTTTCAGAGCTGATCTAAAAGGTAATTCTGAGGGAATTAATAGTTTGATCACAGTCACTTGTCACCTTTGTGCTTGAAAGGTTTAGATCAGTCTGTCCAGGATAATTTTTAGGTGACTGAAACACTGCTGCCAAAGCATTTTACTGATGGAGTTATAGATATTCCCTTGGCAAAATTGTCATTGTTTCTACTTTCTTCTTATTTTTTTCTTTTTTTTTCAACCCTTCTCTGTTTGAATCTGTTTCCATTTGCTTTGCATTTATAAATGAAATAATTATTGAAATAAAATAACAACAAGTTGTTCCAATACAATCCCTTGCCAAATCCCTAACATTAGGCCAGGAAACAAATTTTTAAAAAGTAAAAATACACTTCAGGTAAATAAAAGAACTTCTACAGCAACAGGCTTCCCTTTCTTCTTCCACAATTATCTTCAAATCAGAATCCCTCAGATTTACTTCTCATAGGTTGGGAATTTTTCCTCAAGAGTTTGCAGAGCCCCAGGAAACTTTTATAGCAAAACCCAACCTGGCTGTCATTTAGGCAAAACTTTTAAAACTCTCTCATTCTCTCCAGATACCAAAAAAAAAAAACTCAGACTCAGAGTAAATGTAGGTTTACTGGTGGGAGCAGGGCAGGGAATTCCCTCACCCTGGTTTGGGGTTTGTCTGAACTTCCCAGCACCCTCCAGCTGAGTTCAGCTTACAGGGAATAAAACCTTTCCTGGCAAATTCCACCTGTAGGCTAAATTTGAAGCTTTTAGGACTGGAGCTTTAATTGCAGAACCCCAAACTCTGCCTGGCTCACAGGGGAACTGCTGCAGACAGGAAGAAAATGTTGTTTTCATCCCCAGCCCTGACCATCCAAAGCCTTAAACTGGTTTTGCTATTTTCCCCCCACAGGAGCAAAAGGAGCAAAGTTACCAGCAGCAAATTTATTTCACAGCTTTGCACCCTGCTAGCCAATCTCTAAATGACTTTTTTTTTTTACCTTGTGGTTTGGAACTGATGCACACACGTTTGTTAATGTGAAAAAAAAATAGGAAAGAGCAGCTCCAGGAAAGTCTGTCACACTGAGCTGAAAACATTCTGTACTTCAAGAACATCTTTATGTTTAGAAATGAGCTAATTACGATTGATTGCACCATGTTTTAAGAACAGATGGGCAGTTCTTACCTCCTTCTTGGTGAACTCTGGGGCGTGGTCGTTCTTGTCGTCGATGAGGATGGTGGCAGTGGCTGTGCCTGTCAGCCCCACGTCCATCCCACCCATGTCCTTGGCTTCTATAACCAGCTCATACTTTGGGCTTTCCATAGTCTGAAAAAAAATTTAAAAAGAAATAGAAAAGGGAAGGTTAAGGAAAAAAATCCCACAAAGATAATATACTAATTTTAATTAATATTAAAATAATTTTTAAAAAACACAGAACTTTATTTGGCCTAATAAAACACAGCAGAGAAACAGATCTGTTATCACAAACACAAGCACAGCTTTCTATGAGATCAGCTGCTACCCTGGAAACCTCATTTGCAATCCAGCATGGAGGTGAATATTGGTAAACAGTACGTAATTTATCCTGTTATTTAGGAAGATTAGGAAAGAGGCAAGAAATTAAAATATACTTGCTCTTTAAGAGTAAGCTCTACCTTCAGTGCACCAATGTTTAGCAGCTTGCTTCATCAGTGTTATGATGGGTACGTAATTAAATACTAATGTCACAATCTACATATAAATTCACTTTATTAAATCCCATTCATTCTGAGTATTAGCATTTAGGTAATCTGAGTTTGCTCCACTGCAAGGAACAAAAAAAGTAGTTTCCAAAACGGGCAGAGACTTCCAGTTATTGCCCAAAGCAAATGTGTAGAGTTCTGTTAATGGTTTATATTTCTGATTGCCACCTCATGGGTTCTTGTCTGGCTGCCCACCAGGTCCTGCTGGAGCCCTGGAGGGGAACATTTGAGGTTTTCTGTGTTAAAAGGTGCTGACCCCTCAAGCAAGCACCACATTTGACTTGAGACCCTGGGACAGGCTCCAACATTGAGTGACAGCACAGGGGCTGTGGGTGTGGGGTTTGATTAAAAGTGTGGGGTTTGATTAAAAGTGTGTGATCTCACAGGGTAAAAAACTTAGATTTAAGGTTTTAGTATCTAGTAATGTGTGTGAGCAAAGATGGAAGATTTAAGGCGTTGTTTCAGTCCTTCTTTTCACTTTCTTCCTTCTTCTTCATGGGTTTGGGTGGTTTTCTGGAATTGGGTGAAAAAGGTCCCCATTGCAGCCCTTTAGTGGCCATCATTGGGTCACAAACATCAATAACAGGGGTGTCATCTCATTATTGGGTAATTAGTGCTTAAAAGAGCTGGGGAAAGTCAGTAGTGGCCATTTGGCCATGTTTTTCTAGCAGCTGGTCAGAGCTCAGGGGTCATGAGTCTGTAAATATTCTGTGAATAGATAAGATATAATAAACCACCAAGTCTGAACTCAAATTTATATTTCTTGTGAATGATTCATCCTGACCTTGGCAAGAACAAGAAGACATAGCCCCGTAACACAGGCCCATAGCAAAATCCAACCTAATTTCCTCTCATAAAACAGCCTTTATCTGGAAAAAACCTCCATTTGTGGTCAGTTCTGGAATGGGAATGTGCCAGCCTTTGGAATCCCCATCTCTCCCCTCAGGGATGAGTTTGGAAGCTGCACCAGGGCTCAGCTTTGGCTCTGCCAGAGGGAGCTGTTCTCAGCATCAGAACCTGCTCCGTGGAGCTCGTGGGGAATTCTGGTATGGATTTCACTGGGAATTTCGTTCAGGTGAGTTTTGTGTGGCTGCCAGAGGAGACCAGAGGATTCCTATGGGTCTCCTGGATGGGCAGCAGCCAGGACATGGGGGATGGGATCCCACTGCCTGCTTGAAAGACAGCATTGGCTTTGATCTGGCACCGTGGAGAAGACTGCCAAGGCTGTCTGAGGATTTGGATGACACGAGGGTTTGATTGGTGTGGTTTTTATTATATCACTGGGTGTGTAGATATTAATTTTAGATTTTTCTGTATCTTATTATTAGGCAAATATGGAGGCAGATCAATGTGATAAAGTCACATTTTCCTGTTTTTCTCTTCCTCTTTGCAAAGGGTATTGGGTNTCCAGCTGCTTGTGAACACCACAAGTGTGGTGTGACTGAACTTAGAGATAAGGCTTTTAAAATAAACATCTTCAAACTGCAATCCAAAGGCTCTCTGATTCCTTCTTCCAAACATGGGCAGTGAGAAAACAGCCATTTATCACCATCTGAGGTCATCTCAGAAGAGACACCTCGGCAAGAACCTTCTGCCCAAAGCCCAGGGGAGCAGCACCAGCACAGGGGACATGGATGGGACAGGGCTGCAGGCACCTCTGAAACTGCACAGTGAGGACATGGCACTGCCCAGCAATGCTCACCCAAACCCTCCTGGAAAACAACATGAAAAGAAAATAAACCCATGGGGAAAGCCGCAACAAAGCTGCTGCTTCTGGAACCTTCTAGAACTGTGTCTGACATCCCTCATCCATGCCCTTGATCCAGCACTTCTCCAGGGAACTGGCAGCAGGGACACAGCCCAGCAGAGCCACCCCTTGGCTCACCCAATCTGCTCTGTAACCGAGGGATTTTAATAGAAGCTTTTATAATAATTTTAATGGAATGAGGTCCCAAATAGTGAATTTTGCATTCAATGTTTTCCTGGGCACACCCCACCATCTCTTTTTTCCTTTTTTTTTGGAGAACATGTGAGAAGGAGATCCCAGCTCCTCAGTACAGAGATTTTGAAGCATTTTTAGGCCAACAGAGAAGCAATCACCTCAGCTGCTCATCAGATCAGCTGTTATAAAACAATATATTTGCATGTAAAGTCAACAAGTCGAACCAGAAGATAAATTTTGTTCTAAAAACATTTGGACTGCGAGGAAACCAGATGCCACTGCCACACAGGGGATCCTAAGGAATGTGTTTCCTGAAGACTCACAACATTATTCCATGAAATTCACCTCAGAAGGCGGCAAAGCAAGAACAGGATTTTGATTTATGGCATCATAAAAATACATGCAAAGAAGTATTGCTGACGTGTCTGCAACACAAACTCACGCCATGGAGGGGAACTGAATTTACAGTTTTCATATATTTGTTTTCTAAAGTGCATTAAAACCTGAATGAGACTCCTCTCCCCTCCCCCAGCTGCAACTTTTTCATTATTTTGATTAGAAAGTCGTTATTATTGTATGGAAAACTTGCAAAGCCATTTATCACTTCATGTTTATATGCCTCTTTGCTCAGAGAGAAGCCCATTTTTACTCACAAATTGGCCTCTTTTTCCTTTGAAAACCATCCCATTTTCTATTGAAAGCAAGCCCATTTATGCTGGAAATTGTAACTACTGCAGCAGAAATGTCTGTGACAGGAGTCCAATGTTTAAGCTCGAGCAAAATGTGAAAAACATTGAATTTTGAGTAGTATTTCACATAATTATGACTACTTCACACTTCCCTGCTATGCAGCACTTCCTACAACTCGTTCTGACACCAAATATTTGCTTTGCTAGAGGAAGCAGCTGCTAACAGATGCAAACCCTGAGCAGCGGCTTGTTCCCATCACAGGCTCTCTCTGCGCTCTCTTTGCTTGTAAAGGACCTTTCAGAATTCTCCTGCTCCCAGCCCAGCTGAGTCAGGCAGCAGCAGGGATTGTTTGGAGCAGTGATTCACCAAATAACAACTGGATTTCTGCAGGCAGAGCAGGGATCCCTGAGCTCCAGCAGCCCCATTCCACGGGGATGTGCTGCAGAGGGGCTGTGCTGGGGGTCAGGACTGTTCTAGAAGATCTCATGGCGCCTCCTCAGCATTTCTCTTTTCTCAGATCTTTGACCCCAGAGTGGCCTCTGCCTCCTTTTCCTCCCATCTTGTGAGGAATAAGTGCTGCTGGAAGGTGGCAGTGCAGGAGAGCATCCTGCCTTCCCCAGCTGCAGGTGAGCCATGAACACAGCACCCAGCATTTTGGATGGGGTCCCAAAATTCACATCATTTTGGGACCACACAGACACTCAGACATGTCCTACCAAGTCACTAAAGCCAGGCCTGCTCCCAAGTGGCCTAAGCACAGCCTTGCAAAGGCAATCTGATCAATACCTCTTGGACAGTGAGGTATTGGCAGCAGAAATGAGCTCTCAACACGTGGGAGCTGCAGCTCCAAAGGAGAATGGATTATTTGAATAAATGCACATGAACTCACTGCTGGTGTGGCTCATTATTTACCAACTGTGACTTTGTGGCACTGTTGAGAGGGTTTGTACAATTCCAGCAGGAGAACCATTCCCTCCCCTAGGAGTTTTCCCTTCATTCAGCCAGGCAGGGGAGGCACTGCCAGCTCATGTGCTTTGCCAAGGAGGTGTGTCCCTTCAAAGGTCCCCTCCCTGCCACCATCCCTGAAATTCCCAGCAGATCCCAGTGCCCTGACAGAGCTGGCTCAGGGAGAGCAGGGAGAGGCCAGCAAAGGCGTTTTTGCAGGGTTCAGCTTCCTGACAAAGCTGATCACTGCCCAGAGAAACAAACCCTGCAGTGCAGGTGGAATGGACCAAGGGAGAGCTTTTGGGTAATGCTGAGTGAAACCAGAGGATGATGATGGGTTTCTGCTGGGTTTTGATCTCTCAGTATTACAGATACAATAAAAAGCTGACAGAGAAGCAAGCCCTGGCTGTCAGGAGTTCACACCAGCAGCAGGAACAGTCCCAGCCTTGCTCTGGGATGTGGGGCATCCAAATTCAGCTGGACTTGGCAGCACCATCAGTGCAGTAATACTCAAAATACAAGGAGGGAACCAGTGGAACTACTTGGGTGATTCCAGGGAAGGTTTAGGTGCCCAGAGGCTGTGATTCCCTGTGATTCCCTGCTGCAATCACTTTCCCCAGGAAACCACCAGTCCAATATCCCTCCAGTGCCCCCCTGCAAGACCGCCATGGATTGCACATTTTGGACAGGGCACACTCAGCACCACAGCACCAAGATTTCCTTTAGTGCCTCAGTCCTCATCCAAAGGAAAATATTGGGGAGAACAGAAATCCCCAAATTCCCAGAAAGCTGCTGAAATCAAAACAAACAGTGTTTAGGAAGCAAACAGCACATGGAACATCCAAAATCCATACCAGGGTTTTAAGGATCCTTTCAATACTAATTATTAATAGAGAATTTTCTGACTATTCCATGGGCATTTGTATTTCTGTAATGATGCAACACTCGACTCTCCTATTTATAATTCTGTTTATAAACTATGAATTCATGCATAATATTGTATCAGGGGTGTGCTGCCATATCACATTTGGTACTAATGACTATATAATATAATGCTAACCAGAAAGAAAAATTCTTCGGGTTGAAATCATTTCAGTTGGAGCTAAATAAATGCTTGTGTTCATTTAAGATGATAATTGCATATAATGCATGCTGAATATGTCCTATTAAGACATAATCAATGTTCTTGTTGAGTAACAATATCAACATTGAATCTAACATTATGCCAGAGTATGCTTGTCAGGATTTTGACAAATGTAAAATTAAAAAAAAAATAAATAAAAAAGAAGCAAAGTGACTATTAGCAGCTCTAACAGACATAATGCTTTGATAATTATAATATCAGCATTTATTTTAAATGCCAGTTGCTGCTCAAAAAGGGTGATACACACAGAGGCTTTGCATTTGGAGTCTGAATTACAGTTTGATGAATAGAAAAACCCAAACTATTTTGTAACATAAATCCTCTTTAGCTCACCAATTTCCAATTTTTTCATATCATAAAGGGAGGTCCACAGTTTAATCACTGTAATAATGTACTTCTGTTATGAAGAGAATCAATATCTATTTACTACCAGTGGGAGACGTGGAGTCCATGGAAGCAAAAGGAAGACTAAATTTTCTCCTTCAGCTGCAGCCATTAAAAAGGGAGAGAAGTGTTTGAACCAAATTGGTTTCCTGGCCAGAGTTATTTGTTCTCCATCATGATGAAATCTGTGACTATTTAATACATAGGGTGTATAGGATCAAGACTTTAATTCCTCATAATTTACACATTTGTTTTAAATTACACATAAATTTACAGATTTAATTCTTCACAATGCTGGCCTAACCATGGGGCTTGTGTTCATGGCTGAGTTTGTTACATTTGACATAAAAATACAGGAATTTTATGGGCATATTTTCAACAGTCTGGGTAAAATGATACGTTCTGACTGATGTACAAATTAGGATTTGGATACTGAATTAATATCACTTTTTAGAAGGCTGTACACAAATGCATCTTGGCTGTTATATAAGTTTATATAAATATTAATATAAGTAAAAATATTAACACAACTTAGGGGAGTTTTCTTGCAGGGGTGATGATGCTCATAAGAATTTCTCCTCAGGCAGAGCTCACCAGCCTCTAGGACAGAAGAGTGGCTGAATCTCTGGTTTAGTCTGAGATATTTCCCCTTAAATCACTTTTGTTAATTAGGCTACTACTAAAATAAACCCAGGGAAGAGAGCAAATATTCAGCATTCTAAATAAAAACCTTAACTGTTATAAAAGACACAACACCACTGAAGTTGTTGCCCCTACACTGGTTTTCACCAGGCACAGATATCTCCCTGCATGACAGAGGGATGTTGATCTGCTACTTAACTGTACTAGATGCTCCTGGATGCTCCTGGTTTGGGAAAAAGATCATTTTCCATGGCAGCTGTGCTGGAAGTACAAAGCACTATAATAATTTTTAATAGCTTTGGAGAATAAGAATCACAATGTTCCAAGGAAAATACTTGCTGTCAAATATACTGAAATCACCCTTTTCTTTTTGAAACACAAGCTATGTTTCAGCTTTCCTCTTGGACCAATGCATGTAATTTCTCTTTCTTTTTTTTTTCCAGGCAAAAAAATTCAATTGTTCCTCATAATTAAACAGTGCTGCAGAAATCTTTCACTCCGGGGTGAAAGCATCAATTATTATGTAACTCCTTGTGCTGATTTTAGACCACTTAATCACCCTGATTATGCCACATTCAGAGGTGTCAGGAGCACAAAGGCAAAGCAGCTCTCACCCAAACCCTGTGCCAGCAGCAGACAATGGCTGCAGTCAGGGTCTGACCACAGGAATGGGCCTGATTAGAGAAAAGACAACTCCATTATGGTCTGCAAACAACCACAGACCCTGCTGTGTGCAAACATTCCCTCTGTGTGTGTGTGTGTGTGTGTCACCGACTGTCCCCTTCCAGGGGCTGCAAACACACACACACACACACACACATACACACACACACACACACACACACTCACATACACACACACACACACACACACACACACACACAGCCACCCCTGCGGGGACACAGCTCCTCTGGGCTCAGAACCCAGGGCAGCTCCAGAGATCTATAGCAATTCCAGAGCTCAGAATCCAGTATAATTCCAGAGATCAGAACTCAGGACAATTCCAGAGCTCAGAATTCACAACAATTCCAGAGCTCCAGAATCCATGACTATTCCAGATCTCAGAATCCATGACTATTCCAGATCTCAGAATCCATGACAACTCCAGATATCACAGTTCATGACAACTCCAGATCTCACAACCCATGACAATTCCAGATCTCATAATCCATGACAATCCCAGATCTCACAACCCATGACAATCCCAGATCTCACAGTCCATGACAATTCCAGATCTCACAGCCCATGACAATTCCAGATATAACAATCCATGACAATTCCAGATCTCACAATCCATGACAATCCCAGATCTCACAACCCATGACAATTCCAGATCTCACAGTCCATGACAATTCCAGATGTCACAATCCATGACAATCCATCTTGCTGGAGCTCCCTTCCTGCAGCCACAGGATTCCTTTGGGAAAGGAACCATGGCACTCATGGCACTGCTCCCTGTGTGCTGCCTCAGAACCCCCCCCTTTCACAGAGCCTGCACCAAAGGGAGCCTCCAGCCCTCCCTGTGCATGCAGCACTGGCAATTCTGGTGTTTTAAATGGTACCTGGCACTGCTCCTCCTCCTCACACACTCTAAACCTACCTCTGTTCGTATTCCAATTTTTGGTGCTGGATAGAACACTCTGTATGTCATCCCCATTAATGAACAGTACCCCAAAAAACCCCAAGGATGGACCAGGTTACATCATTTCCCTGGTGTTTAACATTTTCCAAAGTTTCACACTGAACCCTGCAATACTGCTAGAAAGCAAAATAATTTCCAGGGGTTTTTCCATTAAATTCAGAATATATGGTTGGAGACATTGAGGGACTGACTGACAAGTGTAGGAGGCACCAATTTCACCTGTCCTGATTACTACACTTTTAAAAAATATTACAACTACTACACACTCTGCCAAGTTATGCCTAATTCTGCTTACAAAGGTAACAATTTGGACAGAGCACATGAAAAAGCTGTGTCTCAGAATAAATCAATGTCTGCACCACCTGGCTGGATGAGGGGAGGGAAGGAGCCGCTCAACTTTTTCAACAGGACTCTCAATCTGGGTGTTTCCACCAGCAAAATCCCAAGTGAGCTGTCAGGAGCACTCAAGATAAGAATTTCCTTCTATATTACAAAAATATTTACTTCAAAAAAAGCTTTATTTAATTTTTTTTTCCCCCCCAAATCAACTGTGTTGCTGTAAAAAAATTTCATTTCAACAAATCGATGTATTTCCATAAAAACTGGTCTCCTGCAACACCCAATCAGCTCTATTTGCAGTGTTAATTATATATTTCATTTTAACAGTCACAATTTGCAATTCAAATACTCCACAGGCCAAAAGGTATTTGCTGGGGAAAAAAAATGGTCAAATAATTTTCAGCTATTAACATATTAGAGCTGCACAATCTGTTTGCAGACAATTTGTGAGGAGAAAGGAGGGCAAAGTTGTCCTAATAAATTATTAGTTGCAAATTATTGAATCATCCCTGGTCCCTACCGTAGGCAGGAATGAGTTTATTTAAATCCAAACTCATGAAAGGAGGGACAAGTTTCTCCTACACAGTGATCTCAAATTGCTTTGAGACAGCTTTACAAACATCTCTCTAAAAAATTCCCAGTGCCAGGAGAACTCCCTGAGCATGGGGAGGGTGTAAAGGTCAGATCAAATGGATCAGGGCAGAGATGAGTTCTGCTGGAACTCTGAGAGAGGAGAAATCAGGAGCAACCCCAAAAGTGTTCAAGCCTGAAAAGATTCTGGGGCTGGAATAAATCAGCACAGCTCCAGTGACTTCCAATGGACTTCCCAGGTTTATTTACACTTTTATTGAGCTTTAACTTCACCAGTTTGTGAAAGGAAAACTGGGATGTTCCCACAGGTTTGCACTCAAACCAGAACCCAGGGTGAGAGGCTGCTTCCAAAATATCACCAAAAACGTGGGAAACAAAGCTCCCAGAACACACACTTGGGGAGAAAAGTCCCCAAATTCCCCAAAATAGCAAGATGAAGGTGATTCTGCCTGCCTTGGTGCAGGTATAATGACATGAAAACCAGGGCAAGAGGGTGCCTGTGTTTGTGCAGTTCCTTCTGTAGGAAATATTTACAGCCTGGGGTTCATGCTTTGGACTTGCCACCAACCTTTAGGCTGTAAATATTTCCTAAGGAAGGAACNGTTGGTGGCAAGTCCAAAGCATGGGCCCCAGGCTGTAAATATTTCCTAAAGAAGGAAGAACAGCAGATCAACACTCTCCTTGCTAATTAGGGACAAATGGCTTTCCCAAATTCTGTGGCCAGGACAACCCTTCACTGGGCAAAGAAACAAGAGGGCTCAGAATCAAACAGCTTCTCCCCATGCTTGAGTTTGCTCCTCCTTGAGTCTGATTCAGGCTCAGGAAGCTTTGAAAGGTTTTTCCTGCAGGTTTTGGAGGAGGATATGGAACAGCCCTGGGGTTTCATCTCCTTCAGGTGCCAAGGAGGAGATGGGAACGAGGCAGAGGTGACGGTTTTATGTCAAAGGAGGGCAGATTGAGATTGGATGTGAGGAAGGAATTCTCCCCTGTGAGGGTGGGCAGTGCCTGGCACAGGGTGCCCAGAGAAGCTGTGGCTGCCCCTGGATCCCTGGAAGTGTCCAAGGCCAGGCTGGATAGGGCTTGGAGAAACCTGGGATAGTGGAAGATGTCAGGGATAGAATAAGATGAGCTCTAAGGTCCCTTCCAACCCAAACATTCTGTTTCTATGCAAACTTGGAGCACTCAAGGTTATTTTCCATATTTTTCTTGCCTTGCAAACCCAGGTCTGAACCAAGCACCAAAACAGGGCACATTTTAAACCCTGACACCCCAGGCCCCTGTGATCCCAGCCTGCACCTCCCAGCACACAGCTCTGCAGGAACCTGAGTGAAACCCAGTGCTGACTGTTTCATGATCTTCTGCCACCAAGCAATGCATCATCTCAGCAGAGCTGAATTTGGATCAATCAGGTTGACACCTCTGAGACCTGCCTGTATTCCAGTGCAACACCTGCTCTGATCCACCTCATCATTCCCAGACACCACACACCCACACAGAGCTTTTCTCCACCCTGGCATCAAACACCAAATCCTGTTGGATGTTCAGCTGAGTCAAGATCACTGGAATGCATCCAGCTGATGACAGCAATGCCAGGGAAGCTGCTTGGAAGGGTTTGTGTGCAGTGTTGCTTCACTGATGCTCAGGACTCACCTCTGGAACTGAACTTTCCCACTCCTTACACTCTGCACCCCACTTTGCATCACTGAGAGGGTGGAAACCAGATTTCTCCCAGCTGAAATTCAGCTGGAGGATCTGCCCTGGGCCTCACCCATTTCTCACAGTCCCAAAGGCTGTGACACCACACGAGGGTGGCACTCACAAGGCCAGGATGAACCATCTCAAAGGATCCCTTGCAGAGGCTTCTCCAGGAGGCTGACCCCAAACCCTTAACCCAACCAGCACCTCTACATCCACAGCAGCTTTACATCATTCCTGTTTACACACTGGAGGATGTGAACAACAAACCAGGCTGTTTGTTTGCTAAAACAAACCAGGCTGTGACAGGAACTTTGCGCAGCAGCAAGATAAAAGTTTCCCATGAGTTTCAATTTATAACCATCTAACCCAGCATTTTCTGCCCAGGCAATAAAAGATAATAAGTTTTGTGATACCTGCCTAATGCCAAATTTTTAGATGATGTGTTATCGAATGAATCAAAATGTGGCTTCCTGGGTTAACATCAGAAGTCACATTCCCACAAATTAGGCCCACTTAGATCCTATTTCCCTCCCCAAACATCCCAATTCCCCCAGCAGAAAGCAATGTGACAAAGGTCAGGATGGAAATTGTGCCTGTGCTGTGTAATCTGCTTTGCAAATTTGTATCCGTGGTCAGAACGCCCGGAAAAACTCAATTACAGACTTGTTACAACAACCCCCCATCAGCAGCCCAGCAGACAGAGGTTGTGTCCAAAATTAGTGCCCTAATGCAGAAAGCATATTCTGTGATTCCACATGTACAGCCTCTGCTTGATGTTTATATTGTTCAATATTAATGGAAGCACTGCCTATTATTTCTGGCGAATTATCAGGGACATAATCATCTGGTTAAATAGGTGCATTGTGTTTGGAGCTGGAGGGGAAAAAAAGCCTCTGTGTCTGTTTGAATACCACATTTCTACGTGGTGTTCTAATCAAAACAGTCATCAAATGTTACTTTTAATCACTACTATCATTTTTTCCTTGAACTTCCATTTTTTTTTTTAATGCAAATCTTGTTTTAGAGTTTAGTGTTCTATTGCCAGCAATAATCCCAGGTAGCTTTTGAAAGAGAGGACCCTGCTGAGAGTGTAATGAATCAGTAAATGATACCAGCTTTGCTTGTGGACAAAAACAATTCTGGTGGCTGCATTTACATTCTCATTGGGTTGTACCTGCAGAATAGAAATTGGCCTAATTCTAAATCATCCGAGGGAAAATGATGCAAAATGGATTTCAATTACACGATTTCTGTTTTTACCAAAAAGCTTATCACGCCATGGGGTGAAAAATCAACCCCTCCATGAGATTTGTGTCCTGATGAAAGATGCAACAATGGAGTTTTACATTTAAAATTTCTCCAGTCAATTTCATTCTTTTCTTTCTTACTCCCACACATCTTTTTATCACTTCCTTTCATGATAAAAAAAACAATTAAATGCCTTTTTTTGAAAGTCCTGCATTTTCTGCTTCAGTTAAAAAGTTCTCTTTTTTTTTTTTGCTAGACTTTCACAACCCTACTTTGATTTTCCAAGAGCATCTGCCAAGCAAAGAGCTCCCCACCATCACCCTTAAGTCAGGCTTTGTCTTCTTGCCACCAAACCAAGATTTGTAGGTTATTCTCACTCTCAGACTCAGCCTGTCACTGCCTCATGCAGATTCTGCACTGCTTCTGTGAAACAATAATTTACATGACAGAAAATATAGGACAGGTTGCTCAAATAAGAAGAAATAACAGTGCAGTACAAACTCAGCTTCCCTGCTGTGCTCATGCTACTCAATGTCAGAAATTTCTGGAGGCCTGGTGCTCTATAAAGTGGTTTTATACACAGCATCCCTTCAGGAGAACTCTGGAAAGAAAAACCAAATTCTTGCTAATGGGCAGAAATCAGAAAGAAACGAAGATGAGAGTTAATGACTGAGAGAAATCTGCTGGGTTTGTATCAAAGGAGGACAAACTGCAATTAAGAGAGAAACACGCAGCAATGTGAGGCAGAGGGGAGGTGAGTGCAGGAGGTGGGACACAGGAGGACGTGGGGGTGAGCAGAGGTCAGGGAACTACAATGGACAGAGCTCAGAAAGAGTTTTGCCAACTCCAAGTCCCATTTCCAGGCACACTAAAAGCAGCAAAGCCAACAAAGGGGACAACGGTATGGGAGGCACCGGCAGCAGGAGCAGGAGTGGGAGGAAAGAATTCCTGAGCCCTTTGAAGAGCTGGGAAGAGACATCCACAACGTTACTGAAAGAACCTTTCAAAGGCAGGGAGAGCTGAGCTGTGGATGTGAGCAGCACTTCCAGCCCATCCCTGGGAGCTCTGTGCCTCAGGGGCAGCTTTCAGCATCACTGTCCTGCTCCCCTCCTTCCTCACCCTGCAGCTGCAGGATTTGGATTGTGCTGCATGTCCAGGTTGTGATCCCTGGGGGGGTGGAATCCTCCTAAACTGCACTTTTTTTGGGGCCTCAGCTCTACCCAATCCACGTCCAGCTGTTCTGGGGAGGGGAGTGTGCAGTCCCTGCTGGCTGCTGAGTGCCTGAAGGGATCCAACACCCCTGAATTCCCAACGTGGCACACCCAGAGCTGCAGCACAGACAGATCCTGCCCACAGCCAGAATGGTTTGAGCAGCAAGCCTGGCCACCAGCAGGGCAAGAGCTTTGAAAAGCACCAAAGAAACTGGGTCAGAATCCAGCCCCACGTAGACAAACGCAATTTTGTGTTGCTGACAGCTCCTAGAGATCTGCAATTAAACCAAATAAATGACTGAGGCACCTTCTCAATTCTCTGCAGATTGGCATTCCCTGTGCCTGGAATGTGAAATTTGTATTTCAGTGTGTCCTCCAACACCCTGTGATCCAACAGGACATTTGATACTGACCTCAACCAGCTCCACATTTAATTCCTGCCATTCCACAGATTGTGTGACATTCTGCCCTGCAGCCTTTACTGAGCCCAAGGTAACTTTTATTCACATAGTTATGTGTTTTATATGCACAAATCTTTTGCTGAGACCAACCCTGAGCTGCAGGATCAGGTTCATGTGCTGGAACAGCTCCAAAACACTTGTGCAAAAATGGGAATCAAAGCAGGCCCAGCAACCAGAGATCTAATGGGATTTAAATAGAATTAATACTGAATACTAAAAATGATGGTGTGTAATCATAATGACAATTCAAGCTGAACAAGAGAGGCACAGTAATGAATGAATTAAAAGCAACTTTCTCACTCTCAACAGAAGTGTTTGAAACTATGTTCTAATACAAATCCACTGTTTGAACTGAGATTAACAAATATTAGTCTCATTATAAATTTTAATATTATTTGCATAAACTTTATTGAGAGAGAAAGGAAAGGAAGAAAGAAATTTCAATTTCACAAGAAAACTGGAAAATTGAATTTTCTTAAAAGCCTATCTTGAAAGTCACTTTAAGTTAAACAGATTTCCAGAGGCAGGAAATGCTGAGTTAACAGTACTGGAGGGGAGGCTACAAGTGAAACAATTAGCTTAATAAACAGATGGAGAAGATGCTTCTAAAATTACTGCTTTTATCAAATATTCAGCATCTTAAGCCTGGTAAAATGCTGTTTATCCAAGCAGGAATGCAATTGCTGGTGAAAACATGAAATAAAGTTGATATTATAAGAGAGACAATGTTTTAGAACATGGTACACAACTGAAAGTGAAGCAGAATAAAAAGAAATCAGCACCAAGGTTTCTTCCCTGGGATTCAAAGGCTGGCATCAGATAATCAAGGAAGAATTCAGTTCTCTCCCAGTGTTCTCCCTCTGCTCAAGCTTTGCCCTCTCTGTATCTACCTTTGTTTCAAAAATATTATTTGCCTAAAAATGTGGGTTTTTTCTTGTGAAGGAAGTGTTAAAATATCATGAGTTTGGACTCCATTGATATCCCTGGACCTGAGGTTTTGGCTTGGGTCCAGGCCAGGGTAGGTAAAATGGATTTATAATGCCCACGAAATTTATCAGACACATTTTTTTCTTCCCCAAGTGATTCCAGTTCCAGGTGTTGAAGAACAGCATCAAACAGCATCCATTTGAGAGATCATTCAGATCATTCCTCACCTTGAGTATTCCACTGAACCCTCCCTGCACAGAGAGAACCAACACTTTGCTATTTGGGCCATTATGGAAATTTTCCCTCACAGCACACTCAGGAAAGGAGCACTTCAAAGGAAAATGTCACAGCACCAGGAAAGGAAAATATGCAGCTTTTTATAATGCCTCCAAACAGTGGCAAATTACAGAGCATTTTTTGATCACACCTGGCAGATTGAAGGATTAGGTTGAACTTAATCAATATTTTTGAGACATGGTTCCACAGAACCCAAGCCTTTTAACCAGAATCTCATAAAACTGAGACATTCCTCCATCAATACTGAGCCCAGACCATTTATCCCTCTGTTGGACAGAACACAACGTCTCCAAAACCAGCCCTGCATTAAAAAAAATCACATCCTGCCCTTAAAGTTTGTTTCCAGATGCTCTGTTCACAAAAGGTCAACACCCTTGTTCCTGACAGCCCCAGAACCTCTCCCTGCAGGGATCACAGGAAATATGATGGGATCTTTGAGTGACATGGAGCTGCTGGAACTTTTTCCAGCAATCCCCAGAACAACTGGCTAATAAATAAAGGCATCTCTGAATAGAATTCTGTCCTCAAAAGATGCTGTTGGAATGTTCAGAGGGGTCTGGGCCAGGGGGGCTCCAGTTCCACTTGCAAGGATAAATCCAGCAGGTGCCCACTTTGGACTTGCTGTTGGTACTTGGGAATTCACATCCTGCTCTCCCATTCACTCCTTCCCCCACACAGACAAGCTGCCAGGAAATGCAGTTTGATAATAAAATGAGATCTCTTGGTTTACAGGTGGAAAAGGGATGGGAGAGAAGCTGCACAGAAATCCCCAGTTACAGCGAATATAACTCCCACATCAGCAGCTGTATGAATCCATGGCAATGGATGTGTTTAGGAAATAACAGTTTAGGTTAAGGAACTTTTAAAAAAATAAAGATTTCATCCTCACAAGTGCCTTTTTTAGCAGGACCTTTCCCCAAGCCTTGTGAGGATCAGAGGACATCCTATTTAAATCTGACACTCTGGCTGTGCAAGCCATCAGTTTGGTGTGCAGCAGGACCTGCAGCAGTTAATGAAATGTGTCCTTCCATGCAGATCCTGATGTCTGCCACCAACACCCATCAACTGGTGGCTGCAGCAGCACCCCAGGGCCAGGTTAACTGATCCAGTGATAAATGGCACCACTCCAGGTCAAAAGGATTGGATGGGGTGGTCAAGGACAAACAAAAAAAAGTCTTGTTCTGTTTGATTGCTCAAGTGATCCACATGTTCTGTCGTGGGTCAATCTCAAGCACTTCTGATCCTCTTTTCACTAAAACACTAACTAAAACAAACATTCCCACTCCCAGCATTCTGTTCATCTTTTGGTTGTTCCTTTCAATCTTACTACACAAAAAAAGTGAAAACAAACAAACAAACAATAACTGGCTATTACTAAAAACAACTTATCACTAAACTTAACCTTATAACTATATAACTATTTATCTTAAGTAACCAGTACACTTCTCTCAGCTGTCAAGATGATTCATATTCCTTCTCTTCCCTACACAAGAGAAGCTTTCAGAATTCCTGTGTAGGTTTTTTTTTGTCCATCATTCGTATGACTGGGCTTGAGTTCCTTGATTTTATCTTTTCTCAAAGGCCACTGCAGAAAAGGGCCTTTGCCATCACTGCATCCACAAACAGACTGAGAGCATTCCTGGATCTAATCTGGAGCTCTGAGCACTCCCTCCCTTTCAGTTATAAATGAAAGGATCAAGACTCCTTTCCTGTTTTTATTAGTTTGCACAATTCCCTTGCTGGCTGATGCTCTTACCCCTCATGTCCCTCTCTCAGTCCCCACTTTTCTGCCTCAGAACCTGCAGCCTGTGAGGTTTTTGTTCCCCACAAACCCAACACCACAGGCAGAGAAAGCAGCACGTGCCCTCCTTGTTTCTGCTGGCCTGGCCTCTGTGTTTCAGTGCTTTTTTTTGCATTTTCACCCAGTGTTTCAGTAAAATCAGGAGTTTAATCACCTCGGGAAGGCAGCAGGGGTGCCAGGGCTTTGGATGAGGTCAGCTTGTCACTGGGGCACTCTAACTGGAACAATTTTAAAGGTAATAAGCTTTACAATAAGATATTTGCATTTCTAGTTTCATTTAGGTGCATCTTTGCTTATTGTGGCTTCTGAGGAAACACCATTCACCTGCTCATTTTCCTGAGACTAACTTCAAAAGCCCTCTAGGCCTCCGGGAAGTTTGTTTCTGCCATTTAATTGTGATTTTGTGTTTGGTGCAGCAGGGCTCTCTGATGCTCACACAAAGGTTGAGGCACAACTGTTCAGGTGTAGTTTTCACCTGGAGAACAACAGCTGAGATTCACTTGGGAAAACAATGAGAAAAATAAAATCAAAAATCCATTGGCCACTTGCCCTAAATTTCTCGATGGCCAAGCCACACACAATAAAAATATTCTAATATTAAAGAGATCATCACACCCACTTAGAAAATACTCAGTGTGTGTCAACCTTTAAGGGCCTGAGGAAAATCCCTCAGTTATTCCTGCTGCTGTAAACTCTGTGCACCTTCCAATTCTTTATGTGGAAAGCTTAATGGCCGTGGATTATTTGCCTCATTGGTTGTGGTGCTGGGAAATAAAACAAAGGGAAATATTCATCCTGATGCTCCCTTGTATTATTGAACTTCCACTTGGCTGAAGTATTAAAACAAGCTGCAAGGAAAATTAAAGCTCAGGAAAAAAAACAAAGGCAGGTTTATTTATGAAGGTGAGAGACAAACTAACAGCTGCATTGCTCTTGGTTTGCAGTGGGTGTGCTGTGAGAGCTCTCTGCTCTGGGTTTACTCTGTCTATCCAACAGGTTTTTGTTCCCTTCCATTACTGGGTGGCAGCCTAAGAACAGGAACTGGGGACATATGGGAGGGGAGACTACAAAAAAAACCCAAACCCAACAACAGCCAAGCCACCAAATGGCTGGAAAGAATAATTTAAAAAAAAATCATTGTAATACTCAATATTTCAAGAAGAATCACTTTGCTGTCAGATTTGAAGGTCTTAGTAATTAGAAAATCCAGAAGAGACTGACTAAAGAGTAACCTCAGAAAAAGATATGAATGGAACAAAGGTTTGGGCTGAGGCCTACTGAAGTGAAAATTTACCTATAATTTCTTCATCAGTTATTAGAGATTATGGCAGATAATATTTGAAAAACTTCTGTGACATATTTAGACAAAGCCAGTATCAAAAGTAAATCTTAAATGGCACAGAAATATTCATTTTTAATATATTATTGTGACTAAAGATCAGAGACTTATCAGTTGATTATAGTTTGCTGTGTGGGATCAATAGCACCAAACAGGCAGAATGATCCCTAAAAGCTTTAAATTCTGCTTAGCTGAGGAGCTAAATACGGGCTTTAAATGAGTGCATGTGAAAAGTGTACATTGGATATTGACAATTGATTAGCTGAACATTCACTAATTACCTTGTTTGACATCCTAATGGCCAGTGCTTTCTGCTGTCAATAAACTGTGGCTGTAATCCCAAAATGCTGCTGTGGGTCAACACTGAACCAAACCCAGTAAAAGTGGTAAATTACTCAGCAGAAACTGGAATTCCTGAGTGCATTTGATGACTGTCTCATTAATAACAGAGCAAAAAACGCTTCAGGGATTTCTGGTGGCAAGGACTGATGATTAAATCCTTCCTTAGATTTAAGGGTGGCAGGAAAGTGCCATCTGAGATCCAGGCAGAGCGATAGGGATTTCGCCTTGCTGGCTTCCTCCTGAAGATAAGGTGACTTCTTTCCCAGCACTTTTACATTTCATCTCCAAAGTGAATTAATATTTCTAAAGGCCAAGCTTGTGGTTTCATTTTTCACTTTGACAGCTTCTGAAATGCAGATGGATTTGATATCATATGGAATATTTCTCTTGTTTTAGTTTAGTCATCTTTTGTTCTCGTGCCACAGAACAAGCCACTGCCTTTTCAAATGACCCTGCACAAAACACAAGATGAGAAAACAAAGCTGCTCCTGCCCAGCTGGGAAATCACCTTCTCATCTTGAGGAAGCTGCTTTTTGTTCTTATTTTTTTCCTTTTCCAGCAGCTTTTTTTAATCTATCCTGGCAAGGGGTTTAACAACAAAGGATGTCTTTGAAAAACCCTGTTGAGATTCATAATGGTGAAAATCCTTAGCACTGAAGTTCAGAGGTGACACGACAACAAACTGCTTGTCTCACCTGTGCCCTTTCATTTTCCTACTTGCTAATTATTTTGGGGGGTTTTGCAATGCTAAAAGGAAACACCAAACGCTGAGATTTAAACAATTAAAATATGCAAATATAGATGATGTAGATAAAGGTATAAGAGAGGGAACCCGTGGACTGGAGGAACAACCAATGTCCTTAAGTACACCAGGCCACAAGAGATAGAAAATACTTTCTAGAGAACAGATTTGCTGTTTTGAAGAGAATATTGTTTTCTTTGCCAGGGAAAAACCTTGCTTTCACTTTGGGAAAAAACTGGCTCTTTTAGAAACAGTTCAGAAACAGTTTTGCCTCCCAAAATCCTGGTGTGCCCAGGGGAAGAGCTGATGAAATCCAAGCCTGTGGAGGTATTGAACTCCCACTTGTTTTTGTAGAGCTGCAGGTAAAGTCTCTTTTACAAAAAAAATGAAAAATGTGTTTATTGGAGAATTGTCTATATAATGCATGCAGAAGTGCAGAGGAGGTGTCAGCAGGGTTTATCTGACACATGCATTAAAGCATGAGTGTGCTGACTCTGCAGAAGATACAATTTCTTGATCTAGAAACTCTCTAAGTGCTGCAATTTTGATTTCAAATTAGCTATTAAATTATAATATGTGGTTTACTAAACAGCAATTAAAATCTAATTTTTATTAATGCTGTGAATATTAATCCACCCCAGGTTCATCTGTTTTATGTAATTCCTCTAAAGCAATGCATTGCTGCTCTTCTGAACTATTTTTTGTTGTGCAGCATTTCCTCCAAGAGGGACTGGAAAAGGTCCCTGCATGCATCCAACAGTTCTCAGTGTGATTTATTTTTGAGGAACTAACACCATATGGGCTCTCACAGCATCCCCTGTAATGGCATTGGGCACTGGCTTATTTTTCTGTGCTGTTCTGTAGACTCTGAGGACACGAGGTGAATGCAAAACCTGCCTGGGAGGTACCAAAGTGATGGAGTATTGGAGCCAGGAGAAGAGAAAACTTCTCCAAGTGATGATTGACTCGGGATGTGTTTTCCTGCAGACATTTTGCATTGCATAATGAAGCCATGATATGAGCACAATTATCCTGTGTCTTCATTAGAAATTTAAACAAGCTGTAAGAGCACTGAGGATGGACCCCAGCGTGCCCAGCAGAGCTCAGGGGGTGATTTATTATCATCTCAAACAGGAGCAGAATTGGACTTGACACTGCAAACTTTGATTCACCTGCATCAAGACAACTGCATGTCACTGATTCCAGCATGAAGTCACACCCAGAATACAAATTAGTATTGGAACAGTGTTTACCAACTGCTTCAGTTTGCTCTAAAACAACAGGCAAGTCCTGACGAGATGCAAATTAATTAAAAAAAATTCAAAAGACGTTTCCAGCCAGTATCTGATGTATCAATTGCAAAGTCCTTCAGTTGTATTGTACAGCTAAAAGGCTAAAATTTTCTATTACTTGATTAAACAGAAAACACAAATCAGATGGTACAAGGCACAACACTGAAAAATTTATGTAGCAGCAGGAGAAAAATGAAGCAGGGAGTATTTAAATGTTTCCCCAGGTCACAGAGCAAATTTGTGTCAGCAAATGATTCGAGAATCCTCACTCCCAGAACAAAGCTGTAATTGCAAATCTGTGCATCTTGGAACAGTGTCTGATTCCTAACACAAACCAGCTTTGGATTCAGCAAAGATACTCAGTCCTCTGCCCTGCCCTGTGCAGGGAATAAACTGAGGCAATGACAGATTTTCTGTTTGGGCATGGGAGGATGAGAAAGGAAAAGAGCTTTTTAAAGAAATGTCATGTGTTTACTCCAGTGAGCACAGAGCTCAAACAGCAACCTGAAATCCCCTTCAGCCATGGGCTCCTTTTCAGCTGCTGCTGAACTTGGGGAACACAGAGCTGCAACCCAGGCAGGGCTGGCAGGGCTCACAGGGCAACACTGGCAGGATTCACTCACAGGGCAGGGCTGGCAGGATTCACTCAGGGGGCATCACACACAGCAAGGCTAAAAATCTCTCAGTATGTGTCTGCAGCTTTCCAACATGGACACAGCAAAGTGAATAAAGCAAACAGGACTGCCCTGCTCACAGGCTGCACACCCAGGCAGAGCCAGCCACTGCCATCAAGATAGAGCAGAACCTTTTTTTGGATTTGCTTTTTATTCCCCTTTCAGATCCCTTGTGCAATGAAGGGGCTATTTGGCCTGGATTTGTAACAGTGATCTCATAGCTTGGCACTGGCAATAAATGAGCAGGCAGCTCCCAATAATGAACAATTCCTGACTGGAACTGATGGAGGAGTCTGCCTGTGCTGACTTTTGTGGCAGGCCAGATGCTGTTCCCCAGTTCATGCAGAGCTGAGTGCTTGGGGTTGCATCTGGTTTTAAAGTTCTTCCTCTGGGATTCTGTCAACCACCACTAAATAATGAGGAACAGGCACCCTGATTTCACAGAATGGTTTGGGTTGGAAGGGATCCTGAAGATCATCAATTTCCAACTCCTCTGCTGTGGGCAAGGAACCTTCCACTAGAGCAGGCTGCTCCAAGAACCTGGCCTTGAACACTTCCACAACATCTCTGGGCAGTA
Source organism: Alaudala cheleensis (assembly GCA_013398995.1). Lineage (NCBI taxonomy): Eukaryota > Metazoa > Chordata > Aves > Passeriformes > Alaudidae > Alaudala > Alaudala cheleensis. The sequence goes on along the minus strand of VWYE01022968.1, from coordinate 35,278 downwards.
CAGAAGTTTTTCCTCCCTTCCTCCACATTTGTACAAAAGTCAAGCTTTAAGAATTGAATAGATTCACAAAACACACTGAAATATAAGTGAAAATATCAAACTTAGGTGCTTTATGTTTTAAAAGTGCTATTTCCCTTTCAGATTAGTGTGTCTGAATTTCAAAACCCTGCTGCCTCCTTTCAATCTCCTCCTCCCATTTTCTTCCCTTCTACCCGAGCTCAGTAATATCTGTCACTGCCTCCTCGGATAACAAATCCCTCTGATTTAATTCCTCTTAATTTATTCACTTTTTTAAAGGGCACAATAAACAATAATGGCCATTGAAAGACCAAAACTGAGGATAATGAAAAATCCAGTCACCAGCAGTGCAAACTGCAGTCCATTATTAACCTAATGATGTGAGACTGTTTAAATATGATAAAGCTCTTGTTAGGAGTTAAAGCTAAGACTAAATAAATACAAAGCCTGCCTCATTTAGATCATTTGGCCTGTCATTTCATTTAAGTTAAGTGAGAAATAAATTAAATATTTTATGATCTGTGCTGTCAGGAATTCTTTAACATTCCATATAACCATGCCCTCCTCACTCTGCAAACACAACTCTGCACTCATCAGATGAGTCCATATTATATTTAACACTAAGGGCAAAGGGATAAGTTCAATTTCAGTAACATCTGCACCCAGGGGAAACATCCTGGTTGACAGCACAGCACGAGCAGCCAGAAGGATGAATTTTTAATGCACCACCTACAAACACTTTGCAGGAGAACTGAGCATCAAACTGCCCCTGAACTGCTTTGGCTTGTGCAGCCTCCCAGGCAGAACCTCAGCCTGGTTATTGATCCTGGGCTGGATATTGCTCCTGTCTCTGCTGCTGCTGGTTTTGGACACAAGTGTTTTTCTGCTGGAAGATCCACTGGTGCCTCTGATTCACACCCCGAGGCACATCCAGCAGCAGCAAACCCAGCACTCCCAGTGATGCCAGAGTGGAAAAGGGAGCAGGGGGAGGGATGGTGGTGTCCTGTCATCACCCTGCCTATTAGCACAGCTAATTAATGTCACCTCACCCATCTGCTGAGGCAGCTACACTGCTCCCTGTCCCAGGAGCAACCTGCTGGATGATGCTGCAGCTCAATCCCACTGCTCCCTGCTCCTCCTCAGAGGGCTTTTTGTCCATCCACACACACAAATCCTACTCTTTTTTAAAATTTTTAATTTATTCTCTGTCTTGTCTTTCTAAATATATTTGAGTCATCAGGCTTTACAACTGAACACGTTGTTTTTAAATGGACAAAAATGGACTCAAGAAAAATCAAAGCAGCACAGGTAAAACCTTCTCCTCCAGCCCCCTCTACAACCACAGGGTTCATCTCATCCAGGTCTGTTGGATAATGCAGACTTGTCTCAAACTCCAGGTTACTGCCTGGCATCATTTATTTATCCAGCACAACTCCCACCCTGCCCCTGCTGGGTACCTGTGACTCAGTCAGGAGGTGTCACTTGCCATCCCTGGAGGCTCAGTGCTCTCAGGGACTGTCAGTCACTCCCTTATTGCCTTATGGATTTAGGATATACTGGTAAAAGTCATCTGCTGCACTATAAAATCTTTTATCCAGAAATGGAAAACGAGTGGAAAAATGGAGATATTTTTAATAAGTTGATATTTGCCCACTCTCCCAGCAGATACTCATCTACTGTGGTCAGATTAGCTTCTGTTCTGGATTATTATTTATTATCCCCTTTGTTTTTAAATGGTTGTGTGTGTAAATCCCTTGAATATAAAGTATGAATGGAAACACTTGTTGCTACAAGGATGAGACTGATTGAATGCCAGAACTTGTGAGAAATTATAACATCTCCAGGAAAAGAATAATGGTTGAAGCAAAAGGTGCCTTTTATCTCTTTTTTGTTACTATTCCTGTTAGTAAGAAGTTAATAAAACCTAATTCTTTGTATTCTAGGAGTTCTCTTTCAAGAAGAGAGGTTACAACCAAGTGCAAAGAGGGGGTCTCTTAAAAAATGTGGCAAAAGAAGATAGAAGACAAAAAAAACAATTAAAAGATAAACAGATATAAGAGAGGGGTTTGAGCAATTGTGCAAATTTACCAGAGAGCTCTCCCAGTCACCAAAAGCACAAGACAAACCCTGGCACCCCTCTGGCAGTTTAACAGCTCCATTTCTGTGCCCACAAGCAGCTGCTGTGCACATCATCCCCAACACCTCCCTGAGGACAGCCCAGAAACCTCCCCCTGGCGCCACGAGGAACCGACTTCCCAACTTACACAATTCTGTGACACCAAAAGCAATCACAAATCAATTATTTTAGTGGAAAACAACCTAAATCTGGAGGCTGCCATGCAGAAAAGAGTGTGTGGGAGATCACAGGGGGGGACAAAGACTTCAAACTAGTGCATTAACTTCCTGAACTTCCTATCACTTATCTTATGTCCCTCTTTATTTAAATGATTTCCCATTGAATTGCTCAGCAGTGCCTCCCCATTACAGTCTGAATATGTATAGACACAGCAGGTGGTTTAAAAATAGCTGCAAGTGTCTTGGAAAAGAAAAAAAAATCCCTGGAACGTATGAGGTTGGTTAGGGAGAATTTTAATGACACCTACAGCAATTTACAGTTGACAAATTTTTATGTTTCCGCCGCGCAGGAAAACCCAAAATGAATTATCTTGTTTATCGCTGGGAAAAGGACAGTAATGAAACATGCTAATCTGGGGAGGAAAATTAAATTGCAGCCCAGGCAGTGTTCAAACAGGTGCCACCCCAAATCACATTTGTTCCACCTTGGACTAATGCTCTGCATTGTTAAAGGCAGAGAGGTGTCCCACGTTCACCCACAGAGGTGTGAGCAAGCCCTGCACTGTTCTGCTGCTGCAGCACATCGCAGGAGCCTTTGCCAATTCCACACTGCAGGGATTTGCTCCGTGGGATGTTAAGGAATAGCTGCATCACCAAATAAAAAGCTGCACAGTCCCCAAGCTACAGCCTCAACTTAAATTGGATCCCTTCAAATGTTTGTGTGGTAATGACAATGACAATGACCTCCTCCCAAAATGCATTTTATGGCAGGAACCGGAAAACAAAACACAGCAAATTAAAACAAATGAACAAAAAGCCTGAGCATTCCCTAAAGATAATTCCTGTTGTCACAGCAGCATTAATGCTCTTTTGGAAGATGCACTTTTGATACTGTCATTTGCTATCAGTCATGACTCAAACATATTTCCACACACTCTACAATTTTACATCCAAGGCCTTTGATTAGGAACTCCCAGGTTTCATTCCGAGGAATTGCAGCATGAAAGTATCTGATGAGGAGGGGATGTGTCACTCTGTGGAGACACAGTTATTGCTTTGGATCTGCAGTCCCTCCCGTGGCCACCCACCATCTTTTCTAATTATCACTTCCAATCATACAAAGCACATCCCCTGCCATGCACAGAAGGCAGGTGGGTGAGTGGAAATCTATTATAAAAACAGGACTCCAGGGAAGGAGAATTACACTGGGTTATCTTTCTTGGTTTTCAGAAAGTAGTCCTGTTAGTTACAGCCATTCTCCTGGAACAATTTTAAAAGATTTTGGGTCATCCCTGGGACTAGAAGAACCTCCCAGCAAGAGGTGGTGGTTATACCACAGAAAGGAGGTGGTGTGTGTTTCAAAGGAGTAAAAAAAAAAAAAAAAATAGAAAATCAGCAATTCCTCCAGGATGCCATACATGATAAAATGCCTCCAGGACAAATCAGCTGTATTGCTGTGAAGAAATCCTGAAAATATATTGAGACTGTAATGGCTCACAAAGCAGTTTCTGGGTCTGAAATGAGGATCTTGGTACCCAAAGGATGGAGCAGAGTTCAGTTTGGCACAAGGGTGAGCACATCTGTTAAAGCTGAGCTGGGAAATGAGGGAATACAAGGTAACTCTAGGTAAGAAACAAGCAGAAAGTTCTGTGTCAGGATGTACTCCTGCCCATTCTAACCCAATTGATTAGCTCTCATTCAGCACAAACAGCTGAATTCCTCCTCCAGCTCTTCCCACTCCACAGCCCCAGACACACGAGGTAAAACTCAGAGTATCAGGGAAGGTGTTTCAGCATTCTCTTTCAACATCCTCTTCAGTTTCCCCCACAGCCTGACCTTCCAGAGTGCTGCAACCACTGTGCATCCTGCTGAGAAAGCCCAGGGTTTCAGCTCTGCCTGAATTTCCCAATGGCTTGGCTTTCCCTACGCTTAGAACTACTTCTCACAGGGAGGATTAAGCAGTTTTTATCCCATGTTCATACAGGCATGAGACCTATTGGGGTCCTGGCCCAACACTGAAACTCTCACTTGTAATAAAAATGTCCCAAATGGGGAAGAATTCCCTGTGAGAGGGTCCAGGTAAAACATGGCAACAACACCTGCAACAAAAGCACCTCTGGATTTGCCTCTCTGACATGATGGAGATGTAAAGTGGACAAGAGGATTTTTGGCAGCCATCAGCTAGGAGGGAATGCCTTCTGAAGGAGCCTCCCATGGCTCAGCTGGAGTCATCAGCTCGGATAAAGGAGCTCTGCTGCAGGCTCTGAGCTGTTCAGAGCACACATCTGAATCCTGCACACCTGGCTGGGATGGAGCAGCCAAGCCCCCTGCAGCAGGGTGTCTGCAAAGCCTTCCTAGTTTAACAATAATGAACATCACAGGACTGAGGTGGTTTAAATCTCACGTTGCTCTTATTTAATTTGTATTTTTTTAAATACAAAAGCCTCATCACAGAAGTGCCAGACTGCTTTTTTTGTCTTGCCTGAAACGTTCTAGTAGCAAAATAAAAAGAAACTGCACGGATCTTTTATGTAATCAAAGCCATTCCCCCACATCACCCAAAAGGGTAAGACACCCATTTCTCAGTAAAGACACAGGAGGACACAAAGAACTCTCTCAGCTGCAGACATGATAGCAGTGAGGTCAGGAGGATGCTGTATTTTCACCAGACTGTTACAAAACCAGCCTTTTAATGTACAACTTCTATACAACAGAGAAAAGGGAGGCAGATGGTGAGCAGGAAAGGATGAACAAATGCAGCATTCTGCTTTGTATGGGTCAGGGGTGGGAAGAGCCTAAGAAAATAAGGCTATTTCAATGTTTCTTTGAAAATCCTAGTCCCAGTTCCTCCACTCCAAGACTCCATGGGTGGGAAGAAAAAAAGAAAGATTTGTGTCACTTCAGAGAATTTCTACTGGACTCTAAAGGGGGAAACCACCAAACAAAATCCAGGAGACTGCTCTGGAAAACAAACTGAACCCATCAGAGTGGATCTGGGTAGGGGATGGTGTGGTTCAGAGGAGCAGGGGCTGTTTGCACACCATCAACACTCAAGGGTGTGAGAGGCTCCCAGGTCAGCCAGGCCAAAAATCCCCAATCTCTGAACTGGATCATGTCACAACACAAACTGTAGTGGCTGGAGCAAGGCTTGAGGGGATTGTGCTGGGTGGGCACTTCCAAATTTTGCATTTTCTTAAGGTGAAAATCCAGCTATAGAGGGTGAAATGGATTTATAAAAAGCTTTGGTGAAAAAAAACAAACCCAACACTCACTCCCTGAGCATTCTGCACTCTCAGTAGGGATCAATTTTGTTCTCCCTCCAGCAGCTTCCACTGCCTTCTCAATCTGTAACAAAACTGGTACAGACCTCCCAGGAATTCCCTTTTTTCCTCCACAAATCACTCAGGCTTGGCTGGAGAGATCTGCTCCCTGCTCTTTTCGTGTGCCCTGCTGCTTCCTGCATGCCAGGCTCAGCTTGCAGCCCTCCTCCTGTGCCTGCACTCCTGACAGCTCTGTTCCCACCTTCACACACCTTGCTGCTCTCCCCAGAGGGAGCAAAGCCCTCCTGTCACTGCTCTCTTCCTTGTGCAGGAAACAAGACAAGACAATCACCATCCCTTTGGTTGCCAGCCTCCTGTGGTGACAAACCACGCTGTGCTCACCCAAAAATGAGCAAGTGCTGCACAAACTCCTCCTGTCCTCGCTGTGAGGAACCTTAAAAGCACTGGAACAAGGAGCTAAGGATGAGAGGAAAGAGAAAATAATCAGCAATGGGGTGAAAAGCAAAGCATGTGGCAGCTGCTCAGCAGCTGAGGAGCCACCAGTGACCTCTCTGAACCCTGCACAAACAATCCAATGGGCTGATCATGTTTATTCATTAAGTATTTTTCCCACTTTTAGTGTAGGAGCTCCAGCATAAGACACAATCTTTGTTGTCCTTATAAGCAGTTAAAATCGGCCTCAAGTTGTGCCAAGGGAGGTTTAGTTTGGATATTAGGAGGAGTTTCTTCTCTGGAAAGGTGGTCAAGCATTGTAACAGGCTGCCCAAGGAAATGTCCTGGAAAAGTTCACCAACCTTGAAAACATTCAAAAATCGTGTGGATGTGGCACTTGAGGACATGGGTTGGTGGTGGCCTTGGCAGTGCTGGGTTAGTGGTTGGACTCGATGGCCTTGGAGGTCTTTTCCAACTTAATGACTCTGAGTATTAAAAAAACCTTTTAATCAGGATCTTTGAGGACCATCATTTTTAACTGGAAAGAACCAGTTTCAATGAAATATGTACCATTAAAAATTTCCAGCATCAATGTGGTCTGTTAAAAACAGACTGAGGTTCAAGTTCTTTTAGGGGAAACACAGTGAAATCTTTCCAGGTGGACATTCTGACCATGCCACTGTTGCCTTCAGTTTTTTTAACAGATTCCATCACTGAAAACTAAGCAGGAGATGAAAAGTGTGCTCTGTCCTAGGCTAACAAAACTTTTCATGAAATTTCCCATTTAAAAAGNAGTTAAAATCGGCCTCAAGTTGTGCCAAGGGAGGTTTAGTTTGGATATTAGGAGGAGTTTCTTCTCTGGAAAGGTGGTCAAGCATTGTAACAGGCTGCCCAAGGAAATGTCCTGGAAAAGTTCACCAACCTTGAAAACATTCAAAAATCGTGTGGATGTGGCACTTGAGGACATGGGTTGGTGGTGGCCTTGGCAGTGCTGGGTTAGTGGTTGGACTCGATGGCCTTGGAGGTCTTTTCCAACTTAATGACTCTGAGTATTAAAAAAACCTTTTAATCAGGATCTTTGAGGACCATCATTTTTAACTGGAAAGAACCAGTTTCAATGAAATATGTACCATTAAAAATTTCCAGCATCAATGTGGTCTGTTAAAAACAGACTGAGGTTCAAGTTCTTTTAGGGGAAACACAGTGAAATCTTTCCAGGTGGACATTCTGACCATGCCACTGTTGCCTTCAGTTTTTTTAACAGACTCCATCACTGAAAACTAAGCAGGAGATGAAAAGTGTGCTCTGTCCTAGGCTAACAAAACTTTTCATGAAATTTCCCATTTAAAAAGTCGTTTTTTTTTTCTTTTTTCCCTAATTAAGCTTCTGTCTTTAAAGCTTCCAAGCAAGGTTCAAAAAGCTGAAAAAGCTGTGGTAGGAATCCCTGCATTCTGATGAGGTTCTTTAGCTCTCCCACCCTGCCACACACGAGATTCCAACACCAATCACACATGAAAGTCACTCTGCTGCCAGATGGAACCCATTTGTTGAGTGCTTGGAGGACAAGGACCTGCATCTCATCCCAGCATTGCTCCTCGTTAGTCACAGGTCACTCAGTCACACGATGCTTCCGGCACTTACCGAGTGTGGCAGCACATCCTGTGCCGGGAGGGGAGTGCTGCCCTCTCGGAGCTGCTCCAGGGGCTCTGATTGATTAATTAATATGCAATCAGCCTGATGTGATCTGTGCAGAGCAGCCCCTGCTCCAGCACAGGCTGCGCTGAGCTGCTCCTGCTCCTGAGAGCGACGGAGGAGCGCGGATGGGCTCGATCCCGTTTGATGTGTGCTGTCTTATGTCTCCCTCTTTACTGCATTTAAAAATTCCCTTTCATTACGCTCATAAAAGCTGCATCCATCACTCTGCAGAGCCTCACAGCTGTGCTGCACACAGATATTGGTACCCACAGGCAAATCCCTTTCATGGGGCACCTCGTGGGATCAGAGACACGGGCTCTGAATGTTTCAACCGAGCCGTGGCTGGGATGACAAATAAATATTTGAGACACACAGACATGTGCTCAGGCTTTCCACTTTTGATTCCTAAATAAAGCCTATAAAACATGCAGCTATGCCTGGAATCAAATGCCTTCTGCCACACACACTGAAATGATTACCTGGCTTTTACAGCAATGCTCTCATCCATTTAAGCAGACAACTTACCCTGAGATTCCATCAGTGATAAAGAAGATTAGGTTTAATATTTATTACCCCTCCTGACCCACATTTAAAGCTACCACAACTGTTGATTTCTGCTGCACAAGGGATTATCTGTTTGGGATTTCTAACCAGGTTAAAGCAGAATCTGTCTAAAATAGCCCAAAAAAGCTTTCTCTTGGGGGGGTTTTCTAGCCCAACTTTCCATTTGTGAAAACTGCCTTTCAAAATGGTGGCCTGACTTCTCAAAGTATAACTTTTACTATCTAAAAAACAGAAAATATACTCCAAAGAATTGAGCTCCTCATTGCAGTTGACTTATTGCATTGCCTAAGTACAGAGCTGAACTGTAAAAGTATAAAATAATGCAAAAAGGCACTAATTTCTTTCTATATTAATCACAACATTAATACACACATCTGCAAGGCATTTAAGAAGAGAAAATGAACATTCACAGGGCCTAATTTAGAAAACTGAGTAAGCATATTCATGTTCAGTAAATTCATTCTTTACTTGCATATTTTACTTGCATTTTAATAATGATTCAAGTCAATTTTATCAATTCAAATTTCCTAGCTGATTTTGGCCTGGACATTCAATATTTCCGTGCTTCATCCTTCCTGTCCCCAATGCACAAAACTGGTGCAACAAGAATTCCTTTTGCTCTCAGAGGCATTGGAAGGGAATTCACACCTGGGAAATGCTGAGTGAAGGGGGGGGGCCACAAACAGCACAATAATTTGGCAGCCACCACCACTGCTGAGAGGCTGCTGTGCTTTCAGCCTGGCTGCTCTTTTTGTCCTTTGCTGTCAGTTCCAGTGGTCATTCCTTTCCTAATGGATTGCTGCAGCAGAGGACCAGAAATGAGTAATCAGAGTAATTTGCTGTTTCCATTGCAAGACAGCACCAAGTTGTGTTTTCGGCGTGGAGCAGAGAATGTGGCAGGGAGGGAGAGCAGAGCCAGGAGCGAATGCCAGGGAAGGTTAAAGGGAAATGCCAAGGAGCTCACTCAGTCAAAACAGAGACAGGCAGCAAAGTTCAGAGCCTGCTGAGGGTGAGGGCAGGGGAAAGGTGACTGCAGGCTGTGCCCCTCCAGGGCTGGGGCACCAGGGAGGTCACGGCCGGAGCACAGGGGACGATGTCTGGACATCCAAGGCTGGCAAAACCTGGTAAATCCCCAGAGAGGACCTAAACAGAGGCTGTTGAGACCAGATCCTGAATTCAGTGCTGCTGCAGAGCACTGGAGGTTGGTGTCTGTGTCCTGCCCACACCAATACCCTGGGCTTCCAAAACTATTGCTTCATTTCAGTGGCTGTTTCCAAGAAAGGCAGAGTTTCCATCCCCATCATTTCTTATGTCATTATTTTTGCTTGCAACAGGGGGATTTGCCCCCATTTTGTCAGTTTGAAGAGAGAAACCTCTTCTGACTTTCTGTGATCCCTGTTCCTCTACTCACTCTCTGCTTTGTGTCTTTATCTGTAGAACCAAAATGAGATCACCTGGAAGACAACACAGAGACCTGATAGTGAGGGAGGAGACTGATTTTCATGAGAATACACAGGGGAAAGTAAAGAATTAAAGTGCTTCAGAGAATACAGCAGGGCTGGAGATGGTGAGAGGAAACGAGCCTAGAGAAGTGGAGATGAAAGTGGGAGAGTGAGATGTACTGAACAGGAGGCAGACAGACACACTGGTGTCTGTGTCCTGCCCATGGTGACCAAAATGTCAGATTTCCTTCCTCATGCTTTTCAACCAGCATTTTTCACATTCCAGCCTGGGCAGGTTCAGGTGTGGTGTCACCTGCCATCCCCATCAGCTCAGTGCCACTGCCTGCCTGGCAGCCCTGGGGGACACAGTGCCACTGGGAATGCACAAAGCCACCAGGACAGGCACTGCTTGGAACACCAGTGGGGGCACTGCCTGGCTTTTGGGGGGAAAAAACAGCTGGATTGGGAAGGTCACTGAGATCTCCTTCCAGGAACTGGATCTTTTTAGCATTATCATCCTCAACAATGCAGGATATATACTATTGTGTGGTCCCTGTTTAAGAGTTATTTTTTGTTTTCCTCTCCTTGTTCTACCCCTGTTCATGGCCAGATACCTGCAATAATGTTATTTCTCACATTCAGCTCAAGAACAGCAGCCCAGACTCATTTCTGGTTTCACCCACTCTCCTCATTGTTAATTTCAGTTCTTGGGGTTTAAAAACTTTTAAAAGTGGTAGCAAAGAGAAGCTGTGCTTTTCATTGAGTTCACACTTAGGAATGAGTTCACACTCAGTAATTAATCCAAACTGGATTAATTAAACAACAGGTGGAACAGTCTGTAAAAGATGGTTTGTAAAATCCCTACATGGGACAGACAGAGATTTTGTAAATATTTTATAGAGCAGTTTAAATTGAGGCTCTGTTGAAGTGACATTGAAAGTCAGACCCTCAGATCAGCTGGTTTTACACATTTCCTAAATGCCAGGAGGTAAAACAAGCACCAGGAAGCAAAACAAGCACCAGGAAGCAAAACAATGAACCACTTCACAAACCAAATTATATATTGTGTTTGTAATTAATGATGCCATAGTTACTCTAATTTTGCATAAAATTTTGCCTGTTACAACCAAATACCTTTAAAATGTGCAGCTGAAGACACAAATATTACTAATGAAAGGAATATGCACAACATGAGCTCAATTAAATTACCTTTACAAGGTTAATAAATTAAAATCAGTATCAATGTGCAAGAAATAACATTCCTAGGTGAAAGTCAAAGTTCAGATTCAGACACAGGGATCAGTTTGAAGCAAATTAACATTGTCTAATATGAGGAAATGTGTGTTTCTGACTAATGACTGACTGCCTTTCCCTTGAAATCATTTCATGCTGGGCCAGCACAGGGAATGTTCATGCAAGGAGGTCAAGCAGCAGCTTATGTGGTCACAGCATTTGTGGTTTTGGGTCATGCAAGTTGTTCCAAATACATCAATACAATTTCCAGACTGCTGTGCCAGAGAGTGAAGGACTGGGATAATTGTATGCTCAGCATAAAATCTGTCTGGAATTTCATACACTGAGACAGGTTTCAGATTTCATTCTTGTATTAAAAATTTTACCAAACTGCATTAATTAAACAACAGGTGGAACAGTCTGTAAAAGATGGTTTGTAAATTCCCTACGTGGGACAGGCACAGATTTTGTAAATATTTTACTGAGCAGATTAAATTGAGGCTCTGTTGAAGTGACATTGAAAGTCAGACCCTCAGATCAGCTGGTTTTACACATTTCCTAAATGCCAGGAGGTAAAACAAGCACCAGGAAGCAAAACAAGCACCAGGAAGCAAAACAAGCACCAGGAAGCAAAACAAGTGCTGTGATCATGCTGTTGAAGGAGTAAAGCAGATTTTTGCTGCTCACAGGCTGGATTTTCATTTCACTACACTACTGTAAATCCAATTTTAATGGTGTTAAAAGACTCCAAAGGTTTAAAAGCGCCTGTGAAAAGCAGAATTGTGTGAAGCATCCCCTAGATGGAGCAGGTTGGCAAGGGCTGTGCCTGTGCACAGGCATCAGCTGTGCTGCCACACTCAGCTTTACAAAGACTTCATAAGCAAATCTTGATGAAGGACACTCATTTTACACTAATTTTACACTCATTTTACACTCCTTCAGCACATGACTGATCATGTTCAGTGTTGGTCACACAGAAAAGCCATCAGGACATTCCTGTGCTGAAAATGCCACGCTGATCCTTCCTGGTCAACTCATCTGCAATCTTTCACTAAAATAAGCTCCACAACAACCAGCAACACTTCAATTTTTAAAAAAATATAATTTCTTAGCCCTGCAGAGCCAAGTGCAGCTACCAGGGAGTGTGATGTGATCTCCCAAAGGTTCTTTCACTACATCAAAGGTCCAAGATGAATGAAGGTTCAGAGACCCAGGTGTCTCTTTCAGTAATAACATTTCAAAATTCTGAGGACAGAATATAAATTTTCCATGTCTGCAGCACTCAGATCTACAGGGGGAAAAAATAATCATGGCTGTAAGGCAAGCAATAATATTTATTTGTCAATTATAAAATGAAATTTAGGAGTCACTAGAGAATATCAATTCTGAATGCCCCATAAAGCTCTGCTAATAACTATAGATACTCACGATTTTGACCTTTCTATTATTTAGACTTATATTCCCTTCCATTTATATGGCTTGATAAAAATTAATGATGCTTCACCCTTTGACTGGATTTCCCATGCTCAGAATGACTCCTGAAAATGATTTGGTCTGTGTTTTGTTGGAAGCTGGCAAGAAATCCTCTGGCCCACTTAAAATCAGGCCATGAGGGGAAGTTGTTGGAAGGTGAAGAGGTATCTGGGACAGGCCAAGAATTCCCTCTTTTCCCACAGTTCAATAAAATCCCTTCAACAAGCACACCCTTCTAACTTTTTCTAAGAAAATGAAGGTTTATATGAAAAGCCTCATGAGAATTTACAAGCTTGTAAAGTATTCATTCTCTGCTTGCCTCTTTTTTTAATCTTCCAAAATAAATCCTCTAAATACAGCACAGAGTCTCAGATGGTAAAAGGAAGGGATTAAAAATAATAGCAGAGTATTTTAGTAAAATGGGAACTGTTTTCCTCCACTTGAGTGCAGGGAATGAGCATTCCTGACACCCTAATTAACAGAATTCAATCAGAACAGCAGCAGTTCCCACAGGGTGGGATATTCAGTTCTGTCTCATCTTAATTATTTTGTACAAATGGGGCAAAGTTTTACTGAAAACAAGGATTTTGTGGTTTTGTTACCCAGGTGAGGGGTGTAAAAATAAACTTATCCATCACCTTCAGAAACGCTCAGATCTTGAACTTTGGCAAAACTTTCAGTCCAATTGGCTTCAGGGTGAGTTGCCTTGAGATGTGTTTTACCTGAAGCCACTCTGAGGTGTTTTACATATGAATGAATCCTAAAGATTTGGTAAATTTGAAGGAAATTCTCTGAAGCTCTGATGTAACTGCTCTATGAGCACACCTGATTTCCAGTGTTTTCAACACTCAAAACCACATCTACAGCAATCAAAATTATTCCTTTTAAAGCAACCTGATTTTTTGAACCTGAGCAGCAAGGACAGAACATATGTCTAGCATAAATAAACCTAATACAGCTGCACAATTATATCTAATAGGATCTCAAATAATAAGAATCACTATTGTGCATACAGTTTTAACTTAAGGTCACTCTTACAATGACTCAATTCTGGAAAAATATTAACCCTGAGTTCAGGAAAAAAACAACAAACCCCCTTTTGACAGCCAAATTGCATCTCAAGTTGAGACTCAGAGTCCGAGACTGCAGCCCAAAATAAGAATTTCCCTGTGCAGAAGAGGCTTTTTTGTGTGTGCTCCAAAGAAAATGGCATTACTGTCTCCCATCTAAGAACTTCATCCACTCAAGCAGCTTTTCACAACGACTGAGGACACAGAAATGTTTATTTCTGTGAGGGACTCACAGCCCTGGAGAGGTGGGATCCCAGAGTGAGAATGTTCTTATCTGTGTGTTTAATTCAAGCACAATGCCTTGTCTTGGCCTCTGTTTGTGTTGTTTACAAAGAAATTGGAAATAAAGAAATAGCAGCAGAAAAAGTCCTGCTCTGCCAGGACCTTGATCCACTTGATTTAATATTATTTTCTCCTTACCAAACTTCCACTTTCTTGACAAAGCAAAGATTTAAAAGCCTTTAACTGGTGGCAAAATAAACACATTTTACTCACAAAATCTGGGTTTAAAGCTGTGTTCTGTACTTTTTTTTTCCCAGGTAAACATTTTTCCAGATCTTTTCTATTTCCTTATCTGCTGGCACAGGTAGAAGGAGCAGGCTGAGTGAACTGCTGGGGAGTGGGGCAGCTCCAGATGAAAATCCTCTTTGAACTGGTGAGAACCTCTCATTGTGCATATCAACAGCTGATTAGCTGGAAATAGATTTCCCTGTGATTAAAGGGGATGGAATAAAGGGCATTGCTCTCTTCCTCTGTCTATTAGCTCCTTTGAAATCCTTCATATCCTTTGTATTTTCGTACCCCTCTTTGAGAAACTCTTTCATATAAATTATATTTTAAGAGTGTTACTTCCCCTCCACTGAAATGTGGAATATTGATGTGATCATTCCACTGCCATTTCCTTTTCAGGAGGCAGCTGAGATGAGGCCAATTGGATCTGACATTCTGGCTGTCTGAAATGAGATTCCCACATCTTCCTCCCACCAACCTCTGTGGAAAACAGTCCAATTCCAAAGGTGTGGAGCAGCCCCACCTCTTTGCAAAGTCAGTACTTTTGAATCCCTGAATCCTTGCTTATTCAAGTGATTAAAAATGGACAAAAACATCCATTTTTACCCACCAGGATTGGAAATTTTGCCTCCAGTCTCTAACGCTCTGCATTCAAGGTCATACCCAGGTCAGGTAAATATTCACTATATCCATCAGCTTTCATAGGATTGGGAAAATGTCATCTTTGCTGGAAAACACAACCACTACCAAGGGCTTTTTGTGAGCCAGAGATTTGCTGGAGAATTTTGCTTTTGGTTTCCTGGCAGGGGTGATCAAGCCACTAGCCCATGCTTAGAACAATAAAAAAACCAAAGGAACATTCAATGCAAATAAATAAATTCAGTACATTTAACACACCAAAAAATGATCAATAAAACACCAGGGATTTCCCACCAGATTCATCTTCTCTTAAACCTTAAACTGTGAATGGCAAAGCAAATCTTTGCAGGGTGCCTTGGAACCAGAACTTCTTTGAGGAGGAAGAAATAACCCTCATCATGCAGCAATGCTCTCCACAGCACTGATGGGCTCATCCTGCAGCAAAGCACATGCCAGAAGGTTTCTGCCTCCACTCAATCTCCCCTGGTGCACCACAGGCTTTTGGAAACTTGAATTATTATTTATCTGCTGGTTTTCTCTATGTGACTCAAGCAAATCCTGATTTCAGGCACTGGTTTGACCAGACTTTTACTTTTCAGTGATATCACCAATTTTTTCACTGCTTTGATGGTCACAAAAGGAGGTACAGAAAGAAGCCCCAAACACAAGCCTCATAAATATTCACATTACAATTTCTGCCCTGTACTTCAGAAAACCTGGCACCTCGATGGAGTTCAGAGGCTGGCACTGAACCCAAAGCATGGTTTAAGTGTCCATTTGGAGGCAGCAGATGTGAGCAGGAGTTGGGAGCCTATGAACAAATCTGGAAACACGAGTTTTGAGCTAACTGCCTGCAGCAATTTCTGAAGCAATTTTCCACAGCAGAGAAGAAGCTCAGATGACTCATAACTCTAAAACAATGTGGCTAAAACCACTTTTCAAACCCTTTCTCGTTTCCATTCTTCTGCCCTGCTATATCTGTTGATTTGCATTTTTTTTTTTCTGAAGAGCTCCAATTTATATCTTTTAAAAGACTTCCAGAGCCTGGTGCTATCTAGAGAGAGAGAGAGAGGGGGAATTTTGTGCTCATTTTAAATAGCACCTCATTATATGAACATCTGGATATTCAGAAACGAGCTGCTCCTCACAAAAGTCATCAGGGCTCTTCAGAAATACCAGGGGAGCTTTTCACCTGTTTCCTTTTCCACCACAGCCACGGACACACCTCACACCTCTCAGGAGTTTGCTCTCTGCCCATCGATTTTTGCTGTAAGGGCTCCCTTTAATGAGTCCTTACAGTGCTTTAAAATCATAAGAGGTTGGAAGGGACCTTAAGGATCATCTCATTCCATCCCATGCCAGGGGACACCTTCCACTGCTCCAAACCCTGCCCAACCTGGCCTTGAAAAGCCTCTAAATGTAGGAAACAAAAGATTTTTGAACCCCAAAATTTATTTTTTCTGACTGCAATGCTGTTCATTAATGGCTTTTTTTAGTTTTTTTGTTTTGTTTTGTTTTTGTTTGTTTGTTTTTCGTTGGTTTTTTTTTCCAAGCACATACATTGAAGTTGGTGGCCCTTTTTCTGTTCTCCTCCAAAATAAATCCATGAACATTCTTTTAGACAGGAATTTCATCATTTCACCTTTTAGGAAAAGTTCCTGGATATTTTCCTTCATTCACTTCCATTCTGTTCTCCATAAATACAATTCACACAAGTGAATTAGCCAAAATTCCAGCTGAACAGATAACACATATGTGCTTCATGGTGTTTTAAAAATTTCCCCATCTTTATTCTTCTTCTCTGACTCTTTTGCCCAGTTTTGCTCCAATATATTCCAGAGTGAAAAATTAAGGTACGTTTTATTATTTCAGTAATACATTTGTAGCTCCTCAGTGTTTCTTTATTTTCCTTCCTTAACCTTTCTGATGTTGAAAACTTTTTTTTAAAATCTATAATTTACTTAAATACATGCTGTTTCTGTATAAAGGAGAAATTCATCAAGAAGGTGAGAGCCACTGAAAGGGTATTATTCATCAGACATGAACTTCAGAAGAAAAAGGAAAACAGAACCAGATGAGAAACCAGCTTTTTAAGATAAACAGTTCCAAACCAATCTTTTCTATTTTTTCCTGTCATCCTCCATCCAGTTATTAACTCAAGGCATAAATTCCTGAGGTTCTGGCTACCCAGTGTTGTGTTGTCAAACACACAGGGATTAGCAGAGGAGTGAATCAGTGTTCCAGCAGCACAGCAGTGTCTGCTCCTCCCCAGGACACAATTATCCACAGCAAAGGTTGGATACTGGATCACCCAGGGAAAGGTGGATGTGTGCAGAGACCATTTGAGGTTTTCCCTACTGCAGGAAAGGGCTGAACAAAGAGGTAAATAAATCCTAGTGGTGCTTTCCTGGGTCAGCCTCTCCCAAAATCAGGACCTTGGAGAGCAGAAATGGGTGGTTCTGTATCAGCCTGGAGCCCTGATAAGAGTGTTCAACACTCAAACATGGAGCAGGAACAGCAGCTGGATGAGCTCTCCTTAAAGCACATTTTATTCACCCCCCAGTGGATGCTGACAGCAGCAGCAGCAGCTCCCAGTGCTTTACAAGGAGACAAAACCCAAAGCCACGGGCTCTGCTCCTGCTGGAGTCTCTCTGCAGACCAAGCCTTGCCTTTAACCTGCTAAGGATGTTATTATCCTTTTCTCCTCTGACAGAGATTGTCATTAGATAACAAAATCCACACACCACAGAAATTAATCCCTGAGACTTTCAGCTCTACCCTGAAATTCAGGCTCAAAGCTGAAACACAGAAATTTCTAGAATTATTCCCAACGGAATTCAAGTGGCTGAGATTTTGAATGCCCATAATTGTACCTCCCCAGATGTCTGCACAATAGCAGTACTGCAGGGAGAGGAAATGACCATGCAAAACCAAATTTGTCCTGGGCTTTTTTAGTCCCAACCCTTCCTGTGCTGCTTTCTTTTTTGCTGCAGTTGATGAATGCAGCCACCCCTCGTGTCTGCAAGGAGAAGGAAACTGTTCACACCAGGGGAAGTTTTTAAGCACAGTCTGGCCTGTCACAGATCAGTGGCATTTGTGGAATTTAAGAGCCAGACACCCCATTTCTCATGGAGTGCACAAGTGCACACCTTGCTAAAATACCTAAATAAGATTTAAAAAACCAAATGAGGTGCTCTGAGCCCCTTCACCCATTCCGGAGCAATTCTCATTGCTGCTCATTTTCTTCTCTACTCATTACCTCCTCCCAAAATTCTAACAAGAGCAGCTACTCATTTCTTAGCCTTCACCTTTCCATTTGTAGCAGATTCTTTTTTGCTCACAAGTCTTAAATCAGCTGTTGCATCTTTGAGTGGTTACTGGCCCATGTACAAACAGGAAATATATTTATATGCAAAATGCCATAACACTTCTCCAGTGTTCTCCAATATTTATAACTGAGTGGAAAAGATGTTTAACATGATATCAAATATTCCAGGACGTTTTCTGCAGTGCACTGTGTGATTTGTTTTAAAGATACTGTCTGGTGTTTGCTGAGATGGGCTGCACAGAGAATAGGGAAGTGCTCAGGAAGTGTTTCCTTTCTCACTGCTGTTTATTGAAACTTGGAATGTTCTGTTTGATCCATTACACTTATCAGTAATAGTCTGAATTACACTACATAACTTTTCTTCCCTGGGTAGGATTGAGAAAACAGATTTTACTCAAACTAAAGCACAAGGCATCTTCTGCTTATCCATTTCCTCCAAATGCCATCTAAATTCTTAATTTATATTCCAAAATCTCTGTCAGTTTTTGGCCTTCCATCTTCATAAAACAAAAATTACATCCTGCTTTCTATCATTTCTGGGATGAAAAAAGAAAATCTTATCTTGCTTTATCTACTGGAAATGAACATCCTCAGTTTAATTTAAACCCATCTCTTCAAGTAGGAGTAACTTACCAAGTCACTGAGATCAAATCAAACTCCCCTTTGCCTCCCAAAAATAATATTGACATGTCAGATCATGCAATCAAATCCTGTTTGCCTCGTGTGGAGGCTGATAAACCAAATATGAAATATAAACTTCAGGGGACAAATAGCAAGCTGATACACCAATGCTCCTGGAAAGCACCTAACGAGGCAGGAGCTTCTAGTAAAACTTTTTTGAACTCTGATTTTCAGTTTTCTTCTCCTCCCACCCAAAAGGAGACAAGACCTGCTCTAAAACTGAAAAGAAATTCTGCTCATTTACACAATGTAAATCATGATTTATTTATTTTTTTTAAAAATACTGCTTCCTTCCTCAAACCAAGCTGTGAGACTCCACTGGCAGCTGCTTTAGTAAAAGCTTGTTTTAATTCCATCTACACCTTTCCATGTGATGGGATTGATTTTTTTATGCTGAGATATGACATTCCCAGCAAAACCATATGAAATTCCAGGTTCCATTTTCCAATTAAAGGCAAGCCAGATATAAAATATCTTTCAAAGGACTCTAAATAAAAAAAAAAATCACCCAAAGAACCAACCACATAATGTACCTAGATTTACATATATGTAAATCTATATGGCCACAGTACTTCAAAGATCCCTTTCAGACAATAAATCTCAAATCCTCCCTGCATCTGGTGCACCCAAAGAACTGGAGTTTTGAAGAATTCCCCTTAGCTGGAGACACTCGTGGAAAACTCAGGCAGCCCTTCACAAATTAGGCAAGATGGGAAATCCCCTGAAAGCTCAAGGACTTTGCTGAAGGAATTCTCTCCTGTGCAAGAAACAAATCCCTTCCCACCTTGGCTGGGGAAAAAGGGCCTTGTTGTCACTCATGACAGGGCTGAGGGCGTTTTTATGGGGTGGAAGAACCTTCAGCTGGGTCATTCTGCACCCAGGAGGGAAAAAAACTAGTTCAGTTTGCTTGGATGGAGTTTTGGGGTTTTTATGGGGTTTTTTGGGGGGTAGGGGGTGCATTGGAAGTGTTGGTGCAGCGTTGTTTGATGCAAACTCTCTGTTAGGTTCATAAATCAGCTGCCAGGCATTAGAGATGCTTGAAAAAAGGAGAAAGTTGTATTGATCCAAGTCTGCAGGGAAGTGACAGGGAGCTGGGAGCTGGAAGAGGATTATCCTGAGCAGATGGGGCAGGGAAGGGCTCCCAGCAAGGAAAAAAACCTTCACAAGCTCAGCTCAGCCTCCACCCCAGCACAGGCACAGCCAGAGCCAAACTCAGAGCAGCTTCTAAAACTTCCTCATCAAACTTAGACCTTTCTACAAAATCAAAACAAAAAGAAAACCCCAAAAAAACCCACCAGACACTAAAAAAAACCCAATCTGTTTAAAAGTGCAGGACTTTCCTAAGTGAAGCCCACTGTTTGCTGCTCTCAGAGCCATCTCCTCACACTGCTAAAAGCAATGCTTTTACCTGCCCCAGAGTGCTCCCCTCGAGCCTGACAGACAGCAGCCTGCACAACCCCGTGATTATTTCTCTCTTAAGGCAGGAACACGATGCTTTAATGTTATAATTAGGCCGTGGTGAGGAGTTAAGAGTCCAGCAAAAAGCCCTGCTACCTCCAATTCCCCCCTCCCCAGCTGCCTTGGACCTGCAGCTGCAGCTTCTGAGGTAAAAAAATCAATGGCAACAACTTTCTAGTTACCTCAGGAAAGGCTAAACCAGACCATTATCACCACCAGCACACATTTCACTGCCTTTCCCTCATTTTCTCAAGCACTTCATCACATTAGTGGAAATCTCTGGGCTCCCAGATTGTAGAAGTTTTCAGGAGCATCTTTGACAAATCCTCCTGAAAATTCTCCCTCATTTCAGCACTTTTCATTTCTCTAATGGTTCGCTGGAAAGGCAGAAATCCCCTGGGAAAACTGTGATCTCCCTTCAGTTTGTCTGTTCCAGGAGTTATGTATTTTATCAAGGCTCCATTAAAGTACACAGAGACAACTCAGACGTTTCTAAGACAAGAGAAATCAGAGTAGGGGAAGATAATGCAGCCAACACGATTTCTGTCACTTGTGTGACACAGCCGTGCATGACAACATGACTCAGAGCATCATTTCTTCCTCAAGTCACCCCTTTCTGCCAAAGATCTTAGTGCAGGAAGTGCTGAGATAATTGTCAGGGCAGCAACTGCTTCATTCCTGGAATTTTTCTAATTAAACCACATCATCTTCTTTATTATTCTGAAGATCCTTTTCCTCTCTATCAGGCAACTGTGGCAGACCAGAGTGTCTCTCTGGTTCTCCTGATGGGCAGGAGCCTGGACAGGGGGGTGAATCCTCCCTGGCCTGTGCCAGAAACAGTGATGACTTTTGGTCTCAGGCAAAGAAAAAGCACTGCCAGGGTTGTCTGAGGATTTGGAGGTCACAAGGGTTTGNGATAAGATTTGTAAAATAAACATCTGCAGTCCACAACCCAGACGTTCTCTGATTCCTTCTTTCAAGCATGGGCAGGTGAGAAGAAAGATTTACACTGCCGGGGTTAATCTCAGAAGAGAGAACTCCAACAGGCAACCTGCCCTGAATTGCTGCCATTTAAAGCTGCATTCCTGAGCTGTGTGGAGCTCCACTGGCTGCTGTGGGCTGAACCAGGTGTCTAAAAGGATTTTTTTGGCAAAGCAGAAATTATTCAGAAGTAAGAGATCAGGCCAAACCCCTGTGTTTGATCCCTCACAGGCTGGGGCTCTGTCTCAGCACAGAAAACCACCACCTGTGGTGGCCATGCAATGGCTGCTGCTGTCCTCTGTGATATTTAAATGAAGATATTAACAGAAGAAGCTCCCATTAGAAGAGGTCTGAAAGCTAAAAATGGAAGTGTAGGGGAAGAAAATTTAATTAGGATCTTTTAGTTCATCAGAGGGCTGTGGAATGAGTGTGAATGAACTTACAGGGCTACAGAGACTTGTAGCTCCCAGAGGAATATGACTCTACAACTTTCCCTCAACATTTATAATGAAAATTCAGCTGCTGCATAAAAAAAAAGAAAGTGTGATAAACCTAAATTGAACTGAAAGCAGCATATCTAATTTTTACTGTCTAGTTACTGCTACTATCAAATATTCATTTCTCCCAACAAGCAGGTAACTATGGCAACAAACACACCATATCTGTATGAGAAGGTGCCAAGAAACCAAAAAAAAAAAGTAAAAATCTTTACATTTATCTCAGGTGTTTTTACCTTCTTTAGAATTACCAGCACTGCTATCAACTATTTAAAATATCAGCAAAGGTTAATTTAGTAAAATATTATGAAGACACTGAACAACACAATGGGAAGGATCCCAATCCTCTCTGAAAACCGCAATCAAAAGTAATTTCCAATTAAAATACTTTCTGACAAGAAGAAGAAAATTAATTTAAATTTTAGCTCCAGGACGAAAGGAGCACGAGCAACGTCATGTTTCATTTTCCTCAGCCTGTCACTTCAATTTCCTTTTGAGGAGGAACTTATTTTCAGATGATATAATTACAATCCTGAAACGGCAGTTTTAAATATACAAGACAGATGTTTATTAAGTTGGAATACACTTGGAATAAAAGTTACTATTTCTCTTTGCTGTGGAAGCAAAGAGAGGATTCTGGGCCTTTTTTTTTTCCCTGTTGCAGCTCCTTAAAGCTGGAATTTTTCCATGATTGTTCATGGGATTATTTCCCATTATTTCCCACTACCACACATCTCAGGATTCCTAAAAATCATCACATGAGCAGTGTCAGGCAGAAGGTTCTGAAGGTATCAGATGCTGTTTGCCAAAGAGGAGAAGTCACCATTCATAAATTCTGCTCCCTGCACCATCAGCCTGAAAGGGAGAATTCCCATCTCAGTATTTTACATGCAGGTGTCTGCCTGGGGATGGAGGGATAAAATGGCACTTAAAAGTGTTTACAAATGACTTTGTGGAGTGAGCAATATCCTCCCCTACAAGTGATTCATCTCTGGTCTCCAAGGAGTCAGCTCATGCTTGTTCTGCAGGGAGAGTGATGCTTTATGGATTTCCTCTCAAGGTAATAGAGTTTGCTTTGGGAAAAAAAAAAAAAAAAAAGAAAGAAAGATAAAAAGAAGGGGAAAAAAAAGAAAAGAAAGTAGAACAGATCAAGTTGAAGATGTCACAAGCAAACTGTAAAAAGTCATCAGCAAAACTGAGTGAGGGGCAGGAAGAGCAGCACTGTGGTCACTGACAGGGGAGGCAGGGATGCTCCAGCAGGGGGAAATCAATCAATCAATCCCCTGGGGAACTCTCAGCTGCCTCAAACGAGCACAGGATGGACAGAGAGAACCAGGCCAGGCCCTCTGTGCTGAAGGGAACTTTGTGTCTGCACTCACCCACCACATCATTGAATATCTTCATTTATGCCTCAGATTTGGAGCTTCTGAAGGGTTTAAGTGTACATAATATGGGAGTAATGGACAATATTTACAACAAAAACACACTCAGAGGCAGCCACTGTCTCACTTGGATGCTCCTGCTGTGTTTTAATTGATTTCTATTTTTGAGATTTGTTTAATATACAAAAATTAAAAACAGGCAAAAACTTCTGTGGATGTTTTACAAGTGGAGCACCAGTGGATGCCCCAGCCCAGAAGAGAAGCAGAGGAGAATTTGATTAACATGACTCATATTTATTCACATTCTGCCTTCTCAAATTACCTTTTAATTGATGCACTGAGCACAGAAAGAGGAAACTAAGAATTAATGTTATCCATGTAGACTAAGAAGGGTTTATTTTAACCTTGAACAGAGTTTTGTGAAAATCCACAGTACAGACTGAAAACTGAACACACACATTTAATTAATGTTACTGTAATTAGATACTCCAGCACAAAAAGAAAGTTAAATTTGGGTGGAATCCAGAGAGAAAGAAATTTCCCAATTGATGGCATTAAGATACAATCTCCTACAAACCAGAATATTTTAAATGATTTTTGCTACATGCACTCTAAAAATAGAAAGTCTTAAGAAAACAGGAAAGATAAAAGAAAGTGAAAATAAAATGACAAAGATGTGTCTGTTGTCTGATGGCATTTGGGGAATCAAAAATAAAATCCCACTGGTGCTTGAGGAATTATCCCAAACTAACACACTGGGAAATTGGAATTATCCTGGCAGAACTAAAAATAACCATCTACAGATTTGAAAATACACTTTTCATGTTAAAAATAAAAAATTAAAAATGAGGTGAAGCAACTCTGGGGTAACTCTTGTTGAGTCCCAAGTACTCCAAGCTGCAAATCCACCAAACTAAGCAATTATTCCCACAGTGACTTTGAAATAATTCCATTTATTTTCAGTGCCAACTCTACTTGATTCGTGCTGGTTGCAAACTGCCCCCTGCCAGATGTTTTCCTTCCTGCTCTCTTCAGCACTGAGCATTCTGAAAGTATTGATACTTGTGTTAAAGTCAGACTTTGAAGCTAAAATATCCCAAAGTTTCCAAGCATTAACTGTGCCACTTCCACACTGCTTCTATAGCAGGAAATTCATCTTGTCCAGCCACCAAAAACTGTTTGGAAATGGGAAACTTTCAGGAAAAATTTGGATCAGTCAATAGTGACACAATTCTACCTTTTGGACTTGTCTACTTTGGCCCCAAGCAAGGACTGGAAGATGTTGCCAGTGAGAATCTTTCAGATTTTTCTCACCTTTTGGCACCTCTTGGTCTACATGGAGAACATTAATTTTAATTTTTCTGTTCATGCACTCACCCACATCTCTCCCTGAACTGAAACCCCTGCCCCAAACATCTACAGAACGTGTGGTGTGTCCCCAGGCTGGAATTCCCAAGTTTTATTAACTTTAGTCATAGATGACCTTTGAAGATCATTGTGCTTTTGGTTGTAACAGAATATGTGCCAGCATTTAGCAATTACCCATTTAGTAATTAACCATTTAGCAATTAACCAGCTCCTCTGCAAAATTTGCATCTGGAGGCTTTTTTTATCCTAAGCCCACCACTTCTTTCCCCTTCTTAGACAGCCACTTGTCACAGTGGGATTTTCACATCTCAACACCCAGAAAGCTGATATTCCTCCCTCTCTCTTTTTTTTAAATAAAGAAACTCTCACCAAAAAAACCCCAACATTTCCATTATCAGCCCTCTTTTCAAAATATGTGGGCAGCTGATATCATGTTTTGTGTCACTCTTTGTAAGTGCCTTGAAAATGATATTTTTTAAAATCTCTCTGCAATGCATCAGTGTCAGAGGAACTCAGGATTTTGGGATGAGTGACATTTCTAAAGGATCAGAAACTATCTGCCACAGGAGGCAGTGATACCCAAACTCCTCACCCAAAACATCAGAGGGAGAACATAAATATTGCTCAGTGCAGCTACACAGAGCAGAAGGTTTGAAAAATCACATTCACACCAGCTTGAGGGAAATGTGGAGATTTTCCAGGAAGGAAACTTTGAGAGTTAAAATGATGGTTGGAGCCATCAGTAGCTCAGAATCACCTGAGTGCATAACACACCTGGGGAAGGAAGAGCCAATAGCTCACCTAAAGAAATAAATCCAAATCTTAATGAACAGCCAGGAATGCTCCTTCTCCCCTCCTTGTCAGAGGGAAACACAGACAAAGCAAGAAAAAACCTCCTTTGTGAGACATCTTGGGATTCCTTGGAGAGGAAGGAAACATCCCTGCAGCTCTGCCTTTAATTTATCCCACTGCAAAGCTCCAGATTCCAAAGTGTGACAAGGACACGCAGCAGTTGTCCCAGATTGGATTGGAAGGAGCAGCTGGAGGTGGATGTTGGCCAGCAGAGCTGCAGGAGGATGCTCTGGGGGTTGGGATCACCAGAGGATTCCACTTGCAGAGCTGTTCCCAACAAACCAGAACACAGGACAGAGGGGCCAAAGTGGGGATTTGAGGGTTTGGCTCTGGGTTTGCTCCAGGGGAAAAGGTAAATGCAAAACACAGAGTTACAAGCAGCAGCTTCTGCAGGGAGTTGTTCATTCACAGAGAATGTGTTTGCGTGTTTGTTCATCCAAGGGCTGCCTTTTTTCCAGAGGTGGGAAGAAAAACCACCCAGTGATTGATCTGCCTTGGGGTGTGGGTGTGGCATTCCCTGCCCAGGAGGGGACAGGAACATCATCCTTTGATGGCTCCCTGTGAGCCCCTGCTGGGACACGTTCACCCCTCATGGATTTTTACAGAAAAGAAACTCTGGTCCTATTAAGGTCAGATAATTTTCTTTCTTTCTTTTAAGATCAGGCTATCAAGCTACGTGTGGAGTTAGATGAAATTAGAAATTATCTATCAATGTCACGAAAGATTTGTAGGAATTCTGCCACTACAGCTTCAAACAGATCAGACTTTTTAAAAAATGAAACTCCAAATTCTTTCATACCCTCTCAAAAGGATCTTTTCCTGTCTGTTTGTAACCTGAATCCTACTACTCATATTTTGACATTTAATTTTTATTTTTATTTCTCCTTTGCACAGCTTCTTTCAAGATTCAGGAACAGGTTAATGAGCTTTCTCATCAAAAACATAATAGGAATCAAACTAAGCATTACTGGTAAACTAAAATGGTTTTTTTCCTCACTGCAGACATTTAAGCCCAAATACTGAAAAACTCAAAATTAAATGTGATTTTTACATCTCACTAAGAAGCATTTTCAATCTCTCCGTCCATTTTTCCATAAGTAACATTATAGTTGGAAATTTATTTTTTTCCCCTCCCCATTTCTAATATTTCAGATCTAATGGGCTATGGAGTATTTTTTTGAAAAGAGACCTTGAGTTTTCCTCTGACTCCAGCCCCTCTGCTGCTCATATTTACAGGCATCAGGAACCAGAATGTAAGAAATGCATCAACCAAGGGGAAAAGGTGAATACCTTGTTTATCTCATATTTTAAGCAGAAAGAAATATGAGATATTGCTGTACCTGTTACTAAACCCCCTTAAACCACAGAAACTGAGGTCCAGCTCTGGAATTTACCACTCTGCAAAACAAGTTAAAGATGTGCAAGTGGGAATTCTGTCAGAGGAGACAAGACAAAATGAGACAATTATTCCAACTCAGAGCTGCTATGCTCCAAGGTATATGTTTTCCCACAATTGCTGTAAATATGAATATTTTAGAGGTTAATGCGAAGATCAAATGTGGAAGGCATTTGCTGAAAAGATTAATATCTTTTCATTAAAAATGAGAGTGCACTGTTGGTTCAGCATTTGCATTTAGATCGAGTAGGTAATAAGTATATTGACTGCTTAAGACACCTATCTCCAAAAGGGAAAATATGAATTAAAAAAAGGTGGTGTCCATGTGCAGGAGTGGACAGGATTTCTCTATTTTCCACTGCTGCCCCTTCAGAGGAGTTCAGCCCTTTGAACCTGAGTGCTGTGATTTATTCATGGCACAGCAGAGCTGGCTCCTGCTGCAAAGAACATTTCTGTCCCTGCTGCTGAATATGGATCAGGGGGGCTGCTGCTGGCTGGAAGGATTGCCAGAGCCATGCATCACTCACAGCCAGCACAGGCACTGCCTGGGTGCCACACTCTGCTTTGGGCTGTAGTTGTGGCTCAAATCCCTGAGCATTTGGTGAAAAGGGATGTTCAGTCAACTGGTGGAGTCAGAAAACAGGGTTGGGACCTCTGGGCATGGTCCAGTCCAAGCCCCTGCCAAGGCAGGAATGTTGTTCCACTCCAAGAGAGCAGTGTCCAGGTGGTGTTGGCCACCAGAGCTGCAGGAGGATGCCCTTGGGGCTGTGATGACAAGAGGATTCCATCTGCAAAGTTGTTCCCACACCCTCCCTGGGCAGCAGCTCCAGAGCTCTGCTCCCTCCAGGGTAAGTTCCTCCTCACGCTGAGGTGGAACTGATGTTTTATTTATGGCCATTCCTCCTTGTCCTGCAGCTGGACACCACCTAAAAGAGTCTGGGGCCATTCTCTGGCACCAACCTTGGAAATATTTGTAAGGATTGGTGGGATCCCCTCTCAGCCTTCCCTTCTCCAGAGGAACCAGGCCCAGCTCCCACAGCCTCCCCTCCTCAGGGAGCTGCTGCTGACCCCAAACCACCTCTGCTGTTGTGAGCAGTTCACACAAACACTGTGGGCTGATGCAACTCCAGGTCTCTCACAGGTCATGGCAAAAGGCTTTCAGCTCCATTTTCCCAAGTCATAAAGAGAGGAAATAGCGTTTATGGCAGATTGATGCACCAAGAGTGGTTCAGCAGCTGCCTCCTGAGCCTGTGGGAGCCCAGCAGTGTGACCCCCACTGCAGAACACACATTTCACCCAGCCCAGTCCAGCCCAGCCCCTCTCACAACCACAGAACACTTGAACTGGTTTCCTGGAGGTGTTCAGAACACACAGAGCAGTGAGCAGCACACAGCTCAGACCATTTGTTCACTTCCACTCAAATTAAGCACAGCAGTTCCCATCAAAAGCAGGTTACTCCTCAGACTGTGAGAAGTAAATATTTCAC
This sequence comes from Alaudala cheleensis, assembly GCA_013398995.1. Lineage (NCBI taxonomy): Eukaryota > Metazoa > Chordata > Aves > Passeriformes > Alaudidae > Alaudala > Alaudala cheleensis. The sequence continues at coordinate 7,197 of VWYE01022968.1, read as the reverse complement.
TGAAGCCATTGTGGTGGCAGCTTTCTTTTAGTGCTTTAGTCATGAGGTTTATACAAATCACAGTGACTTTCCTGTGGAGCAGAGGAGTCTGTAACACTGGCAAAAAACTGTGGGCAAACAGAAAAACCCAATCCCTGACCCAGCAAGGAAATCTCAGGGTTGATTTTAGAAGACCACAAATGTTTTTTTCACTTGTGCACATGAGGAGCATTATTCTCCTCTAACTGCAGGGAAGTGTCACTTGGAACTGGAGTCTCCATCCCTGAAATTTAGGTTGTTTCCTCAAGGTTTCTCTCCAACTTCTTCCCCTCCCCCCTGTTTTTCTTGCTTTTTCACTCTCTTTCCTTGTTGTGCTCTATTTTGTGTCATTTAGACCATATACTTTGATGGAGGGCATCCTTCTCCTCTGAATTTATGAATCAAAATGTATTCTCCAACGGATACCTGGAGGTATAATTTGCCCCCTAACACTCCTCAATCTTTATTACTGACACATTCAAGGATGCCTAACTCCCACAAGGAAAAAAAAAAACCCAAAACAACCCACATTAATCTTCAAAAATGTGTCCTTACCTGCCTTCTGAAAATGAAAATGGATGTTCTTTGAGAAATTTGCTTTAAAAAGTTTTGCTTTAAAGCCCCGGGATCAGGCACTTTTGGAAGCGATTTTGAATCTAAAAAAATTTATAAATAAGAATCTGCTGGTGTATAAATACAAATCCTTGCACTGGGGTGTTTCCTTGGAGGCAGGAACAGCTGCCTTGGTGTTTCTCTCAGGATTCTGGGGGGTTCCTAAACCCTTTTTGTGCAGACAGGACAGAAGGACTTTTGTAGGTGATACTCCAGTATGGAACCAGCTCCAAAGCAACTCCATCACCCATCCCTGCCCCAGCAAACACCCAGGCAATTCCCAACAGGGAGAATCCCCATCTCCAAACTCCCCATTCAGCAACAGACTCCATAAATGAGAGCCACAGAAAATGAAATTTTGAAGACTGGTAGGAATTAAACAAAAAATTCTCTTCACTTTGATCTGATCCTGCACAGCCAAGATGCACAGATGGAGCTGACCAGAAAGAAATTAATTTTTTCCTTTCTCCTTTTAAATTTTGTTTTGCTTTAAAAGTGTCTACTTAGAAACAAGTTTTTGTTTCCTGATACTATTTTGGAAATTAAAATATTCTTTCATTTTCATCTCCTAGTTAGCACAGATATTTACAACTGCACATTAAGATTCTCCTACATATATCACTGGATTTTAAAACTGAGTTCTCTAGATGCCCAGACTTCATTTAATTTTAGTGCAAAAAGCTGTATTTTGAGTCTCTGCTCTGGAACAGGAATTTCTAGGCTATGCCACAGCTCCTTTTCTGAAAATGCTGAAACATGGAGAAACAATAGGGACTATCCAGGATGGGCAAAACCTGCCAGATGTTTTCTGCATCCACATCTCTGTGTCTCCCACTGGGAAAAACCTTCAGTCTCCTGTTCCCTCTGCTGCACAAACAGGAAATAAATCATACTAAAAAAAAAAAAAAAAGACCAAAACCACCTCTCAAACAATTTATATTCAGCTAATTTGTCTTAAATGCAGCTGAGAGTTTCCCAAAAGCATCAAGGACCAAGCAGTGGCAAATCTTACAGAAAATAGGAGTAACATAGTGAATATTTTAACATGCTTTGAAAGAGTTCATATAAACCTCTGGTGCATGCACACATCAACGATGAAAAATGGCTCTCTCCATGTCCATCCTGGGGAATTTCCTACTTTAATTCAGCTTCTTAATTGGTGTCTAGGGCTGCTACACTTTTAAAGAGCACACCTACAACCACAGGCAGCTGTTGAGCCAGTTAAAGGTTGAAGTAAAACCCGGGAGAAGCTGCAGGTTTGAACTGGAAATGATGAATAACCAGATGCACCAGGAGCAGTTTCTGCAGTGTCTGGACTGTGGAATTCCCCAGCACCATCTCACTTTCCCCTCACCCTCATATCTTCATGAACTACACCTGCAAATGCTGCTGGCTCAAACCCCAACCAGCATCAGCTGCTTTTCCAGTTCCTTTTCCAAGCAATGGAAAACCTGAGGGAAGGGTTTGCTGCCTCCTCTGTGCGTCTACTACAGCACATTGTCCTCTGAGATGCCAAGAAAAGCAAGATAAGAATCGCTGAGATAAAACCATTCCTGTCTCACAAATTCTCCTTTCAGCAGGATTTTGTCCTCAGTCTCCAGTTTGTGCCTCTCTGGTGTTTCCCACCCTCCAGCAAGGCTTCCAGGGGAGGGAACACTCCTTCCTCCCGTGTTTGTACAACACATTTCATTCAGGATTGTGACAAGGAGCCAAAACATTTCAGGTTTACACAGGTTCCATGAATCAGGCATTAATACCAGCAGTTCTCCTGCAGAGGAATGGCACGTGGTGCCCCCTTCAGCCTCCTTATTCCCCAAGCAGGAATCCACCCAGACAAACTTCCTCCCAAACTGCTCAGATATTTCCCCCTCCACGTTTTACTGCCCTCTGTCCCCACAACACACAGACAATTTTTATAATAATTCAATTTCATGAGCCACACAGAAATAGATAGGAGTTATTTATATAACATCAATATTAAATTGGTACCCAGATTTTTTTTTTTTTCAGAAGAAAATCATTAGATGGCTTGCCTATAAAAGCTGCAATTATGGTTAAAAATAGAAATTATACATCTTTAGCCACAAATGGCAACTCCACAGATCTGAAAAAGGAGGCCTGACCATCATTTCCTACTCAAGGCATATGGGCAGGAAGGGGAAGAGGCTGAACCCACAAAGATGACAGACAGCACAGAGCACCTCCTGAAAAACCAGGAAATATCCTTTTCCCCAAGCCCTTCCTCTGACAAGACAATGTGGGACTGGATTTCAACTGCAGATTCCCCTTAATTTCAGTGTTAAAATTGTACACAGCCCCAGGTTTGGCTTTTAAACCACTCAGATTTGGAACAACAAAATTTACTCTGGAATTTCAACAGATCACAGCTTGTCAGGAATTGATTATTGGTAAAAATGATGAGGAATTCTGCTTTCAGGATATACTACCCAGCCACAACACCCATTCAGTTTCTTGCATGGAGACAGCATCATTATTTCATGAATCACCAGTGACCTGAGGAAGGCACTGAGAAAAGTTGCCATGGTCATTCCCTTCCATTGATTTTCTAATTTTGAGTAAATTGGTTTAATCTGGGGAATGGTTATCTATGAGGAATAAAAAGACCTAAAACTGTCTTCAGAAAACAGTAAAAAGCTTTTGAACTGCAACAATGGATTTGGAAGGGAAACTTGAGCAGGAAAAAGGGAGTGATTTTATAAACTTTAACTTGGGCACCATTCTGTGGCCAGCCACCCAAATATGAATAAAATCAAAATATCTTTAAACTTAAAACCACAGACCCACAGGCACAGACCTGAGTTTCACTGCACTGGTGTCTACCTGATTTACCCATTAAATGCTTGCTGTTGGAAAAGCCTGTAAATAAAACTACCCACCTAGAAAGGGAAGTGTATGGGCAGCATTTTCATCTGGTAAAATGAAAAATAATGTGCTGGATATTGAGATAATTGGACAGTCCTGAATCTAGTCAACTTAGGAGACAAGCTCAGTGACTCAGCACACACCTGAAACATCCTGCAAGAACAGGATTTGGATGTCTCCAGGAATCTAAGAGCACTCAGGACTACTTCATCAAAGGAAATTATGATCTCTTTTTGGTGCCAAGACTTTCTATATTCTGGTATCTAAATCTTTGGATTAACAGATTTCCTCTACTTTATTATCTTCTGAACATTAAATGATCATACCTAAGCTTTCTTTGCCATCAATTTGTGCTCTCATAATGTTAATGATCAGTTATGAGCACACATTTCAGCACTATGGCAGTTCACCTCAAGGCCACCTGAGGGATCACCTGTTCCTTATGATCCCCTCCTTGTATTTTCTTTTTTTGGCTATGGGGGTACCAAGTTAATGAGTTCATTAAGTCCACTCATAAAAGCACTCTGGGAAAGATACAGAGCACTGAACTAATAAGCTCAGAGTGAGCTACATGCACAATTAGCTCTGGGTGTCAATTACTAACTCTAGGTTGAATCCCACTTAATCCTGAGACCTTCCCTCTCACCACACAACACCAAATGTCTTGCACAGAACTACCGGATTTATAAACACTGATCAGAGCTTAGAACTCCTTAGGTCCAAGTGAGAAATAAACAAAAACTCTTCAAAGACTCCTCAGAAATCATCTGAATCCTCCCCACACAGCAACACTCAGAACCTCTCCTGACACCACAGGCAGGACCATGACAACGTGAGACTGGAGACAGGAACGCGCTCCTGGCTTACCTCCCTGTCCAGCAGCGCAGGGGACACCACGGTGACGATGTCTCCCTTCTCTGGGTCGATGTAGAACATGTTTGGGGAGGGTTTGGTGGGGGTCTGCCTCAGGATGTTGTAGCGCAGCAGGGCGTTGTCCGTGCTGGCGTCGTCGGCGTCGAACGCGGCCATGCGCATCACCGTGGTCCCTGCAGAGAGGGGCACACACACACACAGGGGGCTCTGAGCAAAAATGAACCTGGGCAGCTGCATGGACAGCCTGGAAATAGCTCATCAGCACCACTGAGCTGTTCCACCTGGCACTCAGGTGGTGCTGGTGTTGGTGTTTGCTCCTGTGCTCTAACACAAACTCCCTGTGCTGTGAAGCCACCCATGGTAATTGCACTGCACGAGCTGCAGGTGTGTCCCCTGCACTTGAAATTCTGCAGGCAGAAAGTCCACAGATGGCTACAATGAAAACAACAACGCTGGAAAAACAGCAAGGTCTCTATTTGCAAAGTGTTGCAGTTCAAAATGTACTGGATGCTGTTTCTGTCAATAAGAAATGTTGTAATTATTAATGCCTACATTGTTCTGATTTCAATCTGTTCAAATTTATGAGCTCATTTTATGAACAGCAATAAGCCCCCCATCTCTATTATCCCCTCTGTCCTCCCAAAGGTTTCTCTGACAGGGAATTCCCTGAGCTCACAGTTCTGCTGCAGAGTGCAATCAGAGAAATGCAGTTCCCTGCACAGATTCCTAAATGCTGTGCAGAGGAAAAACCTCACTCTGCTTCTTCATCACAGTTAATAGAGAGAGGAGTGAGCTGCTGCCAGTCCCATGCTTAGGAAAGGAGAACATCCTGCATCCCTGGATCAAGGATTCTCCTCTCTCAGGCAGCCCAGAGGCTGACACAGCCTGCAAAATTCTGTCAGCATTTCATCAGCTTTGTGCACTGCACTGAGAAACAAAGAAAGGGTGTCATGAGACACCTGGGCTGAGCTGTGAGATCCTCACTCCTAGACCAAAATGATTTCTTCACCAGTTCATCTGTAAGTGTAAAGGTTAGCATTAGTTTGAAAATAATACCTGGTCACAGCAAGATTAAATGTTTCTGGTAATGCTGAGCTGAAGGCAGAACAAGATCCTACCAAATAATAAAAAAAGCCATGATCAAATCAAGAACTTCATTTCAACAGTGAATCAATGTTTGCAAACTATAAAGCAAGGGATCCAGGAAGGGATCCAGTCTTTGGCCTGGGAACCCCAACTGAAGGAATTTATCAGATTCTGTGATCTGCAGCACTTGCACTGAAGTAACTTTGCACTGACACCACTATCTCATGTGTGAATCAGAGTGTCAGAGTGAGCCATAATTCTTTGTTACAGATTAACTCCCCTGTGGGAGCTCACCCTTTCTTTTCCCCACAGACTGGGCAAGTATTATTTTAAAGACAGTTTAAGATAGGATCAACATATTTTAAAGCCAGTATTTCCATATCTTCATAGATCTGTCAGACCACAGGATCTGTTTTCAGCACTCACAATGACTTCAAATGACCACAAGAGGTTAAAACCTGATCCAGGCAAGGTCTAAGACATCAGATTGCCAGAGCCTCAAGAACAGAAATATGTATCATTCATGTACAGTGAGTTTGTTTCCTCTCTGAAGGTCTTGGAGACAAAAAAATCAAACAAAAAATGAAATATTGTGGTAAAAATAAAAACAAACCCTGTCTCATTTCCAGACTGATATAACAACTGCCTGCTCACTGTTAAACAAACTCAACTGGCTTGTCTAGATACATATCTTCTATTTTTATATAGCCTTTTGTTGTAGTTCCCAGAGTACAAAGTGTTGCCTCTTCTTGTTGTGACCTTGAATAGAAGCTCTCCAAGGTTTTATTTCATTCCCACTTTGGGCAGAGTTACCCCCTTGAGGGAAATAACAGAGACCTGACAGCGTGTTGGTTTTATTCAGCAGTGATTAAAGGTCAGACAGCTCAAAAAGCAGCTTACCCCTGGATACCATGCCATGTTTTCCAGTGTTACAAGATGATCCCAGTCCTGGTATTTTCACCTACTTTGTGTGAGACTGATTCAGAAGAAAAGGGAGAAAAGAGCTGCTTTCTTTTTTTTGGAGAATTAAGTGCCACCCTCTTTTCACAAGCACAGCACAATGTGCTGTTTTTAGAAATTAATCACATTTTTGAGAAGATTTTTTACATCAGTGTGAGATAACACGTTTCACAAGGGTCTCCCAATCTCAAGGATTCAGTGAAATAAATAAAACTTAGGCAAATCTTCAAGGGATCTCAAAGAGTGCCCAAGTTCATCTGGAATTAAATGGGTTTCAGTACACAATGGTTTCCTGAAGGATGCACTTCAATGAGGTGCCACACTCAAGAACAGCAGACAACATTTTGAGTGAATACAAAGTTGCTGTTATTATTATTATTAATCTATTAGATGAGCTGATGTTCAGCAGAGATTCAGAAACTTATTACAATATATATTAAAGTGGAAATCCTATTTATACAGTTGTCCTACTGAAACATTTCTGATGATAAAACAGTGAAAGACACATGTAAATTTTAAGATCTGATGTAAATCCCCTAATCTCTCGTTCCTCTGGCACAGAACTGGTTTAACACAATGGCTGAATCTGATTCTGATTTGCCAGCTGCAGTTCTTTAACCTCTCAACCCACCAGACATTATCTTGTTCCCTGCAATCATTCCTTTGGTGCATAAAGATAAGAATTCCAGCAACTCAGATGAGCAGAATTTTACATTCATTTTGCATAGAGATGCCAGCTCCAGGAGGGAAAGCTGGAGAGAATTT